>JBAIAA010000259.1:1040000-1422500 GCA_037893245.1 Crossaster papposus | reverse complement strand
AATAACGCAATCGTGCTGAATTTCTTTCAGAAACATCTGGTGGTACTGTTCTGAGTGTATGGCAAGTTTCAAGTCGGTCGGATTTACCAAAGTGTCAAATTCAACAGTCTGAAGAAAAACGTGTACAAAACCTATGGGGAAAATGTCACCTTTAACGCGAAGTCACGTGACCGTGAATGACGTAATCGCGACGAATTTCTTCTAGGACCGTCCTTGGGTGGTTGTCTAAGTATATGCCAAGTCTCAAGTCCATCGGATTTACCAAAGTGTCAAAGTGTATTGGCTGAACAAACGTGTACAAATCCTATGGGAAAAAGTCTAAAAGTGGAAAAAAAAAAAAAAAAGAAAAAAAAAAAAAACTTTAACGAAAACAAAAGCTGTTTCGGTGAAAAACCGAAACAGCTAAAAAAAAAAAAAAAAAAAAAAAAAAAAAAAAACCAGAACGAAAACAATAGCTGTTTCGGTGAAAAACCGAAACAGCTAAAAAAAAACCAGAACGAAAACAATAGCTGTTTCGGTGAAAAACCGAAACAGCTAAAAAAAAAAAAGAAAACTAGACATGTGTTTGTGGACAAACACAGAGCTGTTTCGAGTGTCTAAAATTACTTTCAATATGTGTGTGGTGGTCTTTTGTGTGTGCCAAGTCTCAAGTCGATCAGATTTACTAAAGTGTCAAGTGTAAAGAAAAACGTGTACAAAACCTATGGGGAAAAAATTGAAGCTTGAACGTGACGCCCCGTGACCTTGAATGACGTAATCGTGCCAAATTTCTCCTACGACCGTCTGTGGATGGTGGTCTATGTGTGTGCCAAGTCTCAAGTCGATCGGATTTACTTAGTGTCAAAGTCAATAGTCTAAAGAAAACGTGTACAAAACCTATGGGGGACGAATTAAACCTTTAACTTGACGTCACGTGACCTTGAATGACGCAATCGTGCTGAATTTCTTTCAGAAACATCTGGTGGTGGTGTTCTGAGTGTATGGCAAGTTTCAAGTCGGTCGGATTTACCAAAGTGTCAAATTCAACAGTCTGAAGAAAAACGTGTACAAATCCTATGGAGAACAAAAGGCAAAAAAAAAAAAAAAAAAAAAAAAAAAAAAAAAACTAGACATGTGTTTGTGGACAAACACAGAGCTGTTTCGATTGTCTAACGTTACTTTCAATATGTATTTGTGGTGGTCTATATGTGTGCCAAGTCTGAAGTCGATTGGATTTACACAAGTGTCAAAGATTATTAGTTGAAAAAAACGTGTACAAATCCTATGGTCCATGGCCCACGATGACGTCGTCATGACGTCATCTTAATTTCCGTCTATAACACATTCTGGAATACTTGCATACCAAGTTTGACCCCAATCAGACCTTTACTTCCAGAGATAGAGGGTCTTAAAAACTACACCTTTAAAGTGACGTCACCTGACCCACGATGACGTCATCATGACGATTATCCTTGTGGCCCTCATAGAGATGGTGGTCGAGGTGTGTACTAAGTCTCGAGTCGATTGGATTTACCAAAGTGTCAAATTCAATAGTCTGACGAAAAACGTGTACAAAACCTATAGGGAAAACTGAACCTTTAATGTGACGTCACATGGCCCATGATGACGTCGTCGTGACGTCATCTTAATTTTCGTCTATAACACATCCTGGAATACTTGCATACCAAGTTTGACCCCAATCAGACCTTTACTTCCAGAGATAGAGGGTCTTATAAACTGCACCTTTAATGTGACGTCAAATGACCCACGATGACGTCATCATGGCGATTTTTCTTCTGGCCCCTCTGGGGATGGTGGTCGAGGTGTGTCTTAAGTCTCAAGTCGATCGGATTCACCGAAGTGTCAAATTCAATATTCTGAAGAAAAACGTGTACAAAACCTATGGAGAAAACTGAACCTTTAATGTGACGTCACATGACACCCGATGATGTCATAATTACGTCATCTTAATTTTCGTCTATAACACATCCTCGAATACTTGCAAACCAAATTTGACCCCAATCAGACATGTACTTCCAGAGATAGAGGGTCCTAAAAACTGCACCTTTAACGTGACGTCACATGACCCCCGATGACGTAATCATGACGATTTTCCTCTTGGCCCTACTGGGGATGGTGTTCGAGGTCTGTGCTAAGTCTCAAGTCAATTGGATTTACAGAAGTGTCAAATTTAATATTCTGAATAAAAACGTGTACAAATCCTATGGGAAAAAATTGCACCTTTAACGTGACGTCACGTGACCACGAATGACGTAATCGTGACAAATTTCTTCTAGGATCATCTGTGGGTGGTGGTCTAAGTGTATGCCAAGTCTCAAGTCGATCGGATTTACCAAAGTGCCAAAGTGCTATGCCAGAACAAAAAACGTGTACAAACCCTATGGAGAAGAGTCTGAAGGAGAAAAAGAAAAAAAAAAAGAAAAAAAAAAAAAATCTTAACGATTACAATAGCTGTTTCGGCTGAGTTGCCGAAACAGCTAAAAAAAAAACTTTAACGAAAACAAAAGCTGTTTCGGCTGAAAGGCCGAAACAGCTAAAAAAAAAAAAAAAAAACTTTAACGAAAACAAAAGCTGTTTCGGTGAAAAACTGAAACAGCTAACAAAGGGCAAAAAAACAAAAAAAAAACTAGACATGTGTTTGTGGACAAACACAGAGCTGTTTCGAGTGTCTTTCAATATGTGTGTGATGGTCTTTTGTGTGTGCTAAGTCTCAAGTCGATCAGATTTACTAAAGTGTCAAAGTCAATAGTCTAAAGAAAAACGTGTACAGAACCCATGGGGAAAAATTGAACCTTTAACGTGACGCCTCGTGACCTTGAATGACGTAATCGTGCTGAATTTCTTCTAGGACCATCTGTGGATGATGGTCTAAGTGTGTGCCAAGTCTCAAGTCGATCGGATTTACTAAAGTGTCAAAGTCAATAGTCTAAAGAAAAACGTGTACAAAACCAATGGGAGAAAAATGTGAACCTTTAATGTGACGTCACGTGACTTTGAATGACGCAATCGTGCCAAATTTCTTTCAGAAACATCTGGGGGTGGTGTTCTAAGTTTATGCCAAGTTTCAATTCGGTCGAATTTACCGAAGTGCCAAAGTCAATAGTCTGAAGAAAAACGTGTACAAAACCTATGGGAAAATTTTCATCTTTAACGTGAGGTCACGTGACCTTGAATGACGTGATCGTGACGAATTTCTTCTAGGACCGTCTTTGGGTGGTTGTCTAAATGTATGCCAAGTCTCAAGTCGATCGGAATTACCAAAGTGTCAAAGTGTATTGTCTGAATAAACGTGTGCAAATCCTATGAGGAAAAGTCTGAAAAAGAAAACTAGACATGTGTTTGTGGACAAACACAGAGCTGTTTCGAGTGTCTAAAATTACTTTCAATATGTGTGTGTCAGTGTCTATGTGTCTGCCAAATCTCAAGTCGATCAAATTTACGAAAGTGTCAAAGTCAATAGTCTAAAGAAAAACGTGTACAAAAGCTATGGGGGGAAAATTGAACCTTTAACGTGATGTCACGTGACCTTGAATGACGCAATCGTGCTGAATTTCTTTCAGAAACATCTGGTGGTGGTGTTCTGAGTGTATGGCAAGTTTCAAGTCGGTCGGATTTACCAAAGTGTCAAATTCAATAGTCTGAAGAAAAACGTGTACAAAACCTATGGGAAAAATTTCACCTTTAACGCGAAGTCACGTGACCTTGAATGACGTAATCGCGACGATTTTCTTCTAGGACCGTCCTTGGGTGGTTGTCTAAGTGTATGCCAAGTCTCAAGTCCATCGGATTTACCAAAGTGTCAAAGTGTATTGTCTGAACAAACGTGTACAAATCCTATGGAGAAGAAAAAGCAAAAAAAAAAAAAAAAAAAAAAACACTAGACATGTGTTTGTGGACAAACACAGAGCTGTTTCGAGTGTCCAAAGTTACTTTCAATGTGTATGTGGTGGTCTTTTGTGTGTGCCAAGTCTCAAGTCGATCAGATTTACTAGTGTCAAAGACAATAGTCTAAAGACAAACGTGTACAAAACCTATGGGGTAAAATTGAACCTTTAACGTGACGCCCCGTGACCTTGAATGACGTAATCGTGCCAAATTTCTCCTACGACCGTCTGTGGATAGTGGTCTACGTGTGTGCCAAGTCTCAAGTCGATCGGATTTACTAAGTGTCAAAGTCAATAGACTAAAGAAAAACGTGTACAAAACCTATGGGGGACAAATTAAACCTTTAACTTGACGTCACGTGACCTTGAATGACGCAATGGTGCCGAATTTCTTTCAGAAACATCTGGTGGTGATGTTCTAAGTGTATGCCAAGTTTCAAGTCGGTCGGATGTACCAAAGTGTCAAAGTCAATAGTCTGAAGAAAAACGTGTACAAATCCTATGGGGAAAACCTGCACCTTTATTGTGACGTCACGTGAATTGCATACCAAGTTTAATAGAGTGTACCAAAGGGTGCACCACTCTAATTGAAAGGAGAATTTCTACGCGAACTCATTAGCATGAAATGTGCCCCCACAGTTTCTTTTGAAAAAGGAGACCGTTTGGTATAAAAACACATTTGGATTGTGTAAAAATAGCATGGGATCAACTCCCTGGTTTTTGAGCTTCAATCTGAGGGCAGACTTGATAAAATCACGGTTAAAAAATGGGTCCTAATTGCCCTAAAACGTGGAGGGATGCCATTTGTAAAATGGCTGTTTTCAGTCTCGGGAAGTATCACTTTTCGGGAGGTGAGTTTCTTTTGGTGTGAATATTAAAAAATGTAATTGGCTAACCCACTAAAAATTGAAAAGAAATGGAAAGATAAAGACCAAGACAATAATCTAATTGTTGTTTGAGAAACCCCAGTGATGTCGGTGTGCATGAAACTTGGTACTGAACATTGTTGATTTTACACTGTTTTCAACGGGACTTGAATTAGGCTAGCTAATAGTGCATCCATAAATCGATGCGGCGCGTACGATGCGCGCGACATGTGTAACCACAACAAACATGGCGGATTCATCGGTCCTGCGACCCCGTAGAATGTCATCGCAGCAAGCCATGAATCTGCTTTCCCACTGCATTTCTAACGAGGAAAGCGACCAAGAAAGTAGCGAAAAATCAGACTACAATGAAGAAGAGAGCCAGTCAAGCAAGCCAGTGAAGATTCGGAGGATTCCGAGCTTGATTCCGATGACTATGTGGGCCTTCCACCGGCACCGCCTAGGCAACGACAACAAAACGTTCGGCCACACAAGCGTCCACGAGATCAGGGCATTGCTACGGCGGCCAACACTGCGGCACAAATCAAATGGCAAGATGTCTCCAAATCGAAAAAAAGATAAACCCGGACATTCATTTCGATTCATGCCAAACAAAACTTCATCCATTTACATTGTACATTTACATGCACTGCGATAAGAAAGCCTGTGATTTGTGCTGAATCTCGTTTTCTAGTAGTTTTAGGAAAAATATCATAGCTCGCCCAAACTTATTCATATTGGGGATTTATTTTGACATATTGTTTCCAGGATCACCAGCAAAATTTTCTGCATTGGAAAAGAATTTTGGAACTACAATAAACACGTTTTACTAATAAATATGAGCAGTATTTTATTCATATTTCATATTTTCATTATTAATTTTCATATTTGACATGCCAGTAAATGTGAATATTAAATTAAACAGTTCCTTTGATTTCACAATCACATTTTTCATATTGTTAGCTTCATTTTGATACCTAACTTTGCCCCATAGACCCCAGGATTAGGGAGTTTAGGCAGTTTTATTACTAGTGGTGACACGATTCTTTCATTGTGTAAAACAATTCCCCCCAACAAAGATCAATTTCATATGGGGGGAAGTTGAACTACATGTTTGAAAAATTATCACTATACGGGGGGGGGGGGGGGGGGGGGGGGTGGGGGGGGGGGGAGTTAAACTACATGTTGGAAAAATATCACTTTGTTTCATCTCAGGTAAAATCGATAACTTAAACAAATGAGGGCGGCAAACAACTTTAACAGTTACACGAAGTCGATCGGATTAACCAAAGTGTCAAATTCAATAGTCTGAACAAAACAAACAATGAGGGCAGCAAACAACTTTAACAGTTACACGAAGTCGATCGGATTTACCAGTGTCAAATACACAAAGTCGATCGGATTTACCAATGTGTCAAATTCAATAGTCTGAACAAATCAAACAATCAGGGCAGCAAACCACTTTAACAGTTACACGAATTCGATCGGATTTACCAAAGTGTCAACTTCAATAGTCTGAAGAAAAACGTGTACAAAACCTATCGAGAAAATTGAACCTTTAATGTGACGTCACATGACACCCGATGACGTCATCATGATGTCATATTAATTTTCTTCTATAACATCCTGTAATACCTGAATACCAAGTTTTACCCCAATTGGACCTGTACTTTCAGAGATAGAGGGTCCTAAAAACGGCACCTTTAACGTGACGTCACATGACCCCCGATGAGGTCATCATGACGATTTTTCTCTTGGCCCTCCTAAGGATGGTGGTCGAGATGTGTGCTAAGTCTGAAGTCGATCAAATTTACGAAAGTGTCAGTCAATAGTCTAAAAAATAACGTGTACAAAACCTAAGGGAAAAAAAATTGAACCTTTAACGTGACGTCACGTGACCTTGAATGACGCAATAGTGCCAAATTTCTTCCAAGACCATCTGTGGGTGGTGTTCTAAGTGTATACGAAGTCTCAAGTCGATCGGATTTACTAAAGCGTCAAAGTCAATAGTCTAAAGAAAAAACGTGAACAAAACCTATGGGAAAAATATTGAATCCTTAACGTGACGTCACGTGACCTTAAATGACGCAATCGTGCCAAATTTCTGTCAGAACCATCTGTGGTTGGTATTCTAAGTGTATGCTAAGTCTCAAGTCGGTCGGATTTACCAAAGTGTCAAAGTCAATAGTCTGAATAAAAACGTGTACAAACCCTATGGGGAAATAATTTGCACCTTTAACGTCACGTCACGTGACCTTGAATGACGCAATCGTACCGAATTTCTTCAAGAGCCATCTATGGGTGGTGTTCTAAGTGTATGCCAAGTTTCAAGCCCGTCGGATATACCAAAGTGTCAAAGTCAATAGTCTGAAGAAAAACGTGTACAAAACCTATGGGGAAAATTTTACCTTTAACATGACGTCACGTGACCTTGAATGACGGAATCGCGACAAATTTCTTCTAGGACCGTCCTTGGGTGGTTGTCTAAATGTATGCCAAGTCTCAGGTCGATCGGATTTACCAAAGTGTCAAAGTGTATTGTCTGAACAAACGTGTACAAATCCTATGGAGAACAAAAGGCAAAAAAAAAAAAAAAAAAAAAAAAAAAAAAAAAAAAAAAAAAAAAAAAAATTAACGAAAACAATAGCTGTTTCGGTGAAAAACCAAAACAGCTAAAAAAAAAAAAAAAAAAAAAAACTAGACATGTGTTTGTGGACAAACACAGAGCTGTTTCGAGTGTCTAAAATTACTTTCAATATGTATGTGGTAATCTTTTGTGTGTGCCAAGTCTCAAGTCGATCAGATTTACTAAAGTGTCAAAGTCAATAGTCTAAAGAAAAACGTGTACAAAACCTATGGGGGAAAATTGAACATTTAACGTGACACCCCGTAACCTTGAGTGACGTAATCGTGCCAAATTTCTCCTACGACCGTCTGTGGATGGTGGTCTATGTGTGTGCCAAGTCTCAAGTCGATCGGATTAACTAAGTGTCAAAGTCAAGAGTCTAAAGAAAAACGTGTACAAAACCTATGGGGGACAAATTAAACCTTTAACTTGACGTCACGTGACCTTGAATGACGCAATCGTGCTGAATTTCTTTCAGAAACATCTGGTGGTGGTGTCCTGAGTGTATGGCAAGTTTCAAGTCGGTCGGATTGACCAAAGTGTCAAATTCAATAGTCTGAAGAAAAACGTGTACAAAACCTATGGGAAAAATTTCACCTTTAACGCTAAGTCACGTGACCTTGAATGACGTAATCGCGACGAATTTCTTCTAGGACCGTCCTTGGGTGGTTGTCTAAGTGTATGCCAAGTCTCAAGTCCATCGGATTTACCAAAGTGTCAAAGTGTATTGTCTGAACAAACGTGTACAAATCCTATGGAGAACAAAAGGCAAAAAAAACTAGACATGTGTTTGTGGACAAACACAGAGCTGTTTCGAGTGTCTAAAGCTACTTTCAATGTGTATGTGGTGGTTTTTTGTGTGTGCCAAGTCTCAAGTCGATCAGATTTACTAGTGTCAAAGTCAATAGTCTAAAGAAAAACGTGTACAAAACCTATGGAGGAAAATTGAACTTTTAACGTGACGCCCCGTGACCTTGAATGACGTAATCGTGCCAAATTTCTCCAACGACTGTCTGTGGATAGTGGTCTATGTGTGTGCCAAGTCTCAAGTCGATCGGATTTACTAGTGTCAAGGTCAATAGTCTAAAGAAAAATGTGTACAAAACCTACGGGGGACAAATTAAACCTTTAACTTGACGTCACGTGACCTTGAATAACGCAATCGTGCTGAATTTCTTTCAGAAACATCTGGTGGTACTGTTCTGAGTGTATGGCAAGTTTCAAGTCGGTCGGATTTACCAAAGTGTCAAATTCAACAGTCTGAAGAAAAACGTGTACAAAACCTATGGGGAAAATGTCACCTTTAACGCGAAGTCACGTGACCGTGAATGACGTAATCGCGACGAATTTCTTCTAGGACCGTCCTTGGGTGGTTGTCTAAGTATATGCCAAGTCTCAAGTCCATCGGATTTACCAAAGTGTCAAAGTGTATTGGCTGAACAAACGTGTACAAATCCTATGGGAAAAAGTCTGAAAGTGGAAAAAAAAAAAAAAAAGAAAAAAAAAAAAAACTTTAACGAAAACAAAAGCTGTTTCGGTGAAAAACCGAAACAGCTAAAAAAAAAAAAAAAAAAAAAAAAAAAAAAAAAAAAAAAAAAAAAAAAAAAAACCAGAACGAAAACAATAGCTGTTTCGGTGAAAAACCGAAACAGCTAAAAAAAAACCAGAACGAAAACAATAGCTGTTTCGGTGAAAAACCGAAACAGCTAAAAAAAACAAAAAAACTAGACATGTGTTTGTGGACAAACACAGAGCTGTTTCGAGTGTCTAAAATTACTTTCAATATGTGTGTGGTGGTCTTTTGTGTGTGCCAAGTCTCAAGTCGATCAGATTTACTAAAGTGTCAAGTGTAAAGAAAAACGTGTACAAAACCTATGGGGAAAAAATTGAAGCTTGAACGTGACGCCCCGTGACCTTGAATGACGTAATCGTGCCAAATTTCTCCTACGACCGTCTGTGGATGGTGGTCTATGTGTGTGCCAAGTCTCAAGTCGATCGGATTTACTTAGTGTCAAAGTCAATAGTCTAAAGAAAACGTGTACAAAACCTATGGGGGACGAATTAAACCTTTAACTTGACGTCACGTGACCTTGAATGACGCAATCGTGCTGAATTTCTTTCAGAAACATCTGGTGGTGGTGTTCTGAGTGTATGGCAAGTTTCAAGTCGGTCGGATTTACCAAAGTGTCAAATTCAACAGTCTGAAGAAAAACGTGTACAAATCCTATGGAGAACAAAAGGCAAAAAAAAAAAAAAAAAAAAAAAAAAAAAAAAAACTAGACATGTGTTTGTGGACAAACACAGAGCTGTTTCGATTGTCTAACGTTACTTTCAATATGTATTTGTGGTGGTCTATATGTGTGCCAAGTCTGAAGTCGATTGGATTTACACAAGTGTCAAAGATTATTAGTTGAAAAAAACGTGTACAAATCCTATGGTCCATGGCCCACGATGACGTCGTCATGACGTCATCTTAATTTCCGTCTATAACACATTCTGGAATACTTGCATACCAAGTTTGACCCCAATCAGACCTTTACTTCCAGAGATAGAGGGTCTTAAAAACTACACCTTTAAAGTGACGTCACCTGACCCACGATGACGTCATCATGACGATTATCCTTGTGGCCCTCATAGAGATGGTGGTCGAGGTGTGTACTAAGTCTCGAGTCGATTGGATTTACCAAAGTGTCAAATTCAATAGTCTGACGAAAAACGTGTACAAAACCTATAGGGAAAACTGAACCTTTAATGTGACGTCACATGGCCCATGATGACGTCGTCGTGACGTCATCTTAATTTTCGTCTATAACACATCCTGGAATACTTGCATACCAAGTTTGACCCCAATCAGACCTTTACTTCCAGAGATAGAGGGTCTTATAAACTGCACCTTTAATGTGACGTCAAATGACCCACGATGACGTCATCATGGCGATTTTTCTTCTGGCCCCTCTGGGGATGGTGGTCGAGGTGTGTCTTAAATCTCAAGTCGATCGGATTCACCGAAGTGTCAAATTCAATATTCTGAAGAAAAACGTGTACAAAACCTATGGAGAAAACTGAACCTTTAATGTGACGTCACATGACACCCGATGATGTCATAATTACGTCATCTTAATTTTCGTCTATAACACATCCTCGAATACTTGCAAACCAAATTTGACCCCAATCAGACATGTACTTCCAGAGATAGAGGGTCCTAAAAACTGCACCTTTAACGTGACGTCACATGACCCCCGATGACGTAATCATGACGATTTTCCTCTTGGCCCTACTGGGGATGGTGTTCGAGGTCTGTGCTAAGTCTCAAGTCAATTGGATTTACAGAAGTGTCAAATTTAATATTCTGAATAAAAACGTGTACAAATCCTATGGGAAAAAATTGCACCTTTAACGTGACGTCACGTGACCACGAATGACGTAATCGTGACAAATTTCTTCTAGGATCATCTGTGGGTGGTGGTCTAAGTGTATGCCAAGTCTCAAGTCGATCGGATTTACCAAAGTGCCAAAGTGCTATGCCAGAACAAAAAACGTGTACAAACCCTATGGAGAAGAGTCTTAAGGAGAAAAAGAAAAAAAAAAAGAAAAAAAAAAAAAATCTTAACGATTACAATAGCTGTTTCGGCTGAGTTGCCGAAACAGCTAAAAAAAAAACTTTAACGAAAACAAAAGCTGTTTCGGCTGAAAGGCCGAAACAGCTAAAAAAAAAAAATTGAAGCTTGAACGTGACGCCCCGTGACCTTGAATGACGTAATCGTGCCAAATTTCTCCTACGACCGTCTGTGGATGGTGGTCTACGTGTGTGCCAAGTCTCAAGTCGATCGGATTTACTAAGTGTCAAAGTCAATAGACTAAAGAAAAACGTGTACAAAACCTATGGGGGACAAATTAAACCTTTAACTTGACGTCACGTGACCTTGAATGACGCAATGGTGCCGAATTTCTTTCAGAAACATCTGGTGGTGATGTTCTAAGTGTATGCCAAGTTTCAAGTCGGTCGGATGTACCAAAGTGTCAAAGTCAATAGTCTGAAGAAAAACGTGTACAAATCCTATGGGGAAAACCTGCACCTTTATTGTGACGTCACGTGAATTGCATACCAAGTTTAATAGAGTGTACCAAAGGGTGCACCACTCTAATTGAAAGGAGAATTTCTACGCGAACTCATTAGCATGAAATGTGCCCCCACAGTTTCTTTTGAAAAAGGAGACCGTTTGGTATAAAAACACATTTGGATTGTGTAAAAATAGCATGGGATCAACTCCCTGGTTTTTGAGCTTCAATCTGAGGGCAGACTTGATAAAATCACGGTTAAAAAATGGGTCCTAATTGCCCTAAAACGTGGAGGGATGCCATTTGTAAAATGGCTGTTTTCAGTCTCGGGAAGTATCACTTTTCGGGAGGTGAGTTTCTTTTGGTGTGAATATTAAAAAATGTAATTGGCTAACCCACTAAAAATTGAAAAGAAATGGAAAGATAAAGACCAAGACAATAATCTAATTGTTGTTTGAGAAACCCCAGTGATGTCGGTGTGCATGAAACTTGGTACTGAACATTGTTGATTTTACACTGTTTTCAACGGGACTTGAATTAGGCTAGCTAATAGTGCATCCATAAATCGATGCGGCGCGTACGATGCGCGCGACATGTGTAACCACAACAAACATGGCGGATTCATCGGTCCTGCGACCCCGTAGAATGTCATCGCAGCAAGCCATGAATCTGCTTTCCCACTGCATTTCTAACGAGGAAAGCGACCAAGAAAGTAGCGAAAAATCAGACTACAATGAAGAAGAGAGCCAGTCAAGCAAGCCAGTGAAGATTCGGAGGATTCCGAGCTTGATTCCGATGACTATGTGGGCCTTCCACCGGCACCGCCTAGGCAACGACAACAAAACGTTCGGCCACACAAGCGTCCACGAGATCAGGGCATTGCTACGGCGGCCAACACTGCGGCACAAATCAAATGGCAAGATGTCTCCAAATCGAAAAAAAGATAAACCCGGACATTCATTTCGATTCATGCCAAACAAAACTTCATCCATTTACATTGTACATTTACATGCACTGCGATAAGAAAGCCTGTGATTTGTGCTGAATCTCGTTTTCTAGTAGTTTTAGGAAAAATATCATAGCTCGCCCAAACTTATTCATATTGGGGATTTATTTTGACATATTGTTTCCAGGATCACCAGCAAAATTTTCTGCATTGGAAAAGAATTTTGGAACTACAATAAACACGTTTTACTAATAAATATGAGCAGTATTTTATTCATATTTCATATTTTCATTATTAATTTTCATATTTGACATGCCAGTAAATGTGAATATTAAATTAAACAGTTCCTTTGATTTCACAATCACATTTTTCATATTGTTAGCTTCATTTTGATACCTAACTTTGCCCCATAGACCCCAGGATTAGGGAGTTTAGGCAGTTTTATTACTAGTGGTGACACGATTCTTTCATTGTGTAAAACAATTCCCCCCAACAAAGATCAATTTCATATGGGGGGAAGTTGAACTACATGTTTGAAAAATTATCACTATACGGGGGGGGGGGGGGGGGGGGGGGGGGGGGGGGGGGTGGGGGGGGGGGGAGTTAAACTACATGTTGGAAAAATATCACTTTGTTTCATCTCAGGTAAAATCGATAACTTAAACAAATGAGGGCGGCAAACAACTTTAACAGTTACACGAAGTCGATCGGATTAACCAAAGTGTCAAATTCAATAGTCTGAACAAAACAAACAATGAGGGCAGCAAACAACTTTAACAGTTACACGAAGTCGATCGGATTTACCAGTGTCAAATACACAAAGTCGATCGGATTTACCAATGTGTCAAATTCAATAGTCTGAACAAATCAAACAATCAGGGCAGCAAACCACTTTAACAGTTACACGAATTCGATCGGATTTACCAAAGTGTCAACTTCAATAGTCTGAAGAAAAACGTGTACAAAACCTATCGAGAAAATTGAACCTTTAATGTGACGTCACATGACACCCGATGACGTCATCATGATGTCATATTAATTTTCTTCTATAACATCCTGTAATACCTGAATACCAAGTTTTACCCCAATTGGACCTGTACTTTCAGAGATAGAGGGTCCTAAAAACGGCACCTTTAACGTGACGTCACATGACCCCCGATGAGGTCATCATGACGATTTTTCTCTTGGCCCTCCTAAGGATGGTGGTCGAGATGTGTGCTAAGTCTGAAGTCGATCAAATTTACGAAAGTGTCAGTCAATAGTCTAAAAAATAACGTGTACAAAACCTAAGGGAAAAAAAATTGAACCTTTAACGTGACGTCACGTGACCTTGAATGACGCAATAGTGCCAAATTTCTTCCAAGACCATCTGTGGGTGGTGTTCTAAGTGTATACGAAGTCTCAAGTCGATCGGATTTACTAAAGCGTCAAAGTCAATAGTCTAAAGAAAAAACGTGAACAAAACCTATGGGAAAAATATTGAATCCTTAACGTGACGTCACGTGACCTTAAATGACGCAATCGTGCCAAATTTCTGTCAGAACCATCTGTGGTTGGTATTCTAAGTGTATGCTAAGTCTCAAGTCGGTCGGATTTACCAAAGTGTCAAAGTCAATAGTCTGAATAAAAACGTGTACAAACCCTATGGGGAAATAATTTGCACCTTTAACGTCACGTCACGTGACCTTGAATGACGCAATCGTACCGAATTTCTTCAAGAGCCATCTATGGGTGGTGTTCTAAAAAAAAAAAAAAAAAAAAAACTAGACATGTGTTTGTGGACAAACACGGAGCTGTTTCGAGTGTCTAAAATTATTTTCAATATGTGTGTGGTGGTCTTTTGTGTGTGCCAAGTCTCAAGTCGATCAGATTTACTAAAGTGTCAAAGGCAATATTCTAAAGAAAAACGTGTACAAAACCTATGGGGGAAAGATTGAATCTTTAACGTGACGCCCCGTGACCTTGAATGACCTAATCGTGCCGAATTTCTTCTAGGACCGTCTGGGGGTGGTGTTCTAAGTGTATGCTATGTTTCAAGTCGGTCGCATTTACCAAAGTGTCAAAGACAATAGTCTTAAGAAAAACGTGTACAAAACCTATGGGAAAAATTTCACCTTTAACGCGAAGTCACGTGACCTTGAGTGACGTAATCGCGGCGAATTTCTTCTAGGACTGTCCTTGTGTGGTTGTCTAAATGTATGCCAAGTTTCAAGTCGATCGGATTGACCAAAGTACCTAAGTGACCTGTCTGAACAAACGTGTACAAATCCTATGGAGAAAATTCTGAAAAAGAAAAAAAAAAAAAAGAAAAAAAAAAACTTTAACGATTACAAAAGCTGTTTCGGTGAAAAACCGAAACAGCTAAAAAAAAAAAAAAAAAAAAAAAAAAAATATATTTAACGAAAACAATAGCTGTTTCGGTGAAAAACCGAAACAGCTAAAAAAAAAAAAAAAAAAAAAAAATAGACATGTGTTTGTGGACAAACACAGAGCTGTTTCGAGTGTCTAAAATTACTTTCAATATGTATGTGGTAATCTTTTGTGTGTGCCAAGTCTCAAGTCGATCAGATTTACTAAAGTGTCAAAGTCAATAGTCTAAAGAAAAACGTGTACAAAACCTATGGGGGAAAATTGAACATTTAACGTGACACCCCGTAACCTTGAGTGACGTAATCGTGCCAAATTTCTCCTACGACCGTCTGTGGATGGTGGTCTATGTGTGTGCCAAGTCTCAAGTCGATCGGATTAACTAAGTGTCAAAGTCAAGAGTCTAAAGAAAAACGTGTACAAAACCTATGGGGGACAAATTAAACCTTTAACTTGACGTCACGTGACCTTGAATGACGCAATCGTGCTGAATTTCTTTCAGAAACATCTGGTGGTGGTGTCCTGAGTGTATGGCAAGTTTCAAGTCGGTCGGATTGACCAAAGTGTCAAATTCAATAGTCTGAAGAAAAACGTGTACAAAACCTATGGGAAAAATTTCACCTTTAACGCTAAGTCACGTGACCTTGAATGACGTAATCGCGACGAATTTCTTCTAGGACCGTCCTTGGGTGGTTGTCTAAGTGTATGCCAAGTCTCAAGTCCATCGGATTTACCAAAGTGTCAAAGTGTATTGTCTGAACAAACGTGTACAAATCCTATGGAGAACAAAAGGCAAAAAAAACTAGACATGTGTTTGTGGACAAACACAGAGCTGTTTCGAGTGTCTAAAGCTACTTTCAATGTGTATGTGGTGGTTTTTTGTGTGTGCCAAGTCTCAAGTCGATCAGATTTACTAGTGTCAAAGTCAATAGTCTAAAGAAAAACGTGTACAAAACCTATGGAGGAAAATTGAACTTTTAACGTGACGCCCCGTGACCTTGAATGACGTAATCGTGCCAAATTTCTCCAACGACTGTCTGTGGATAGTGGTCTATGTGTGTGCCAAGTCTCAAGTCGATCGGATTTACTAGTGTCAAGGTCAATAGTCTAAAGAAAAATGTGTACAAAACCTACGGGGGACAAATTAAACCTTTAACTTGACGTCACGTGACCTTGAATAACGCAATCGTGCTGAATTTCTTTCAGAAACATCTGGTGGTACTGTTCTGAGTGTATGGCAAGTTTCAAGTCGGTCGGATTTACCAAAGTGTCAAATTCAACAGTCTGAAGAAAAACGTGTACAAAACCTATGGGGAAAATGTCACCTTTAACGCGAAGTCACGTGACCGTGAATGACGTAATCGCGACGAATTTCTTCTAGGACCGTCCTTGGGTGGTTGTCTAAGTATATGCCAAGTCTCAAGTCCATCGGATTTACCAAAGTGTCAAAGTGTATTGGCTGAACAAACGTGTACAAATCCTATGGGAAAAAGTCTGAAAGTGGAAAAAAAAAAAAAAAAAAAAAAAAAAAAAACTTTAACGAAAACAAAAGCTGTTTCGGTGAAAAACCGAAACAGCTAAAAAAAAAAAAAAAAAAAAAAAAAAAAAAAAAAAAAAAAAAAAAAAACCAGAACGAAAACAATAGCTGTTTCGGTGAAAAACCGAAACAGCTAAAAAAAAACCAGAACGAAAACAATAGCTGTTTCGGTGAAAAACCGAAACAGCTAAAAAAAAAAAAAAAACTAGACATGTGTTTGTGGACAAACACAGAGCTGTTTCGAGTGTCTAAAATTACTTTCAATATGTGTGTGGTGGTCTTTTGTGTGTGCCAAGTCTCAAGTCGATCAGATTTACTAAAGTGTCAAGTGTAAAGAAAAACGTGTACAAAACCTATGGGGAAAAAATTGAAGCTTGAACGTGACGCCCCGTGACCTTGAATGACGTAATCGTGCCAAATTTCTCCTACGACCGTCTGTGGATGGTGGTCTATGTGTGTGCCAAGTCTCAAGTCGATCGGATTTACTTAGTGTCAAAGTCAATAGTCTAAAGAAAACGTGTACAAAACCTATGGGGGACGAATTAAACCTTTAACTTGACGTCACGTGACCTTGAATGACGCAATCGTGCTGAATTTCTTTCAGAAACATCTGGTGGTGGTGTTCTGAGTGTATGGCAAGTTTCAAGTCGGTCGGATTTACCAAAGTGTCAAATTCAACAGTCTGAAGAAAAACGTGTACAAATCCTATGGAGAACAAAAGGCAAAAAAAAAAAAAAAAAAAAAAAAACTAGACATGTGTTTGTGGACAAACACAGAGCTGTTTCGATTGTCTAACGTTACTTTCAATATGTATTTGTGGTGGTCTATATGTGTGCCAAGTCTGAAGTCGATTGGATTTACACAAGTGTCAAAGATTATTAGTTGAAAAAAACGTGTACAAATCCTATGGTCCATGGCCCACGATGACGTCGTCATGACGTCATCTTAATTTCCGTCTATAACACATTCTGGAATACTTGCATACCAAGTTTGACCCCAATCAGACCTTTACTTCCAGAGATAGAGGGTCTTAAAAACTACACCTTTAAAGTGACGTCACCTGACCCACGATGACGTCATCATGACGATTATCCTTGTGGCCCTCATAGAGATGGTGGTCGAGGTGTGTACTAAGTCTCGAGTCGATTGGATTTACCAAAGTGTCAAATTCAATAGTCTGACGAAAAACGTGTACAAAACCTATAGGGAAAACTGAACCTTTAATGTGACGTCACATGGCCCATGATGACGTCGTCGTGACGTCATCTTAATTTTCGTCTATAACACATCCTGGAATACTTGCATACCAAGTTTGACCCCAATCAGACCTTTACTTCCAGAGATAGAGGGTCTTATAAACTGCACCTTTAATGTGACGTCAAATGACCCACGATGACGTCATCATGGCGATTTTTCTTCTGGCCCCTCTGGGGATGGTGGTCGAGGTGTGTCTTAAGTCTCAAGTCGATCGGATTCACCGAAGTGTCAAATTCAATATTCTGAAGAAAAACGTGTACAAATCCTATGGGGAAAATTGCACCTTTAACGTGACGTCACGTGACCACGAATGACGCAATCGTGACAAATTTCTTCTAGGATCATCTGTGGGTGGTGGTCTAAGAGTAGGCCAAGTCTCAAGTCGATCGGATTTACCAAAGTGCCAAAGTGTATTGTCCGAACAAAAAACGTGTACAAACCCTATGGAGAAGAGTCTGAAGGAGAAAAAAAAAAAACTAGACATGTGTTTGTGGACAAACACAGAGCTGTTTCGGATGTCTAAGATGACTTTCATTATGTGTGTGCCAAGTCTGAAATCGATTGGATTTGCCAATTTTCCCAAGATATATAAGTTGAAAAATACGTGTACAAATCCTATGGGAAAAACTACACATTTAATATGACGTCACATGACACCCGATGATGTCATCATGATGTCATCTTAATTTTCGTCTATTACACATTCTGGAATACTTGCATACCAAGTTTGGCCCCAATCAGACATGTACTTCCAGAGATAGAGGGTCCTAAAATCTGCCCCTTTAATGTGACGTCATATGACCCACGATGACGTCATCCTGACGATTTCCCCCTTGGCCCTCCTGGGTATGGTGGTCGAGGTGTGTGCCAAGTCCGAAGTCGATCGGATTTACCAAATTGTCAAATTCAATAGTCTGAAGAAAAACGTGTACAAAACCTATGGAGAAAATTGAACCTTTAATGTGACGTCACATGACACCCGATGATGTCATAATTACGTCATCCTATTTTTTGTCTATAACACATCCTCGAATACTTGCAAACCAAGTTTGACCCCAACCGGACTTGTACTTTCAGAGTTAGACGGTCTTAAAAACTACACCTTTAATGTGACGTCACATGACCCCCGATGACGTCATCTTGATTATTTTGTTCTTGACCCTCCTAAGGATGGTGGTCGAGGTCTGTGCTAAGTCTCAAGTCGATCGAATTGACAGAAGTGTCAAATTCAATATTTTGAAGAAAAACGTGTACAAAACCTATGGAGAAAATTGAACCTTTAATGTGACGTCACATGACACCCGATGATGTCATAATTACGTCATCTTAATTTTCGTCTATAACACATCCTCGAATACTTGCAAACCAAATTTGACCCCAATCGGACATGTACTTCCAGAGATAGAGGGTCTTAAAAACTGCACCTTTTGTGTAACGTCACATGACCCCCGATGACGTCATCATGACGATTTTTCTCCTGGACCTTCTGGGGATGGTGGTCGAGGTGTGTGCTAAGTTTCAAGTCAATCGAATTCACCAAACTGTCAAATTAAATAGTCTGAAGAAAAACGTGTACAAAACCTATGGGGGAAAATTGCACCTTTAACGTGACGTCACGTGACCAAGAATGATGTAATCGCGACGAATTTGTTCTAGGACCGTCCTTGGGTGGTTGTCTAAATGTATGCCAAGTCTCAAGTCGATCGGATTTACCAAAGTGTCAAAGTGTATTGGCAGAAAAAACGTGTACAAATCCTATGGGAAAAAGTGACAAAAAAAAAAAAAAAAAAAAAAAAAAAGAAACTAGACATGTGTTTGTGGACAAACACAGAGCTGTTTCGGATGTCTAAGATAACTTTCATTATGTGTGTGCCAAGTCCGAAGTCGATCGGATTTACCAAATTGTCAAATTCAATAGTCTGAAGTAAAACGTGTACAAAACCTATGGAGAAAATTGAACCTTTAATGTGACGTCACATGACACCCGATGATGTCATAATTACGTCATCCTATTTTTTGTCTATAACACATCCTCGAATACTTGCAAACCAAGTTTGACCCCAACCGGACTTGTACTTTCAGAGTTAGACGGTCTTAAAAACTACACCTTTAATGTGACGTCACATGACCCCCGATGACGTCATCTTGATTATTTTGTTCTTGACCCTCCTAAGGATGGTGGTCGAGGTCTGTGCTAAGTCTCAAGTCGATCGAATTGACAGAAGTGTCAAATTCAATATTTTGAAGAAAAACGTGTACAAAACCTATGGAGAAAATTGAACCTTTAATGTGACGTCACATGACACCCGATGATGTCATAATTACGTCATCTTAATTTTCGTCTATAACACATCCTCGAATACTTGCAAACCAAATTTGACCCCAATCGGACGTGTACTTCCAGAGATAGAGGGTCTTAAAAACTGCACCTTTTGTGTAACGTCACATGACCCACGATGACGTCATCATGACGATTTTTCTCCTGGACCTCCTGGGGATGGTGGTCGAGGTGTGTGCTAAGTTTCAAGTCAATCGGATTCACCAAACTGTCAAATTAAATAGTCTGAAGAAAAACGTGTACAAAACCTATGGGGGAAAATTGCACCTTTAACGTGACGTCACGTGACCAAGAATGATGTAATCGCGACGAATTTGTTCTAGGACCGTCCTTGGGTGGTTGTCTAAATGTATGCCAAGTCTCAAGTCGATCGGATTTACCAAAGTGTCAAAGTGTATTGGCAGAAAAAACGTGTACAAATCCTATGGGAAAAAGTGACAAAAAAAAAAAAAAAAAAAAAATAAAAGAAAAAAAAAAAAAAGAAAAAAAAAAACTTTAACGAAAACAAAAGCTGTTTCGGCTGAAAGGCCGAAACAGCTAAAAAAAAAAAAAGAAAAAAAAAAAATTTAACGAAAACAAAAGCTGTTTCGGCTGAAAGGCCGAAACAGCTAAAAAAAAAAAAAACTTTAACGAAAACAGTAGCTGTTTCGGTGAAAAACCGAAACAGCTAAAAAAAAAAAAAAAAAAAAAAAAAACTTTAACGAAAACAGTAGCTGTTTCGGTGAAAAACCGAAACAGCTAAAAAAAAAAAAAAAAAAAAAAAATTTAACGATTACAAAAGCTGTTTCGGTGAAAAACCGAAACAGCTAAAAAAAAAAAATAAAAAAAAAAAAAAAATAAAAAAAATTTAACGAAAACAATAGCTGTTTCGGTGAAACAAAAAAAACTAGACATGTGTTTGTGGACAAACACGGAGCTGTTTCGAGTGTCTCAAATTACTTTCAATATGTGTGTGGTGGTCTTTTGTGTGTGCCAAGTCTCAAGTCGATCAGATTTAATAAAGTGTCAAAGTCAATATTCTTAAGTAAAACGTGTACAAAACCTATAGGGGAAAATTGAACCTTTAACGTGACGCCCCGTGACCTTGAATGACGTAATCGTGCCAAATTTCTCCTACGACCGTCTGTGGATGGTGGTCTATGTGTGTGCCAAGTCTCAAGTCGATCGGATTTACTTAGTGTCAAAGTCAATAGTCTAAAGAAAACGTGTACAAAACCTATGGGGGACGAATTAAACCTTTAACTTGACGTCACGTGACCTTGAATGACGCAATCGTGCTGAATTTCTTTCAGAAACATCTGGTGGTGGTGTTCTGAGTGTATGGCAAGTTTCAAGTCGGTCGGATTTACCAAAGTGTCAAATTCAACAGTCTGAAGAAAAACGTGTACAAAACCTATGGGAAAAATTTCACCTTTAACGCGAAGTCACGTGACCTTGAATGACGTAATCGCGACGAATTTCTTCTAGGACCGTCTTTGGGTGGTTGTCTAAATGTATACCAAGTCTCAAGTCGATCGGATTTATCAAAGTGTCAAAGTGTATTGGCTGAAAAAACGTGTACAAATCCTATGGGAAAAAGTCTGAAAGTGGGGGAAAAAAAAAAAAAAAAAAAAATTTAACGAAAACAAAAGCTGTTTCGGTGAAAAACCGAAACAGCTAACTAGACATGTGTTTGTGGACAAACACACCCATGTTTCGAGTGTCTTTCAATATGTGTTGATGGTCTTTGGTGTGCCAAGTCTCAAGTCGATCAGATTTACTAAAGTGTCCAAGTCAATAGTCTACAGAAAAACGTGTACAAAACCTATAGGGGAAAATTAAACCTTTAATGTGACGCTCCGTGACCTTGAATGACGTAATCGTACCGAATTTCTTCTAGAACTGTCTGTGGATGGTGGTCTAAGTGTGTGCCAAGTCTCAAGTCGATCAGATTTACTAAAGTGTCAAAGTCAATAGTCTAAAGAAAAACGCGTACAAAACCTATGGGGAAAAAAATTGAACCTTTAACGCTAAGTCACGTGACCTTGAATGGTGCAATTGTGTCGAATTTCTTT
Source organism: Crossaster papposus (assembly GCA_037893245.1). NCBI lineage: Eukaryota > Metazoa > Echinodermata > Asteroidea > Velatida > Solasteridae > Crossaster > Crossaster papposus. Next base: position 1,400,566 of record JBAIAA010000259.1, on the reverse strand, counting down.
CCGGAACATCTGGGGATGGTGTTCTAAGGGTATGCCAAGTTTCAAGTCGGTCGGATTTACCAAAGTGTCAAAGACAATAGTCTTAAGAAAAACGTGTACAAAACCTATGGGGGAAATTTCACCTTTAACGCTAAGTCACGTGACCTTGAATGACGTAATCGCGACGAATTTCTTCTAGGACCGTCTTTGGGTGGTTGTCTAAATGTATGCCAAGTCTCAAGTCGATCGGAATTACCAAAGTGTCAAAGTGTAACACCATAAGAGGACAGAACTTAGGACACATGCCAACTGGGGTGAAGGGAAACAGTAATCATTTTGTAAATAATGTTATACTTAGCTAAACTTCAATAATATGACTTAAAAGATTGTTTTTTCAATAATAACCTGAAAATCAGTGTTAAATATAGGCACTATATTTGGTTTTATTTTCATTTTTACCTATGCTGAGAACAAAGGCGGCCATTTTTAAATGCCCCTAGGCGCCGCCATTTTGAGACTATAGGTTGCGCACATCCAAATAAAGTCCCATAGACAAATACCCCAACTTAAAAAAATTGGGGAAAATACTCACAACTCTCCAAGGTGACTAAACTATACACCAAAATGAAGCTTATTTCACCATCTGTCATTTTATTTTCAATTTGTGTGGGGTCATCTGATAACTTTTGGGTGATATTTCCCTACAAAGGAGAACACCCCTAAAACTAGTTTTGAAGTCCAATCTGCAGAGCATCCATTTTGAAAAAAATACCCTCTCGCTCAAGAGCCAAGTAGTGCCAATTCCATGGCCAGATTCATCCCAAATGCTCAGAATTAGAAACTCACACTCCCGGACCGAGGTGGTACACTGTATTTTTACAATCCTTCAAATGCATGGCTCTGCACCACATGTGCAAGAAAACTGATAAACTGTAACGAACTTCTTTTGGTAAATAGGGTTACAACTTGTGCAGCTGTCAGTCGGGCCACATTCAGTGCAGAAATGTTTCCCGGGAAACAGAAAACAGAAAAGACAAAATTGAAGGACCGCTTTGCTGACGACATCAGCCATAGGGCACAGGCCGAGGCTTCTGCGTTGCTAAAAAACATGGGGGGGGGGGGGGGGGGGACCCACCCAAAATGACAAATATGGCTGCAAAGGCAGCCCAGTGCCATTTGTCAATGCTACATGGGAGACCATAACCTTTGTAAGAAATGGTCACCAATATGTGATGGTGGGAAATACAAGTTTCTATGCCAGAGGAAAACTAAAATTGTCAAAAAGTGATGCAGAAACTGGTGTCAAATTGCTGAGCAAAAGAATTGGACCAGAAGCTTTGGAAAAAACTAAATTCGGCACCAGTACACAAAAAGCAGAACCAATGAACCATGCCTTCTCAGTAACCAATCCAAAGGGAACACTGACCTTTTCTAGAAATGGTTAAAGTAGGGATCACAGCGCACTACACCTGGTGAATAACGGGCATGCCAATTCGATAGTGAAAAAGTGCAAAGCAGCTGGTTGCCCAATAACGGTTCAGTCTCCGGCTGACAAAGCCGTCACTAAAATGGAGAAAATACAACAATTTCATACCCAACGTGCGAAAGGACAAGCTACAAAAAAAGAAGGGCGCAGTGCAGATCACAGAGATTTCATTTGTATTATTCTGCACAAAATCTGTACAGAAAGGGTCAATTAGACCCAAAACTAAGTTACAGTTCCACAGTGACTGACTGGAAAAGTATTGAAAGTGAACATAATTACTGCAAAAGGTTTAAAAAATACTGATAGAAAACCTCATCTTCGAACACCACACCATGGCCTCCATTTTGTTGATGTTTACTTAATTGTACTACTCGTAGTAAAACACTCAGCCATTGGTTGTAAGTTTCACCCCAGATGTGCACGTTCACCTGTTTTTGCATTTGTTCAAATTCACAGCTCAGCCCAGACAACCTCAATAAAAAAAAACCGTCAAAGGCTCCCAAATAAAAAATATTATCCTTAATTACCAGTTTAAAAAAGAAAAAACATTGAGTGGGAGTAAAATAGAAAATCAAACACCATAAGAGGACAGAACTTAGGACACATGCCAACTGGGGTGAAGGGAAACAGTAATCATTTTGTAAATAATGTTAAACTTAGCTAAACTTCAATAATATGACTTAAAAGATTGTTTTTTTCAATAAAAACCTGAAAATCAGTGTTAAATATAGACACTATTTATCTATATTTGGTTTTATTTTCATTTTTACCTATGCTGAGAACAAAGGCGGCCATTTTTAAATGCCCCCGGGCGCCGCCATTTTGAGACTATAGGTTGCGCACATCCAAATAAAGTCCCATAGACAACAATGATAAATACCCCAACTTCAACAAATTGGGGAAAATACTCACAACTCTCCAAGGTGACTAAACTATACACCAAAATGAAGCTTATTTCACCATCTTTCATTTTCTTTTCAATTTGTGTGGGGTCATCTGATAACTTTTGGGTGATATTTCCCTCCAAAGGAGAACACTGAAGGATAATTTCTAAGAAGATTTCAAAGAATTCCTGAGAAGAATTCCAAAGAAGAAAGAATAATGGAAAAATAATTGCGAAGGAGAATTGCCAAGAACAATTGTGAAGGAGATTTTCGAATAAGAATTTTTAAGGAGAATTTTTTAAGGAGAATTTCAAAGGAGAATTCCGAAGATGAATTCCTTAGGAGAATTTCAAAGGAGAATTCCGGTGAATAATTTCTTAGGAGAATTTCTTAGGAGAATTTCTTAGGAGAATTACGAAGGAGAATTCCGAAGGGAAGAAGACTTCCGAAAGAGAATTCTGAAGAATTGCTAAGGAGAATTTCGAAGGAGAATTCTGAAGAAGAATTCCGAAAGAGAATTTTGATAAGGATTTCAAATAAGAAAATCAAAAATTATTTGAAGGAGAATTCTGAAGGAGAATTTCTATGAAGATTTCAAAGAATTCCTGAGAAGAATTCCGAAGAAGAAAAAAGAATGGAAAAATAATTGCGAAGGAGAATTGCGAAGCTGCTAAGGCCCATAATGTGGGACAATTGTGCATTTTGTGGTAAAAGCATGAAACTTTCTACAGTTGTTATATATACCCTAAATGTCGTTTTTAGACGTGGACCCACCTCAGATCTTGCCCATTTTAGGGGCGGGGCTATGTTTTCTAAAAGTGGGGGGGGGGGGGGGGGAATAACAAAAATTACATTATTACAATATTAAGTTTTTTTCATGCACATTTTATGACTGTAATACATAATAACAATATAATGATCCTTTTAAAATCAATAGTTTTGTTTATTTCTGCCCCTTTTATGGGCGGAGTTACATTTTTGAAAAGTGGGAGGCATGATTTTCCGTTTTTCAGCTTGATTTTTATATGTTTGTTTTTTAAGACCAAGGTCTGACTTAAGAGCTCCTTTAGATCGGGCAAGAGTACAAGGAGTTCATCCAGCCTCTACCAATTTATCTTGCCAGTGCGGTAGAGTAGGCAATTAATCTTCATCAACATGGAAACGAGACAAGAAGAGGCCGGCTCAACAGGTAGAGCTAGGAAACCGGTAAATGGTGATCCTTCTGGTGTCGAGTCAAAGTATGACGAGCTGGGTCCAAACCAGCAAGGAAGAGTCAGCTCTGAAAAAAGCATCACCAGGAACCACACGGATTTATGTATTTGCACCTATAATGTGAGAACACTGAAGTCAGAAGAAGACCTAGACACCCTCCTTGAAGAAGTAGAGAACGTGAAGTTGCACATAATACGGCTCGCAGAAACACGAAGACCAATCAAGCTACGTGGGTGTGGCCATACATTATTCACAACTTCTGCAACGAAACGGGGACTCAACGGAGTTGGATTTCTGGTTAATAAGGACATTGAAAATAATGTACTGAAATATAAAGAAGTATCAGACAGGTTTGCGTATTTGAAATTACAAATCAACAAGCAACACACAATGAAGATTATCCAAGTTTATGCACCCACTACATCTTATGATGATGAAGCAGTGGAAGATCTCTACACTGACATAGACCGGATAATGACAACTGAATGTACATCCTTTACCATACTTATGGGAGACCTAAACGCAAAGGTGGGAGTGAGAAAAGATGAGAAAAAGAAAGGTGTAGGCCCATTTGGGACAGGTAATCGGAACGAGAGAAGGCCTCTGGAATATGTTGCAAGTAGAAACCTGTGAATTGGCAATACATGCTTTGAGAAACCAACAGATAGATATTGGACATGGGAAAGTCCAAATGCAGCAACCCATAACTTGATAGACTATATCATCACTGACCACAAAAGTCACTGACCACAAAAAGAAAGCCAGTAAGCAGTTTGCAGCAGTATTAATTTTATTCACAAAAGAAACTTAATGGATGTGGAGGTTATACCAACGGTTGACACAGGCAGTGACCATACATTCGTCAGAGCAATAGTACGGATTAATACGAAGATGGAAAGGATTAGAAGAATGAAGCAGTCAAAGAAAAGACATATTGATCTGGGAAAGCTTTCCGACAAGCAACACCAATTGCAGCTTGAACTAAAGAATAGATTCTTACTTCTTGAAGACTCTTTAGAGGATGATCCAATTTATGTTGCATATGAGCAAGTCACCAGCATTATCATGAAGGAAGCACAGAAGCTAGCTAAAGTTCAAAAAGAGAAGGTAAACGCCACAAGTGGTTGCACAGAAGAGATCCGAAAGTTGAATGAAAAAAGAAAAAATCACAACCCTTCACACAGACATCAGTGAGAAATCAGATCGAGTATACAGAATTAAACAAGACGATCCGCAAGATGAGACGGCAGCAAAAGAGACAACACAGAACCAAAATGGTGAAAGAGGTGCTGGAGAGCAATTAAAATGGCAAAAAAAATATCAATAGAAAACTAGAGGGAGGAAAAAAGCTGTTATCATCACTGAAAACAAAAGATGGGACGGGAGTTACTGACAAAACTAAAATCATAAAAAAAACATTGAAGAGTTCTATAAAGAGCTGTACAACACCGATAGACCAAATTGGAGAACAGAAGAAGACTGGAATAAAAAGGCCGATAGTGTACAACCCATTATGAAGGAAGAAGTACAGAATGCTCTAGACCAAATGAAGAAAGGTAAGGCTTCTGGAGAGGACCAGTTAACTTCTGACATTTTAAAGTTGGGAGGATACTATTAAGATATTGACAAAATTGTTCAACAGGATCTTTCAACTGGAACAAGTTCCTACCCAGTGGAATAAATCTAAGGTCATCGTATTATTCAAAAAGGGGAATATGAAAAACATCAAGAATTACAGACCCGTCAGTTTGCCACTGTACAAAGTCTTTACCAAAATCATTCTTGCAAGAGTCCAAAAACAGCTTGATGATAATCAGCCAAAAAGAACAGGCAGGCTTCCGAGGAGGATTTAGAACATCAGATCATCGACACACCTTACGTCAGATAATTGAAAAGGCGAAAGAATATCGTTTTAACATCTGCCTATAGGCTTCGTGGACTATGAGAAAGCATCTGATAGTTTAGACCATCAGTCACTTCTTGATGCATTGGAGAAACAGATCAGCAATGGCAAATATATCCGTCTCATCAAAACTATTTACAAAGATCCCAGTGCCAGAATTCATTTGAAAAATACTATATACCACCAGTGCTTTCAAAATCCTAAAAGGTGCCAGACAGGGTGATCCAATTTCTCTCAAACTGGATTGGCAATCGAAAGGAATTGCAATAAATGGGGAACATCTGACTCATTTAAGGTTTGCAGATGACATCATGCTTGTCAGTCATAATCCCTAGGAGCTGCAGATAATGATTCGTAAGTTGAGTGCAGAGAGTAAAAGGCAGGACTCAAAATGAACATCAAGAAGACCAAAGTAATGATGAGCAACAAGCTACAAGACAATACAATAACAGTTGATGGCACGACAATCGAGAAGGTGAATAGCTACATATACATTGGTAAAAACATCACCCTTGAAAACAAAACGGCAGGTGAAGTTCGAAGAAGAATACAGTTAGCTTGGGTGAAATTTGGGAAACTCAGCATCATACTCAGAGACGAGGATCTCCCACTCTCCCTTAAAAGTCAGATCTTCAATCAATGAATAATTCTGGTACTATCCTACGGGACAGAAACTTAGAAATTGGAAAAGAAACATATAGAGTCACAGAAAGAGCAATGGAGAGAATCATGGTAGAAGTTACAGGAAAGAACAGGGTGAGAAATGAGGACTTACGAAAGAAAACAAATGCTAGGGACATCATACAGGAAATAAAAACAAAGAAATGGAGATGGGCAGGCCATCTTAGATGGACACATTGTATAACATAATGGACCCCAAGACCACAAACGAGACGAAGAGGCAGACCGAGTAGGCGTTGGATGGACGACATCAGAGAATTTGGAAGCGTTACATGGATGCGACAAGCATTAGAAAGATCAAGGTGGAATGGTGATGACGAGGCCTTCCTTCTGCAGTGGAATGACATCTAGGCTAGATAGATAGACATGCATACATGTACCCATATTAAGGCGTGTCTCCCACCCACAAAAGGGGGGTATAATAAGAGAAGTTTCATTTGTGATCAATTTCCATTATTTATTCTGTGCCTATTTGAGTAACATTAATGAACAAATAATAGTGATAATGCACAAATATACAAGTTTGTTAAAATAAGGACGCCCACTTTTAGGAATATCGAAACTCCGCCCACAAAAGGGCAATTTTTGACTTTTAATATTACCAAAACAATTATTATGCTTTTCAAGCTTATATTTATTGCCAAAAAAATTACAATCTTTCAATTCTAGAATAAGTTTTATCATTGTTTACATTTGAGACCCCCCATTTTATGCAAATGAAGCTCCGCCCCCAAATAGGTGAGACCCAACGTGGGTCCACGTCTAAAAATGATATTTAGCCCAATACCAAGCACCATGGCAAATTTCATGCTTTTACCACAAAGTGCACAATTGTTACCTTAGCAGCTGCACTATTAAGGAGATTTGCTAATAAGAATTTTTAATAAGAATTTTTTAAGGAGAATAAGAAGAAGACTTCCGAAAGAGAATTCTGAAGAATTCCAAAAGAGGATACAAAGAGGATTTCGAAGGTGATTTCGACTAAATATTCTAAAGGAGAATTCCAAAGGGAGAATTCCGAAGGAGAATTCCAAGGGAAATTCCTGGGTGAATTTTGAAGAGGAATTTTGAAGGGGAATTCCAAAGGAGAATTCTGAAGGAGAATTCAAAAGGAGAATTTCAAAGGAGAATTTCCAATGAGATTGTGGAATTTCGAAGGGTAATTTCCAAGCGGAAATTGCAAGGGGAATTTCTAAAGGGAAATTGACGGAGAATTCAAAAGGAGAATTCTGAAGAGAATTCTGAAGAGAATTCCGAAGGGGAATTCCAAAGGAGAAGTTAAAAAGTTCTCCAAAGATTTCTGAAGAACATTTCCAAAGATTTTCAATAAGCATTTCGAAGAAGAATTCGAAGAAGAAGAATTGTGAAGGAGATTTGCGAATAAGAATTTTTAAGGAGAATTGTTTAAGGAGAATTTCAAAGGAGAATTCTGAAGATGAATTCCTTAGGAGAATTCCAAATATTTACGGAAGATTCCAAAGAGAATTTTGAAAAAGAATTCCGAAGGAGAATTCCTAAGGGGAATTCCGAAGGGGAATTCTGAAGGGAAGAAGACTTCCGAAAGAGAATTGTGAAGAATTCCGAAGGAGGATTTTGAAGGAAAATTTTGAAGGGGAATTGCGAAGGAGAATTTCGAAGGAGAATTCTGACGAAGAATTTCGAAAGAGAATTTCAAAGGATACCGAAGAAAATTTTGATAAGGATTTTAAATAAGAAAATCAAAAATCATTCCGAAAAAATTATTTGAAGAAAAATTTCTAGGAGAATTTCTAAGAAGATTTCAAAGAATTCCTGAGAAGAATTCCGAAGAAGAAAAAATAATGGAAAAATAATTGCGAAGGAGAATTGCGAAGAACAATTGTAAAGGAGATTTGCGAATAAGAATTTTTAAGGAGAATTTTTGAAGGAGAATTTCAAGGGAGAATTCCGGAGAAGAATTCCGGAGAAGAATTCCTTAGGAGAATTCCTTAGGAGAATTCAAAAGGAGAAATCCAAAGGAGAATTCCAAAGGAGAATTCCAAATATTTACGGAGGATTCCAAAGAGGATTTTGAAAAAGAATTACGAAGGAGAATTCCTAAGGGGAATTCCGAAGGGAAGAAGATTTCCGAAAGAGAATTCTGAAGAATTCCAAAAAAGGATACAAAGAGGATACAAAGAGGATTTCAAAGGGGATTTCGACGAAAAATTCTAAAGGAGAATTCCAAAGGGGAATTCCGAAGGAGAATTCCAAGGGAAATTCCGGGGGGAATTTTGAAGAGGAATTTTGAAGGAGAATTCCAAAGGAGATTTCTGAAGAGAATTCTAAAGGAGAATTTCAAAGGAGAATTTCAAAGGAGATTGTGGAATTTCGAAGGGTAATTTCCAAGCGGAAATTCCAAGGGGAATTTGACGGAGAATTCCAAAGGAGAATTCAAAAGGAGAATTCTGAAGAGAATTCCGAAGGGGAATTCCACAGGAAAATTCCAAAGGAGAAGTTGAAAGTTCTCCAAAGATTTGTGAAGAACATTTCCGAAGATTTTTAATAAGCACTTCGAAAAAGAATTTGAAGAAGAAGAATTGTGAAGGAGATTTGCGAATAAGAATTTTTAAGGAGAATTTGTTAAGGAGAATTTCAAAGGAGAATTCCGAAGATGAATTCCTTAGGAGAATTCCGACTGAGGATTCTAAAGAGGATTTTGATAAAGAATTACGAAGGAGAATTCCTAAGGGGAATTCCGAAGGGAAGATGACTTCCGAAAGAGAATTCTGAAGAATTGCTAAGGAGAATTTCGAAAGAGAATTCCAAAGGATACCGAAGATAATTTTGATAAGGATTTCAAATAATAAAATGAAAAATAAATCAACAAAAGAAGAAAGAATAATTGAAAAATAATTGCGAAGGAGAATTGCGAAGAACAATTGTGAAGGAGATTTGCAAATTAAAAAAAAAAAGGAGAATTTTTTAAGGAGAATTTCAAAGGAGAATTCCAAATATTTACGGAGGATTCCAAAGAGGATTTTGAAAAAGGATTACGAAGGATAATTCCTAAGAGGAATTTAATAAGGGGAATTCCGAAGGGGAATTCCGAAGGGAAGTATACTTCCGAAAGAGAATTCTGAAGAATTCCGAAAGAGGATACAAAGAGGATTTCGAAGGGGATTTTGACGAACAATTCCAAAGGAGAATTCCAAAGGGGAATTCCGAAGGGGAATTCCAAAAAGGAATTCCAAGGGAAATTCCGAGGGAAATTTCGAAGTGGAATTCCAAAGGAGAATTCCAAAGGGGAATTCCAAAAGAGAATTCCAAAGGAGAATTCTGAAGAGAATTCTAAAGGAGAATTTCAAAGGAGAATTTTCGAAGGAGATTGGGGAATTTTGAAGGGTAATTTCCAAGTGGAAATACCAAGGGGAATTTCTAAGGAGAATTTGAAGGAGAATTCAAAAGGAGAATTCTAAAGAGAATTCTGAAGAGAATTCTGAAGAGAATTCTGAAGAGAATTCCTAAGGAGAATTCCACAGGAAAATTCCAAAGGAGAAGTTGAAAGTTCTCCAAAGATTTCTGAAATAGATTTCCGAAGATTTTTAATAAGCATTTCGAAGAAGAATTCGAAAAACAATTCCAAACAATTATTCCGAAGGAGAATTCTGAAGGATAATTTCTAAGAAGATTTCAACGAATATTGGAAAAATAATTGCGAAGAATTCCTTCGAAGAATTCCGAAGGAGAATTCCAAATATTTACGGAGGATTCCAAAGAGGATTTTGAAAAAGAATTACGAAAGAGAATTCCTAAGGGGAATTCCGAAGGGAAGAAGACTTCCGAAAGAGAATTCTGAAGAATTCCGAAAGAGAATACAAAGAAGATTTCGAAGGGGATTTTGACGAAAAATTCTAAAGGGGAATTCCAAAGGGGAATTCCAAAGGGGAATTCCAAAGGGGAATTCCAAAGGGGAATTCCAAAGGGGAATTCCAAAGGGGAATTCCAAAGGGGAATTCCGAAGGAGAATCCCAAGGGAAATTCCGAGGGGAATTTGTAAGGGGAATTCCAAAGGAGAATTCCAAAGGAGAATTCCAAAGAAGAATTCTAAAGGATAATTTCAAAGGAAAATTCCTAAGAAGATTGGGGGATTTTGAAGGGGAATTTCCAAGCGGAAATTTCAAGGGGAATTTCAAGGAGAATTTCAAGGGGGAATTCCAAGGAGAAGTCTAAAGGAGAATTATGAAGAGAATTCCGAAGGAGAATTCCACAGGAGAAGTTAAAAGTTCTCCAAAGATTTCTGAAGGAGATTTCCGTAGATTTTTAATAAGCATTTTGAAGAAGAAATAAAAAAACAATTCCAAAAAATTATTCCGAAGGAGAATTTTGAAGGAGAATTTCTAAGAAGATTTCAAAGAATTCCTGAGAAGAATTCCGATAAAGAAAGAATATTTGAAAAATAATTGCGAAGGAGAATTGCGAAGAAAAATTGTGAAGGAGATTTGCAAAGGAGATTTGCGAAGTAGAATGTTTAAGTAGAATGTTTAAGTAGAATGTTTAAGTAGAATTCCGAAGGAGAATTCCGAAGGAGAATTCCGAAGGAGAATTCCGAAGGAGAATTCCGAAGGAGAATTCCGAAGGAGAATTCCTGAGGAGAATTCCTGAGGAGAATACCTGAGGAGAATTCCTTAGGAGAATTCCTTAGGAGAATTCCTTAGGAGAATTCCGACGGAGACTTCCGAAGGAGACCGCCTTTTAATAGAGACCGCCTTGTAATAGAGACCGCCTTGTAATAGAGACCGCCTTGTAATAGAGACCGCCTTGTAATAGAGACCGCCTTTTAATAGAGACCGCCTTTTAATAGAGACCGCCTTTTAATAGAGACCGCCTTTTAATAGAGACCGCCTTTTAATAGAGACCGCCTTGTAATAGAGACCGCCTTGTAATAGAGACCGCCTTGTAATACAGACCGCCTTGTAATAGAGACCGCCTTGTAATAGAGACGGCCTTGTAATAGAGACCACCTTGTAATAGAGACCGCCTTGTAGTAGAGACCGCCTTGTTTTAGAGACCGCCTTGTTTTAGAGACCGCCTTGTTTTAGAGACCGCCTTGTTTTAGAGACCGCCTTGTTTTAGAGACCGCCTTGTTTTAGAGACCGCCTTATGGTCAAATTTATCTGATTTTTCAAAAAAAAAAAGAAAAAAAAAAAGGAGGCGGCCCCCAAAAAGGAAGCGGGCGGTGACGCTAAACATTTTTTTTTTTTTTTTTGGCCTTATAGAGACCGCCTTGTTATAGAGACCGCCTTGTTATAGAGACCGCCTTGTTATAGAGACCGCCTTGTAGTTGATATAAACATCTGTTTTATGTTGATTTTTAATTGATGTAGCTGTACTGAACATTATCCCAAGGGCCATCAGCGAGATCAAAGTGGCTGTTTAGTCCCTCCAAAGTGAAGTAGAGGCCAACAGGAAGATTCTGGAGAGGCTGTCTAAGTTTGAAGCTCTCCATGGATGACAGCATTGACTTACCGAATGTGTCACAAGCTGGAGTAACCGCTCTGCTGACAAGAAGACACAAGCTGCACTGGTAAGCCCTCACAACATAAACGACTGCTTTTTGTAATACTTTTTGTTTAGATTTCTCAAAACATTAGCCAAATTGGGTATGGAAACCTGAAAATCATAGCGAGGCAAAAAAAGGTGGCGTAAATAGTGTATGGGTGAATGACACTTGCAAAGTTACAGTAGATTGATGAATTGTGAATTGTCGCTCACACAGGACCTATCATTTACCAGAAATATGAGGAACTGGAGCACAATATGAATATAACAAATTTCTCTTATATGAAAAAAATATTTAAATGGTCATGCACTGTAGCCCTACTACTGGGGTTTAAGGTTTGCACCCCCCCCCCCCACCAAAAATGGTGCCAGACATTTGCTCACATTTCCTAAATATATTCTCAAATTGCCTTAGAATGCAGGCCGAAGCAATTTCGATTTAAACATTTTCCTAATTCAGTTATCATGCATTTATCTGCATACATAACATCAACTGTTAAAAACTTTTCTAAATAACGCACAACATTGGGCCAAATACATGTACATACATGTAACTAGTAATTGCTTTTTGTAGCCATTTGCTTACATTTGTTGATACAAATAAGACATTTATAACAAAAAAATCTTCTACTTTTACGCAAAAGGGCCCAATACATAACAATAATTATACAATATATTGCTTTTCCTAAGCTTTTTCTTACATTGTTATAATCCTTGGAAATCAAATGCTACCCAGATTGTATACATAAAAACAAGCATTTGCTTCTCAATAAGCAATTACTTGTCAAGTTTCAAGTTTTTTCTTATCAGGCAAGATCGACCATTACTATCACGTGCCCTCGCTTTCATTTCCTTGCAACTTGTTTGGTACACGTAGTTGACACTTCTCTACAATTACAGTCAAACACCTGTATATATTGGGACTTTACAGATTACCTTGTTATAAAAGGTACCTTGTATTATCAGTATTCAAATGGAAAACTGGGAAAACTTGTTTTCCTTATTGTAAGTAGCATGTTGTATTAACAGTGCTCTTTAGGAGTCGACTGTACACTGTATTTCATTGGCAAGAATGGCAACCAACACATTTTAGAAAGCAAGTGAGGATAAAAATACAAACAAGTGTCGATAAAAAACTTTACGTTGATGCACGCCTATTAGCGCACATCTGGATGAATATTGTTCAGAATATTTAAACATTTGCTAGGCAAGCTTAATAAAATTCCGTTAGTCAAAGCAAAAGGTTATTTTATGTATATATAATACACAAAATAACTTTTCGCTTTGACTATTATGTGACCGTCCACGACGAAAGGGCTGTAAAGTAGGCATCTTGACGTTTTGAGATATTTAAAGAAATGAAATCTACAAGAAATAAGCTTTAAAATTAAGTATAACAAGACATAGTTGGTATTTATGGTTAGCTATAACAAATAACGCTGAATATGAATTTTTTTTGTTTCTTATTGTTTTTCACATATTTTAATGGTCCTTTTCTCAAAATAAGCTGGCGACTTTGCAGCCCTTTTGTCGCGGATGGTCACATTACATGTATATGCTTTTAAGCAATTGCTTTTGCTTTTGCTTGATAAGCTTTTGCTCGGTGCTAGTTTTTATGTATTTGGCCCATTGATCTATTAGTTTAAACCTAACCTATGTACATGTACATGTACATGTACATGTACATGTACATGTACATGTACATGTACATGTACATGTACATGTACCTGAATCCATCAACATTTCCTGCTGTGGAGAAGTTTGGCGGATATAGGATTCTATCTTGAATACTGGAACATTTTGATGGATTGAGGATTTTAAGCCTAGCGATACTGCAGTATTTTGATGGATTCAGAATACATGTACAAAGAGCAATCAGTAATCACCAACACCAACTTTTGTGTGCATGACTATGCTGGTGGATTTTGGCGGATTCAGGATACTTTAAAGTACCACTGAGGGGTATACTACATGTACATGTACTTGTAGCAAACATCAGCATCAGGCATGGCAGTTTTGGGATTATAGGATCAGGTACTTATGTAATCAACATTTAAAATATGCTACTTGTCAAATGAACAATTTAGAATGTCATCTGCACATGGGACATTTTCAAAATAAAAGCTAGGTTACACAACAAAATATTTCTAGTTCAACAATGATGCTCACAACACTTGCAGTTTACACCCTAAAGCCATAAGCTCATTTTACAAGCTGTATGACTCACACCAATGTAGCAGTATTACCAAGCAACTTCAACATCAAATTTTAAGTGGGTTTCCTTAACCCTAATGTCCTTGGAGAACAGTACGACAAAATACTAATCAATCACTTCTAGGCCAGTGTAGCAAGAGTATTTACTTTGTAGTATTTTCTTTTGTAGTAATAGGGTAAAAGGGTAACTCAATGCTATTTTGTGTATATTTGTTTTTCAATCTAGTACCTTGTTCCAGTATGTACAATGTACACCCTAAGAACATTATATTAATTACAATGTACTTTGTTTTCAAATAAATAATAATAATTATAATACTGTAATACTGTTTTTTTTTATAGCGCACATATCTACCAGAACTAGTAATATACTCAAAGCACTGTGTAATTATCCCCGATGTGCATTGGGCCCATTCCAAATACCATCTCAGCTCCCTGGGGAGTATACAGCTCAATGCTGCCATTTCGGCACAAAGCAGCTAATAACAACCATCTCCGCCCTCAGAGGCAGGTACCCATTTACTCCTGGGTGGAGAGAAGCAATGAGCAAAAAAGTGCTTATGCACCATAGTCCCTAGGCCGGACTCGAACCCACAACCTGCAGCTTTACCCACAGATTGCGAATTCAATGCTCCAGATCACGAGGCCATGGCACTCCACAATTATGAGTTTAATTACCATTTAGCGAGCAATATAAAGCAAAGGTAAATAAAGTGTGGAAATCTAGGCAGTGGGCTTCCTAAGTGAAGTACATGTATGGGATTACGTCTTCACATATAGCGGGAGATTTATACCACCAGTGTCGCCCTGATGTTGGGGTATTCTTAACTTTTCTTACATGTAGCATATAAAAGACATCATATTCATGGAAACCATACTTATGCACCATAGTCCCCAGGCCGGACTCGAACCCACAACCTGCAGCTTTACCCACAGATTGAGAATTCAATGCTCCAGATCACGAGGCCATGGCACTCCACAATTATGAGTTTAATTACCATTTAGCGAGCAATATAAAGCAAAGGTAAATAAAGTGTGGAAATTTAGGCAGTGGGCTTCCTAAGTGAAGTACATGTATGGGATTACGTCTTCACAGATAGCAGGAGATTTATACCACCAGTGTCGCCCTGATGTTGTGGTATTCTTAACTTTTCTTACATGTAGCATAGAAAAGACATCATATTCATGGAAACCATAATCAGACTAGTAAATGTTCATATTGCCAGTAATGCTACACATCATCAGTGATCATGGTGATATGTGCTATGAAACAATGGGATAGGCACATTTAGCTTGCTGTCAACAACTTGGTGCTCTAGACTCCCTCCCATGGCAGATGATCTAGAGGAAGACCAAATCTTAACTATGTGGACAGCATTTGTCAGTATTCTTAAAAGAAGAACTGTCTACTTAAGTCGTTTCAACATCTTCAGGCGTTGGTCACTTTCAATGCCCACATTTGGGACTGTTGCTACATCCATCAGTACTTGTATCCTTCCTGTCGCTTATTGTGTAGTAATGAGATTGTGTGTTATTGCAGTTGGGCTCTCCCATGTCAAGTATCTCTTTAGAGACTTCTGAACAAATGTTTTTCCAATAAAGAGATTCCTGTTTGCTACAAAATCCAGTAATCCTTCTCCCCTCTCATTCCTTTTTTCCAATTCCAAATGGGCCTATAGACCGTTCTCTTCCAGATCCTTCCTTAATCCCACCTTTGCATTAAAGTCACCCATAATTATTGCCCAAGTCGTCTTATCATCATCTCCAAGTGCCTGGCCAACTGCTTTGGACGTTTTTATTAATGAGAAAACACACTCTATTTTAGACTTCTTTTGGTGGCTGCTGAGCTGTATAAGATGTGCGAACAGTTTAGTTTAATATCGTTTTCTGGCCATCTGGTTTCTGCAAGGCCTAATACATGCCAGTTGATTTCCTGTACCAGTAGAGCATCTAGACTTTCATCAGTTGCAGTGATCTTACATTATGCAAATGTGCAACTCAGTAAATGTGCTGTGGTTGCATTCAGGTCCCTTGTCAGAGCTAGGTCTTCTTTGCGGGTTGGGATCTAGCCATTCATGAGCTTGCAATCTGCCAGAGGAATCTTTGGCATCCTGTTCCCTAACTCTATAAGCAGAGTTTGTCCTATTTGGGGTCTTGGGCATTGCAACCTCTCATTTGTCTTGTCTCCATCATTGGTAAAGGTAGTAGCCTACTCATACCGTGCTGGCAGGGCGTGTTGGAGGAGAAATATATAACCATAGATTAGTCCTGGTTGACTCTTCGCACCAGGATTATTTCAACATCACCGAGCCGATGTTCAGGCCGATGTTACTGTGAAGCACACCCACGCATTTCCGGCCTTGCTTGCTTCTGACAGACATTTCTGGCCTTGCTCGTGACGTGTTTATGTGTCATCCGTTTTTGAATCTGGGGGAAATGTTTGAGTGTATACAGTATGTCCTCCGGCGAGAACTGGTTAAGTTCTTACTGGCTTTTGTAGTCATCTTGGTTCTGACAGGGGTCCAGTTTCTCCCCTCCAATCCAGTGAAATTCATCGTCCTTATCTCCAACTAAGAGTGGCAAATGCAGGATGGTTTGGTGCAGGCATCTAAACCTGTCTTACAGCGATGTTAATGCAAGCATGATGCCGGACTTAAAAGGGTCCGGAGGGGACCGAAGGGGAAAGTAAAATAGATAAATGTAGAAAAAGACAGAACACCATGCCAGAACCCAAACCGACGTATGGGGATACGCCTTTCCCGTCACCAGGGGATCTGTGTGTATGTACCCCTGGTGACATCGGTGATGTCTTGACCTTTCCAGGGGTCAGGCGCCTCTAACCCTACCTAAGCTAACCAGGAAGAATTATAAGCTGATCTGGCAGGCGCCCCTAGAAAGGGGTGGGG
Source organism: Crossaster papposus (assembly GCA_037893245.1). Taxonomy (NCBI): domain Eukaryota; kingdom Metazoa; phylum Echinodermata; class Asteroidea; order Velatida; family Solasteridae; genus Crossaster; species Crossaster papposus. The sequence goes on along the minus strand of JBAIAA010000259.1, from coordinate 1,383,781 downwards.
AAGAAGGGAGGGGAGGTGGAGAATAGATAGAACAGCAAATAAAATAAAAGGGAAGACAACTGGGGAGGTAGAGAACGCTTAATCCCTCACTCTTGTATATACCGGTAGAATAGCCTTTCAGCCCCTACGCAATCACCTACAGTATGTGTAAAATGCTAGTATCGTTTGGCACTTAAAGGGATCGTATACGTTTGGTAATTACTCCAAAAATTAATGGCAATAAAAATATACTTGGTAAGAAGTACAGCAGCTTTGGATAGTATAATGCATTTTTAGAAAATTGTCACTTCGAAGTACTGCGGTTATGGGAAAAGATATCACTTTTTATCCCCAAAAATTTCAATCTGAGAAGCGTTACTGCAGTGACGTTTCTCAGATTGTGTATTCCAATGCAGATTATTCTTCCTGCGTGGACATAACCGCTCCAGATTTTCGGCAATATCTCAAAATTGCTACCACCTTTTGAAATGAAATTTTTACAGGTTAGTTTTGTATATAATTATATAGGATTGAAACAAACAGTTGGTTCCAATTACCAAACGTATACGATCCCTTTAAGCATTCTTTCTCTAAAACTGGCACACACTCTATTTGGAGTGCTGATGGTTAAATAAACATATCTTTGAATTGACAAAATTAAATAGGGTGAAACAAACTGCAATTAAAAGCTAATTTAGTTATCTTATTAAAGCCTAGATACAAACATCAAAAGCAAAGGCTGAATGTTAAAACCCTAACCCTCCCAAATCCTCCAAAATCAATATGATTTTGCACACACCCTATAGGGAGTTAGGGTTTAACCTTATCTCCCTAGGGTTTGTGCCAAATTAAAACATTCCACTTGCACCACTTTTGGGAGCACCCTGAAACTGTACATGTGCAACAAATTTTACCCATCCTGAATCCATCAAAATTCATTCCCTGTTTTTGAGGAGTTCCGTGAATTCAGTATACCTCCATATTGAACAAACTGGGGGACTTTGATGGATTCAGGATAATAAGCCCAGCAATGCGAGTTGAGCATCTCATTAGGGTTATTAATAATGCTGCAATATAAATTGCCTATATTATTATTATTATTATACTACAGGATTTTGCAGTACTGCAAAATTGATTTTGGGATAATGGACTCTATAGAGAAACACACTACAAAATATTTCATACCATCATGGTATCCTGAATCCATCAGAATTTTTTTTATGGATTAATCAGGATATCTCCAGAATTTATACTGGTAGATAATTCTGATGTACTCGAGGCACCAGCAGTTTTTGCATGACAAACTTGTTGGATTTTGGTGGATTCAGGACACTTTCTAGTAAATTGGCCCATTAAGCCAGGGTTGTAGTAGAGTCCCTGCAAGTCCGTTCAAAAGTCCTTTTGTGAAGCCAGTCACAAGTCCCTTCCTAAAAGCAGTCATAAGTAACTAGAGGGCTCCTTTGGAAAGCAGTTTGTTAACTGAAAAGGACTACCCTCTATAAAGATTACAATAAATAAAATAAATAAATGAACAATGACAAAGGAATGCTTTTGTCATGAGCTGATTTCAATAGCTTGTGTTTTGAATCGGAACTAAAGGACTTGTGATGGACTTGCAGGAACTTACAGGGACTTGCAGGGACTTTGATGGACTTGACTACATCCCTGCAATAGGCTAACAAGACCCTTTGAGTCCTCGGGCATTAGTCTTTTGTTTAATTTTGCAGATATCAAAAACTTTACTACCGAATTATTAGGAATTATCTTTATGATTGTAGGCATCTAGCAAAAGGGCGACGATCGCGAAGAAAATCAAAAATTGTTTGTTCAATCGTGGACTTTCTGTCAATCGTGGACCCTAATTGTTCAAAGGTGAGAGATACACTATATCGCAAGCCAGGAGCCAATTTCATAAAACATGCAAGCACAAACATTTGCTTAGCATGAACAAATTTTCTTGGACAAAACAGAGTTACAACCGAAATTTTCAGGTGATGTTTATTGTTTATGACTGATATTCTCAGCTACTGTAGTTTTTGCTACAAGAAGTTTTGGATGGTAATCTGTTTTTACTGAGAAAGACGTTTTTGTGCTAAGCAAGTTTGTGCTTACAAGGTTTATGAAATTGGCCCCTGGTTTAATACCCAACTGACACCCTGATGTTCGGCCAAGCGTATCATTGCCACAGTACACCTAGCCCATAAAATTAAACATAATTTCAATTATTTAAATTTTCCTAAAAAGACCCATTCCCTTCAGGAATTCAAGGAGTATTTTAGGTCTCTAACATAAAAGTACTTTTATATTGCAGCTTATCGTAAGGAAATGTTCCAAGCTCCAGTTCCTTTTATTTCTAGGGAATTATAGGTCCTGTGTGAATGAAAATTCATGGATAGCGTTCAGTAAAGTAGTTCCCTACCAAATAAATGCAGTTTCAGCTCAGAAAATGCCACAAATTTAAAGGTGTAAATAGAAAGTCTCGCTAGATTTGCCTCGCTATGATTTTCAGGATGCGGATGCCCAATTAGCTAATGTTTTGGGAAAATCAAAACAAAAAGTATAACAAAAGCAGTCGTTTATGTTGTGAGGGCTTACCAGTGCAGCTTTTGTCTTCTTGTCCTTAAGAATTTCCAACAGAGCGGTTACTTCATTTGTGACACATTGGTGAATCAATGTTGTCATCCATGGAGAGCTTCAAACTTAGACAGCATCTCTATAATCTTCCTGTTGGCCTCTACTTCACTTTGGATGGACTAAACAGCCACTTTGATCTCGCTGATGGCCCTTAGGATAATGTTCAGTATAGCTACATCAATTAAAAATCAACATAAAACAGATGTTTATATCAACGACAAAAAAGGGGGGGAGGTGAGTAGGTTCAGGTTGGTTTTAGATAGTGAAATCAAGGGTAAATATAGTTTAAATATTAATAGATAAATAGATAATAATAAATAGATAGGGTAAATAAAGCCGAGAGTCCTTGGGTAAATAAAGCCGAGAATCCTAGAATAAATAAAGCCATGATATCATTAGGTCTCAGGTCTATTATTAACTTTATTCTTAACTTTATCCTCGCATCCGCGCATCCAGACATCAGAGTATTTAACCAGTTCGCGCCGGATGAGGTATACATGTACAGTACATGCAAAATTGGGCTTTCAAATATTTGTATATATTACCGAGTACAATTGTTCCCGACCCGGTGTGTAGTTCCACAGATGACTATACACGCGTCAGATGTTATGGCGGGTAGCGGTTGACGTAATATCAAGCCCTGACTGCAGGAAGAAAAAATAGGCGACAGAATGTTGGCAAAAACAAGTAAATAACGGTGCTAATATAAACTAAGTGTTGGCATATTGTAGTACATGTACATGTAGTCGCATTATCAACAAAGGAATATTTTACTGAATAAATTTTTTTTAACTTAAATTAATGAAAAATAACCGGCCACTTGCTAGTGGTCTCGGTAACTTGAAAATACACCTGGCGCAAACCGGTTAACCAAAACCCAAGCCGTCACATTACTTGTAATGAATAAATACCTAGGAGAGTTGATAGCTTCTGATTGGTCGAGACTCGATCACGTAAAGGGCATTATTTTGGTCCCAGCTTTCAAACATTTGAGCAAATTAACTGTTTATTCCCTAAATAAATAGTAGGGACAGAAATCAAAACATTTGAATTAGGATGATAATAATTATCAGTGCAGTAGGGTGTAGCAAATTTTTCTGAGCAAAATGACACCTCAATCATTCATATCGGTTTTATTTATATTTCAGAGATTGAGTAAAAATATCTCATTGCTATCTTCGTTTAAAAAAAAAAAAAAGGTTCAATTAATGAAACAGCCAAAACCATGATGTTGGACACAGGTTCTAGCCTAGACCCAATAATAGGGGCGTTTTCACTCCTTTTTTAAAATTTTGAATTTTGTCTGTCGTTCTAACGCTCCAACGGCTTCTCAGCCTGTCTGGGATATAAGAGTTCACTCTGAAACACCACTTAAACTGTATAGCGCCCTCTATAATGTGTTGCTATGTTAACCAGACATGAAGTTGCAGGAGTTCAGAATACACAGTTGTTAGTCAGAATACTGTCTGAATAAGTGTCGTCTTTCCAAGCCTCAATCATAAATAGAACCACGTAACATGGTGTCAGAAGTGGTGTCAGAAGTGGACTGATATGTGTCAGAAGTGGACTGATATGTGCAAAAAATGTCAGAGATTCGATTGAGTATACTGTGAATGTTGGAGTAGCCAGCCTTCAACTGCAAAAAAGAAAAAATTGTTCGGAGGTAAGAGACTGAACTTCCGAATTTTCAGTGACAGTGTGCATGCATATGAACAGTACATTGCCGTGTACATGTACATATTGTACACGGTGAATAGCGACACACAACAGTGTTTACATGATGGCGGCCTATCAAAGTCCACCGCCAGAGGCCATGAACTGTAAAGGGGGTGATCTTGCAAATAGTTGGACCTTCTTCAGAGAGAGTTTCGAGGACTATCGCAAAGCAGTAGAACTTGATAAAAAGGATGAGTCTATCCAAGTAGCTACTCTGAAAAGTGTGATGGGAAAAGATCGCAAGAACATATTAAAGCAACTTCAGCTCACAGATGACGAAATGAAAAGTCATAAAACCACTCTCGACAAGCTACAGGAACATTTTGCACCTTCAAGGAATGTACTGTATGAGAGATACCTGTTCCATACTGCTGATCAACAGCCAAATGAAACTGTAGACCAGTATGTCATTCGCCTGAGACATGCAAATTCACTCAGCTAGAAACAGAGATGATCCGAGACAGATTGGTTGTTGGAACTAGAGACAAAGCAGCACGAGCACGTCTCTTCAGGCAGAAAGAATGTGATCTGAAGCAAGCAATAGAGTCTCCCCGAATCAGTGAGCTGACACAGGAACAGCTCAAAAAGATAGACGTGCCACAGACAGAAACAGTACACTCTGTGAGGAAACGAGAGAGCAGAAAACCCCTAAGCAGCAACAGAGCAAAGCCCAGAGATCCAAAAAAGACTCAGAAACTGAAATCGTGCCAATACTGTGGATCGTCACATGAGTGGGACAAAAAGAAATGCCCTGCTTATGGACAAAAATGCGCGAAGTGCGGGAAAATAAACCACTTCCAGACAGTGTGCAGATGGAGAGACAAGCAAAAGAGCCTGCACACAATGCAAGAGGTATCGTCTGAAAGCGATACTGATGAATCTGTCTTTGGTGTGCAACTGCTTGGGGCTGTCACCAGTGGTAACAGAGCGCTTACTGTTCCACTGACATTCAACACAGACCCAGGTGAGATCAACGTCCAGTGCCAGATCGACACCGGAGCGACATGCAACGTGATGTCATTCGACAACCTGTGTGCAATCATGCAGACAGGGAAACCCCGCATAAGGAAATCAACAGCGGGGTTGAAACTGTACAATGACAGTATCATCAACGTCAAGGGAGAATGTGATCTGAGATGTCAATATAAAGGCGTGCAGTGGAATCTTAACTTCAAAATAGTTGATTCCAGTCAGCCTCCCCTCCTGTCACGACGGGCATGTACAAAGATGGGCCTCATCAGCGTACATGTTGACAACACAGTCAACAGCATGCAACATCACGACGCAGCACCTATGACAGAGAGCAACATTCTGTCAGAGTTCAGCGATGTATTCGAAGGGCTAGGTTGCCTAGCTGGCGAATACCACATTGACATTGATCCTGACATGCGACCAGTCCAGAACGCACCACGTCGTGTTCCTGTTGCCATGAAAGACAAACTACACGACAAGATATGCGACCTAGAGGCACGAGGCATCATAGCGAAGGTAATCAAGCCTACAGCATGGATCAGCAGCCTGGTTGTTGTCGATAAACCAGGCAAGATGCGAATTTGTTTAGATCCACGAGAACTAAACAAAGCCATCAAGCGGCCCAAATACCAGATGCCAACACTTGAAGAGATGTTACCCTCTCTATCCAATGCCAAGGTCTTCCCAGTCCTTGATGCAAAGGAAGGATTTCATCAAGTGAAACTTGATGAAGAGAGCTCCTTCTTGACAACCTTCTGGACCCTATTCGGCAGATACCGCTATCTCAGAATGCCGTTTGGGACAGCTTCAGCTCCTGAAGAATACCAGCGACGACAGATCGAGATAATACAGGGACTACCCGGTACAGCAGTCATCGCAGATGATATCCTGGTGTACGACCGGGATGTAGCGGAACATGACAGGAGCTTGAGAGCACTACTTCAGCGAGCACGAGAGGCAAACCTGAAACTCAACCGGAAAAAGCTCAGACTGCGACTGAGTGAGGTGACGTATGGGCCAAATCTTGACTGCCGATGAAATTCGTCCAGATCCAAGGAAGGTAGAGGCAATGCAAAACATGCAGCGGCCAGACTCGAAGAAAGCAGTCCAGCGTCTGCTGGGATGTGTCAACTACCTATCGCGATACTTGCCAAGGCTTGCAGAGGTGAGTGAGCCACTCCGAAAGCTGACAGAGCAAACCGCAGTCTTTACATGGCAGACACAACAAGAAGAGTCCTTTCAGCAGATAAAGGACATGATCACCAGTGCTCCAGTTCTCCGGTACTACGACTTGAAGGAAGAAGTCACAATTCAGTGTGACGCATCCGAGAAAGGGCTGGGAACGACTCTCCTTCAGAATGGGCAACCAGTCGTATTCGCATCCCGGTCTCTTACTTCTGCAGAGCAGAACTATGCACAAATAGAGAAAGAGTGCCTAGCCATAGTCTTCTCATGCGAGAGATATGATCAGTATCTACATGGTAGAGAGATGATCACCGTAAACACGGATCACAAGCCATTGGTGCCGATATTCACGAAGCCAATACACAAAGCACCTAAGAGGCTACAGCGCATGCTTCTGAGGTTACAGAAGTACAATCTGAGAGTACAGTACCTACCGGGAAGCCAGATGTACATAGCCGACATGCTGAGCAGAGCTTCCCTGAAGACCACCGACAAGAGTCACTTGTCCGAGTACCAGATGTTCCAGCTGAGGCAGGAAGAGCGACTCATGTCAGAGATTGAAGTCATCAATCAGTCCAGCTATCTTTGCATGAAGGATAGCACGCAGATGCAGATCAAGAAGGCCACACAAGCTGATCCAGTTCTACAAGTCTTGAAGAACGTGGTCCTTGAAGGATGGCCAGAGCAGATAAACGAAGTACAAATATGCATCCGCGAATACTTCGGTTTCCGAGATGAAATCACTGTTCAAGATGGCACACTCTACAAAGGCATGAGAGTCATCATACCCAAGTCGATGCACAACATGATGCTTGCCAGAATCCACTCAAGTCACTTTGGAGTAGAGGCTTGCCTACGAAGAGCCAGAGAAGTACTCTACTGGCCAGGGATGACAAGCCAAATCAAGGACAGGGTTAGCCAGTGCCAGTCCTGCAATGAGTTCCTGACCAAACAACAAAAAGAGCCGATGATGTCTTACGAAATACCCAACCGGGCTTGGAGCATAGTCAGTCAAGATCTCTTTCACTACAGACGTGCTGACTATTTGATCACCGTAGACCACTACAGCGACTTCTGGGAAATAGACAAGGTCGATGACACCAGATCTGAAACCATAGTTGAGTGCACGAAGACACACTTCTCACGATATGGCATACCCAGAAAGGTAATCACCGACAACGGTCCTCAGTTCATAGCTGTGGACTATGAGGAATTCAGCAGAGAATGGGAGTTTGAGCATGTCACTTCCTCTCCATTCCACAGCCAGAGCAACGGCAAAGCAGAATCAGCAGTGAAGATAGCTAAGAACATAATCAAGAAGGTGACCAAAGCAAAGGAGGATCTTCATCTCGCGATTCTAGATTGGCGTAACACACCTGATGCAAGTGGCAGTAGTCCAGCGCAGAAACTGATGTCTAAACGAACGAGAACGCTGTTGCCAACTCCTGAAGTCTTTCTTCAACCTAATGTCATTGGAGGCATGCCAGACAACATCCAACTTCGAAAGCAGAAGGCCAAACGCCAATATGACAAGTCAGCAAAGCCACTACCGGAGCTGCAAATTGGACAACCAATCAGACTACAGCCAACCAGCAAAACCTCATCATGAAAAACCGGCAAGTGTGTTGACAGGGACGGTTTCCGTTCATATCTCATCGAACTGGACAGTGGACAAGTGCTGAGATGTAACCGAAAGCACTTGCGTACATCAACACAGCAGCCAGAGAACAGCCAATCATCCACAATTCAAGTTTCTACTCCAAACACACAACCAGATCAAACAGCAATTCTACCTGAAGCAGCCAAGCCAGTGGAACCGACTAAGGATCCTGTACACCCAACCGAAAGTCAACCGAACAATGACCATATTTCCTCGAAGTCCACACGGCGCACACGATCAAATATCAAACCACCATCTCGATACAAAGATTTTGTAGTTTGAAACATGACAATGGACTCTAAATCTGTCATGCAAAATTCCACATAAAAAGCAAACACGGAGAACACTTGACAATTCAGTTCAACAGATTTACATGTTTAATTATCAAGTTTAAAGTTGCACGTTTCTTCAACTTTCAAGTTAACAGTTTATGCAAGTTTATGCAACTTTCAAAGTTTTACAGCCAAGTTTCCTTAAAAAACCATGAGAAACATTTACACAAAGTTTATTATGATCATTGAAGTTTGCAGAAAAAAAGAAAAAAAAAAGAAGGGAGATGTCTGGGATATAAGAGTTCACTCTGAAACACCACTTAAACTGTATAGCGCCCTCTATAATGTGTTGCTATGTTAACCAGACATGAAGTTGCAGGCGTTCAGAATACACAGTTGTTAGTCAGAATACTGTCTGAATAAGTGTCGTCTTTCCAAGCCTCAATCATAAATAGAACCACGTAACACAGCCTATAAGGTCTATTGCTGATCGCGATCCCAAAGTATAGCGCAAAGCATGATGGGCAGACAAAGGGAGCTGTTTTGCAACTAAACCAAGCTTTTCGACCCGGTATGCCTTCTCGGCAAGCTCTTTGTGCTTTTCATTATTTACTACAACACCTCTGGCCCTCAAATACGATGAGAGTTGGTCTTCTTTTTAGATTGAGGAATTTTGATGACGACATATTTTCGAGTGGTTCGTCGTGCGCGCGATGCTCCCTTTCTTGCGTAGCGCAGGGCGCCACCTGTTGAAATCAACCGATCGACAATAGACCTTATTGCCCGTAAAAAGTTGTGACCACAAAAGTTGCCCAAAACAGGCCAAATACTTGACAAAATATCTTGGAAAGCGCATACTGGCTTCTATACATGTTAAAGAAGAACTGTTGGGACTTCCATGGTACTCACGATTATTTGGGGTTGAAAATCCGAGCAATTTCGACCAGCTTTTCAAAACACTGTTTCCAAATGATTCAGGACAATTTCTCATATGTCTAAACTCTATGGACGTCCAGACGGCACCCGACTCACATAAAGAGCACACTATGCGAAGACGGGGACGCGACAATGGCTTTTCAAACGACCACAACGACTGTTTTTGTGGTGCAAGAGTGCAGGCCTGCATCGCTGCACTGTACAATGCAGCGATGCAGGCCGGAATTCCTGCACCACAAAACAGTTTGTGACCAGTTTGTGACCTGAGTGAACTTGGCCGCGTATTCGGCCTGATATTCTAGCCGCGTATTCCAGCCGCGTATTCAGCCACGTATTCAAGTATACGGAGGCTAATAAAGGACACGTTGTTTTTAATATATCTATTGTTGGTTTTAGCGAAAATTGTACTTAATGCAAGTTTCTACAATTACCGGTGGGGGTCAATAACGGAGGACTAGATGCTGGCTACAAATTATTTTGGTTTCAGACAATGAATAACGTGATACTCGTACTGGAAATATATTGGGCATGAGTTCAACAAAATAATAGCATTTTGCGTTTTTTCAATCTAAGCCCTACTTTGAGACAAAGTGTACCGAGCACTACAGGAGATGCAGTGAATTTGTCGACGGCATCTGAAAGAGAGATGCCATGCCTACATTTTATTTTGGTTTCAGATCCGTGAAGTTGTTAGATCACGTGACCAAGAGCCATTGAAAAATGAATTTTTTTAAGGAAAAATGTGTCGATTTGACTATTAATTAATGCGGATTTAAATTTAAAGTGTACCTAAAATGCAAGTTGATAGAATTCTCGTTGGATATCAATAATGGAGGACTGTATGCTGGCTACAAATTATTTTGGTTTCAGATCTAGAACAACAATAAATCACGTGATACTCGTGGAAATTGCCGTTCAACAAAATAATATAATTTTGCGTTTTTTTTCAATCTAAGCCCTACTTTGAGACAAAGTGTACCGAGCACTACAGGAGATGCAGTGAATTTGTCGACGGCATCTGAAAGAAAGATGCCATGCCTACATTCTATTTTGGTTTCAGATCCGTGAAGTTGTTAGATCACGTGACCAAGAGCCATTGAAAAATGAATTTTTTTAAGGAAAAATGTGTCGATTTGACTATTAATTAATGCGGATTTAAATTTAAAGTGTACCTAAAATGCAATCCGTTTAACTAGATCGACCACGTGACGTGCTGTCGCGCGAGCAATATGAATGATATTAAACTGTCTTTGGTATTATGAACTTTTATTTGTGTATGTGCCACTGTAACCGACAGTGTCATTGTACCTTTTTACAGGTAATTGTTTTCAAAGAGAGCACTGCTACTAAATATATTTGTAAAAAGCTGGATTGTTACAATTATTTTGATACATTCGTTCTACATGCTACTCCATTTTTTTATATTGATATTTTTTATTTTATTTATTTATTTATTGTGTTTTTTGTTTGTTGGGGGGGGGGGGGGGGGGGTTATTAAGTGCAGGGCTATACGAGCAAACATAAATTTCACACAGGGAATTTGACGCACAAAGGAAAAATGTAATGATTATTAATGTAAGGATTATTTGTAAACAATTTGATAACTGTCTAGGCCAATAATGTTTCATAAATGTACATTAATAGTGTATGATCGACTGAAACCAAAATAATGTGTAGCCAGCCTAATTATAGCCCTCAATTAATGACATCCAAAGATTTCTTTGTTGAATCTAAATATTATGACAAATTACTGGAAAGTGTTACAAAACTTAAAACAGTTATAAAGTGCAAAATTGTACACGTTTTCCCAATAAATATAAATATTTATCCAAGCTCCACGTTTTCCCAAGATTATATTTGCAGAACTTCATTTGATTACTGTATGGATTTCTTTTTTTTTAATTAGAAAGAATTATGTGGATTGATAGAACACAAGGATTTGTTGACAGGAGATTTATTTGGTGTGTCATATTTTGCTGCAAAAATGAAAAAAATAAATTATGTTTAATTTTTAGTTTTAGATGAGCGAGGAGTCTTCAGCAAACGAGCCAACTTAAGCAGGCTCAACGCTCAACTCTCAACTCTCACTGGATGCAAACAAATTGTAAGTTAAAATCAGACTCTTTCTTCAAAATCCGCCATTTAAAGGTATACAATTATTTCACACAAGTGTTTCAAAACTGAAATGACCCTCTTAGTCTTATTCAAGCAGTGCTATGGTTATCTCAATTGTACACCATTACACAATTGTTGACTGCTGTGATGTGGGATATGATGTTTTGAACACCCGAAGGACTTATAGCACCTGAGGCGAAGCAGAGGGTGCTATTCAAAACGTAATATTCCACATCACAACAGTCAACAATTGTTTTGTTAAACCTCTGTCTTGAAGCTCAGCAGACATTATGGACTGAAGATTTGAAACGTTCAAGTAAACATATATTTTAAAACGTAAACGAAATGAACTCAACTTCACGCACGCTTAAAGATCGTGTTCTTTTTCACTGCTCCACTACAGTTTACTTTCGTCAAAAGTGTGTCAGTGAAAATTGCGCGGCTAGCAGTGATTTACATTGTACAGCTCACAGAACAACATTCATGTGATATCACGCCCTCACACTGATGTGATATGACAGGTGGAGTGGGATATGCGTTGATATACAAGGGACACGTGATCGTTCGAAGACCACTAAAAATACGGAATCCAAGACAGAGGTACAACAAGACAATTTGTTATTGTAAATAACTGACTGAAATTCATGTATTATGTGATGACACAGCTCCATCTCAATTTCAATCTCTTTTCTCACATTAAGTCTGAACATCTTAGCCGTTCGTCGTCACATCGTTGCCGACATCAGAGGTGTCTTGTCAGAGTCTGAAGAGGAATATCCTGACGCACCGCCTGAAGAAGATGTAGTAGCTCTTTCTCACCAGAAACTGGTTAGTGCAGTATACAGATGACACAAGCACAGTTGTCAAATTTCACAGAGTATCACAAATGCTCGGTGTTTATCGTGGTTGAGTCACTTGAGTCAAGTCTGAATTTTGAATCACTTGGGTTGAATCTGAGTATCGAGTAACTTGGGTTGAGTCCGATTCTCAAGTAACTTGGGTTGAGTCAGAGTCTCGAGTCACTTGGGTTGAGTCAGAGTCTCGAGTCACTTGGGTTGAGTCCGAGTCTCGAGTCACTTGGGTTGAGTCCGAGTCGTTGAGTCACTTGGGTTGAGTCAGAGTCTAAGTATTGAGTTCATTAGTTCAAGTCCGATTCTAAGTCACGAGTGTAAGGCTTGGACATACATACATATTTTTGTTTAGTAAAAATACAAGTTACTTGCGTGTGTTTAGAGTCAACTCCGATTCATGATGGTCAATTTTGAACCCATTTATTGCTGATAAAACTCTAACTGAGTCCTAGACTTGAGTTTCACAATTTATGTCTGATGGATAGATTGAGACAAGCCGTCCAAAGCGTAAGAAACGTTATCGCCAGACTGTCGAGCGCGAAGTGCGTGATTTGAATCGTCAGATGCCAGCCATACAATCCCATAAAGTACTGGACTACCTACCCGACGTGGATATCCTACAGAGAGGGTTACTAGAGCAAAGCTCTGCTCAGAGGAGAGCGTCGGTACATGCTGCTAAGATGCAAAGCGAAAAAAAGGCTAAAAGCAGAAGTCACTTTTACTGGGGCTAGTTCTTTAACAGCACACATATGCACGTACTGTGTGTTTTGTGCATAGAGTTTGTGTATTGAACGTGTGGGCAGAATTGTGTTCCCCCATAGGAACACATGCAAAAGGGTGGGAAAAGTAAAAACATTATTACCTTTTGACTACACATATAAACCAACATATGATGTGCACCAACCAAAGTGCCATATTTTTTTTTACCTAACTACCTACCCTGTTTACAAATTTCATGTAATCAAAAGCAGGAATTATGTTTTTATTTGTTTTTATTTATTTTTTTTACAAAATTTTGCTGTATTTTATTGCAGAGATCAAGAAAAGAAACCTGTCTCCCATCACAAGATGAGAAGAGCTAAATCATTGGAAGTGTTTTCCGTCGAAACACTCTTTGAAGACCTCGGTATTGACTCCGACACTGTTCATAAGCGAAGACCAAGCCTGGAATTTGACCCCAAACTTGTAAGTTTATAGACAAGTTATTCTTTAGTCCCGCACAAAAAATTGCTTAACCCTAACCCTCCAGGGTATTTTGGCTAGACAGCCTCCTACACGCAGCAAAGTGCAGCAACGGTCCAAATAACTTGGTAGTTACAGTGCAGAAACATCCATCAGGTCAAAAATCTTAAGGTCAAAATGCCCTAGAGTCACTGGTCACTGAACGCTGCCGATTCATCTCTGGCATTGTTCAATGGGGACTAGCTCTCAATAGTCTTAGACTGTGGTATTAATACACTGGTGTCGACAGCAGAATGTATCAAAGTGCACTAGATTTCTTTTTTTTTATGCATTGTGCTGCGTGTAGCAGGGATAGGGTTAAGCAGAAAAAACCTTGCTTAGTAAAAACCAACTTACCAGCCACAACTGTACATGATGTATATTGTTTGTTATTTCGCATTTTGTTTGTTTGTTGATTGGTATTTGTTGTTAGCTTGCATACATGTAACAGTTACAAGGAATTTTGGCTAGTAAATTGATTTTAGAAATAAGCAAGGTTTTTTGTGCTTCAGCAGCTCGATGAAATTGGCCCCTGGTCTTAGAAAATTGATACAAAATATTGGAAATTATATAAAATAAAGGAATTGGTTTTTGTTATACATGTAGTAATGTAGTTAAATATATTTGTACACAGTTTGCCTTTTTTTTTTAATTTATTTTTTAAACTAATATCCGTTGCTAACATTTGTTGTAGGTGAAGATCTTATAATTATTTGCATTTAGAAATTACTGTCACTCAAGTGATTTGGACGTTACAAAACATTTCCTGTAAAATTCACTGGAGTTAAAATGTGTTTATCTGTTTACGAATTCACAGCACGAAAACTCTGAATCCCCTAATGTCACAAATTCGCATTCGCTTTCGCACCGAATATGAAGCGACTTTACTTAGAAATTCAACAATTAGGAAAAAAGGGCCAAAGGAGTAATTTTTATTTGTTGACAATTGTTGACAGTAGATTGTCCCAAAGTCAGAAGGGCCAATATCCACGGTAAAAGTATGTCGTCATAACATCAGCCGTCGCTGACTTCCTCCGCAGCTAGAGAAACCAAGGAAGACCGAAGATGATGTCTCCAAATCCAAGGAGTCCCGAGAGTACTTCCAGCAGGATCTTAAGATGCTGTCCAGCTATCGATCAGCTAGGGAGGAAGGGAAGGAGGAGCAGTTAGCTGAGGAGGAAGACCTACCGCCTCTCTTACAGGTAAGGGTGGAGTCAGATTTGATAGGGCAACTGCCGCTAAAAATCCAACCCCCATACTCTACATCTTTATTTTACCTCCACTCCCCACTTGGCAGATATCGGCAGTATATCAGTTTTCATTGTTATTATTAATTATATAACTGACATACAGATCCTTGTCATTTTATTGGTTGAACTCACATCACATGACATTCATTATTGCTCCCATTCACGCCGGGGCTAAAAAAGTCCCATTTGCCCATGGTGAATGGGATTTACTATTCAACAGCTAGGATCATTCATCCTTGTCCTCACTAATTTTGAACAGCAGAGCGCTGCGCACCAAAACCCGGGGAGAAGGTTGAGGCATCAACAGATTTGCCAACAATTTCCAAGGAGAGCAAAACACAGCGCTCCTTAAAAATTCCACAGGAGAAATAATTTCTTCAGTTTGATTTGTAACGCTTAACCGGAACGACGTCCGTTGATTTTGTGTCATGGAAAAACCTAAACTACAGTACTAAGGTACTGTTTTTTTACGTACGCTTGCGGTATACTTACGGAGTATGTGTGCCGCGCCAGCCATGCGCGCATGCGCTAGCTATAGCTAGCCGGCCATGAACATCATGAATAAACACTCTATGGCTGTTTTCCAAACCCCCGGCTTTGGCTTCGTCTTCGGCTTCGTCTCCATTCCGCCATTTTGAAGCCCATACCAAATGGAGGCTTTGGCTTTGGCTTCATCAAGAGGCTCCGTTTTTGGCTAAATTATGAAGCCTGCCGAGGAGGTGACTTCGTGGAGGCTTCGTGACGTATTGTCACGTGATACAAGCCACAAAATCATCACAAACAAAAAAGTTTGCGACGGCCGCCATTGTTTTCGCGGTGTGTCTGCCGTTTGCAAGGAAGTTTTCACCGACAATTCACTGGTAAGTAGTAATGATTTTGTTAAAAGAAATTTACCAACTCAAATGAAAATGTTACGTGTAACCATGAAGATAATCATACTATCTATAGGACCTAGGACAACATTTCTAACCCTAACGTTATGCTACCGTTTTTTCGACGAAAGTTTCAATTCCAACTAGTCCAACCAACTTCCATGCAAACCCGCACTAGTCAAGCTGCCTGGTTATAGTGTAAATAAAGGCAGTGGGACAGTGGCTATTGTTATGGCAGTCGGCCTTCTGGCTTCTTTTGACCCGAAACTATTGATCATAACGAGTTTCCACAAGTCGGTATATGGTTAGGGCATGGCAGGGTGTAGCCTAACGTTAGGCATGGATTTATTCGCAATTTCTGTTCAATTTAATTACTAGATCATAGATGGAGAAGTCGGCACCCATTCTGAGAATCGCATGCCGTAACAATAGCCAGTTTAACTGAGCGCATTGCCACACCTCGTTGTCACATGCATGTTAATACAAATAATAAGTGAAAATAGTTTCATATTCAATACCAGAATCTGAGTTAGGCTAGGCCTACAAAAATGGAAATATTGCTGGAGATTTAGAAAGAATGTAGCTCACAAATTTCACCTCTAAATCGCAACACGTCACAAGCTTTAGAGCTGGAAGCTGGAAGGAAAAGGGGTTAGTTTGGAAATTAACAACTAATTTCTTTTTGAAATAGAAGTATACTTTTATTGTGTTTTGATTAAATTGATTAGTTTCTATCATAAGCAGAATCTGTACTAGATGACGCAAAATAAACCAAATATTTGCTGCTTAAACTGAACGAGCCATAAACCAATTTGGTGATCCCTGTGGAGCATTTCCTCAGGAGAAAAACACAATGTCTTGTTTGGGAGGCAAATTTGTTTGCACCAACACCACCGCTTGAAGCATTAAGTGTGTGTGTATACCTAACTTGCTATTTTGTCCTAGACCTTCACCATTCTTAATTCTGCTTTTGTTTATTTTCTTGATGGTTCTTAATAGGTTCTGAGGATATTCAGAATTCAGAACTCCATCGTTGACTTTCTACACCACCATGGATTGTGTGCACTAGGAAAGATGGGCAACTCATTTTCTTCCCACTACTTATTTCTAGCAGTGGAGGAAGGTTCATTCTCTAATACAAGCCTCTCCAAGTCCATCAGCCAAAAGAGGGAGAATCTCAATTTATGCTTGCCAGCCGTGTTGTTATAAAGGATCTCTGACAATATAGAGACTAACTGCACAGGTATATTCTGAACAATCAAAGCTAAAGATCTGTGCCGAGTGTGCTCACATATTTGCTCACCTAAATCTCCCAATTTTGAAGAAAAACTATTCACTCCCTATTTATGTTGTTTACACTGGAACAGCATGGAATTATTGGAACAGGTCCTGGTCAACTTAACTCAACTCTCTTATTTATAATGCCTATGCCTGCACTACAAATGACTGTTGGTATTTGTTTATATGCTGGGGAAAATTCTATTTCAAATAATCAATTGTCAGCAGTAGAAAGTCTTGAAGTATAAAATGTAGGCCTGACAATAATAATGTTATTTATGAAGTGCAAACGTTATGTACATAAATTTAAATGCACTGTAAAATGATAAGACACAGATTCATTAAAATATTAAAAGGCAAAAATCCATGTACATCACAAACTACTATAACTATTACATCAAGGAAAACAACATGTTTTTAAGAAAGAAATACAATTTTTACAAGCTATCAATTAAAAGCGATTTGAAAAAGGTTGGTTTTGAGCAGCCTCTATTTGAGGCCTCAATCTATTTTTAAAACAAACCTAATCCTGGCATGTCTTTAAATTTATAAAAACTTACTTCGAAGGAGCTATTATTGTTTTAGAATGGTACTGGTAGGGGGTTTCAATAATATATGTTCCCCAAAGTCACAGTAAAGGATACATTACAATTTCAAAATTTAAATATGTTGTTTTTTAAACATTGGGATTTTCTTTTGCAGTTTTGTCTTTTTAATTATTTGTGTAAGCACTTATTTTTTAATTATATTCTCAATTTAATCTTTTGTTTAGTTTTATATTGAATGATTTGTAATTATGATGCCCTGTCTTATTATAAATGTTTATTTTTCCATGTTATAACCTTTTTGCAAAATAAACCATCAGTAATAATACGTAGTTGACAATTATTTGCCGAAAAGTACATATTTATTTCCTTGAAAGACGGACACAGTATATTAAAGGAGTGCATCTTACTTTTAGATCGAATCTGCAGATCAAATTGTAAAAAAAATATTACAAGGTCTCTTTCCGAATTAAAAGTAGATTCCGTTTTTAGCAATAGCGATGCAAACAAAGTATTTTGAATAAGGCATTGGCCTGGCACCTGCCCCCCCCCCCCCCCTAAACAAAAATTAGATTTTTTTTTTATTGAAATATTTTAATTGTGCCTTTTCCAGAGGTCTGCAGACGCGGTTACGAAAAAGGGAAAAGACAGATTTTGGTTGAGTGAATAAATGGGAAATATATACATGTATACAAGTTTACATTTATTCCTGGATACGTATATTGTCCCCGTAGTGAAAGCAGGCGCAAAATAATATTGCTTCAGCCGTTTATTGGCGATGTTTTCATCCATAGGCCGGTAACTCAACGGAATGTAACGAAGCATCACGAATGGCATAGAGTCGCTAGTCGAAGCCAGCCGAAGCCTCCCGAAGCCTCGGTGTTCCAAAACTTTAAGGCTTGTCGCGGAGCCTCATGAAGACGAAGCCCCATAAATTGAAGCCGGAGCCGAAGCCAAAGCCGAAGCCTGGAGGTTTGGAAAAGGGCCCTAGTACAGGAAAAGGAAAAGTGCAGAGAACAACATCCTGACCTCTTCATGGTCTTCATTGACCGGACAAAGGCTTTTGACTCAGTCAGCCAGGAAGGTCTGTGGAGCTTCTGTACAGGGCTGGCTGCTCATCCAAGATCATTAACATCATCAGATTCTTCCACGATGGTATGGTTGCCCGTGTAAGAGGTTGCGGCTCTACGTCCATCTAGCCCATTTCCTGTTACCAACGGCACTAAACAGGGCTGTGTCCTAATACCATTGCTCTTTAGCAGTGTTTTTTCATTCATGCTTCGTTATGCTTTCAACAACTGCACGCGGGGAGTAATGATCCAGTTTCGCACTGACAGCGGTGGTGTATTCAACTTACAGTGACTGAAGGCCAAGACCAAGACATTCAAATTGTTGCTCCGGGATCTTCTTTATGATGATGATTGTGCTCTTGTTTGTCACATCCCTGAGGACATGCAGCATATTGTTAATCATTTTGCACAGTCTGCACATCGTTATTGACTCACTATCAGCCTTAGGAAGACTGAGGTTTTGCTTCAACCGAAGCCTAGGGACTCTTCTATAGCACTAGTCATCATTATTGATGCAACACCGCTTAAGGCCGATGACAAATTCTCTTTTTTGAGGGGTGTTCTTTCCCAAAATGCCATGATCGATGACGAAGTAACGTCCAGAATCTGCAAAGCATGTGCCTCATTTGGAAAGCTAAGACATCGACTGTGGTATAAGCAAAGACATCCGCTTGGATAGATTAACGTCTACTGTGCCGTCGTACATTCAACACTTTTGTATGACTGTGACTCCTGGATGCCCTACAGACGACACATCAAAATGCCTTGATCGCTTCCATAAACAGTGTCTTCGAGAAATGATGCAAGCCCAATTTTATTAGTCAAGTCATTTTGTGCGCACGGACGATTGCTGGTCATTTTGTTGTATAATTTTCTTTAACATACACAGCATTTAATAGCGGGATTTAAAACAATTTTTTGTAATATTCGGTTTCGATTTGGGAAACTAAATATTCTAAACAAACATATATGACACAGCTAAAGAAAATAACTGCAACATCCTCCATAACTGCATTCACATGGTTTATTTAACCAGCCCGTTTGACTTATCAGAGAGTTCCCATACACTTTTCCCCCACATTTACAGCTACGGAATGTTTTTGTAAACAGCCAGTGGTCACTGAAACCTGCAAACTACACCCAGTCATACACTTTATTCATGGTGAAGCCAATTTTAATCTTGCTCCCCAAATCACATTCGCAATTTTGTCAAGAGATAATGTCTACGTATTTATATACACGCTTAAATCAATGAACGCCTTTACATTATGCGACAAAGTCTTGCGCTAATCATTTTAAAAGTCGCGCAACAATTGCATACTATTTTAACATTGCGACATTTAACATTGCGACAAAATCAAGGCTTTGTAAACTGCTGAATTAGATGGTACCAGACTAATTATTCGTCAGAGCTGACTGGTATTAAATTGTAATTAACTCTTTTTCATTATTTTCAAGCTCAAAGAAGGAAGATTTTACTTCACTTTCAATTTAAGATGGCCGATCCGTGAATATTGCGTATTGGGAGGACATTTCATGCTGCACCTCATCATCACTTTTTGTTCGAAAATTTGGCATGATTATGAGCTGGATGAGGACTCAAACAAAATATAAGTTATTCAGTTAAAAACAATTAGGGTATTAAACTGGATTTTGAAGTCTCTGATTGTTTCCACCCAAAAAACACAGTATTGAGATTTGTGAGCCCACCCACCCTCAGCCTGCCACCGTCACCACTAGAATGCCTAACAGACCAGTCGTACGTACCTCTGATGTGCGTGTGTCGGAGCGTGTCAGCTTGTCATCTATCACACTCAAACTCAACACCACCGTCTTCAATGAACTCAATGATGACGTGAGTTGTTTTTTTAGAGAGTAGGCTCTGTCTACAAAGTAAACACAAATGTCACGGGAAACGTGCCACCCACTTCTGGCATTTTCACAATGTAACTCAAAGCCCATAGTTAATACACACGAATAGAGTTTTCACAAAGTGACGCTATCCGTGTGTATTAGCTATGGGCTTTGCTTTACTTTGTGAAAATGCCAGAAGTGGGTTGTACGTATCACGTGACATTTGTGTTACTTCGTGGGGACGGTGAAAAAATTTGGGGTTTATTTTTTCATGTCCATGTTACATCGGACATAGGAGTTTTGTTTTTAATTCAGCACACATTTTTTGGCGCCTTTTATCTCAAGGTAATTACATAAAACAAAGTACCTGTAACAAAACTTTTAAGTCAATTTCAGTGACACTTGCATGGAAAATTACTAGGTCACGTGTAACCGGGACATCAACAAATATCACACTTTTAGACCCCCTTATTTATGGACTAACCAATGGAGAATCAGTTCTGTTCTTGAAAATAAAATTTCTATTAGATGTGTAAACATAATTTTTGCTATAAATGTGACCCGCTCCATCGAAATCAGGAATAAGTCTCAAAATGACTTTTTGAGATATGCACATGGTGAGAAAGGGAATTTTATAAGCATTTTAATGATACCCACCACAGGTGTGTATCGGTTTAGTTAGGTTAACGAGTTATGGTCTGATGAAGATGACAGGTGGATATATATTGGCCGAATCCACATTCAGAGAAAAACAGCTTTGAAATAAACAAAATTGAAAAAAAAAATACAGACAGCGCACACAAATCCTTTTCATTTTCATTTTTATTGATCGTTTTTAAATACAAGACATTAATGACAATAATCTGTGATAACTACACTTCCTAAAAATACAATGTTCAGAAAATCGACTTGGTCACGATTTTCACCCATGCGTTCAATTCAACGGCCGATTGCGTAAAACGGCCTCAGAGACTTACTCCTGATTACGATAGAGCGGGTCACAAATACCACTACAAAGTGGTACAAAAGGGAATAAACAGAAATTAAACAAATGTCACTTGCTCCTAAACAATTAGGAAACATTTCTCTTAACCAGTTCGTATTATAAAAAACGTGTATACACCCAAATTTGTTTCCGAATTCAAGCAGAGCAAAGCCATAAATATCTGTCAGCGACCGGCGAGGTCAGAAACATCAGGGTGTGCTACCCACAGATGCCGGCCTGAACCTGACTCGGATCAAGGTTCGTGAAAAACTATCCCGCGCTTGGGCCCATTCAATGTCGAAATAATCCTTGCGTGAACTGGTTAAGATATTGTACTTGTAACAGACAGACATATATGTATTTGCAACATTATATTTATATGCAAAAGACTTCTTAGTATCAAGGCTCACTGTAGATAAACCAACTTAGAATCGACCATTTGATATTGTTTGCTTTACAGGTCAGTGGCAACACTATCAAGAAACTGGACGGTAACTTGTTCCGTGGTCAAGAGATTAACGAAGTATACAGAGAGATAATGAAGACATTGCCTACTGACCACTTAGCTTATGATCAGGTAGTTATCTCACTGACCCCTCCCTTCTAAACTTTGCCTCGCCCCTACCCCACCCAAACCACCACACCCATGAACTGGACATTTAACCTTTGGGGCCCAGTGGTTTATGTTTGTGATTCATGATCAGAGGGTCGGGATTCAAATCTAGCTGCTGGCCTTATGTTGTGTCCCTGGGCATGCCATTTCACCCCACTTGCCTCTTTCCACCCATGGGTACAGACATTCACTGGGGAGTAACCTGCGATGTACCAGCATCCCATCCTGGGAGGGGGGAATATTTTCAGTTATTTTATGCTAGAGAAACCAGAGTTAAACACCGGCCTGATGAGCTACATTGGCTCGTGACAGGCTTTAATTACTGAGATTAATAAGACATTACCAACTGACCACTTGGCCTATGACCAGGTAGTTATCTCACTGACCCCTCCCTCCTAAACTATTCCCCGCCTCTACAACCAGAAACTAAAAAGTAACTTGTTAAATGGTCAAAATATTAATGAAGTATACAGAGAGATTATGAAGACGTTTCCTACTGATCACTAATAGTGTATGATCATGTAGTCCGGATTACCATTTTGGTGCTCTACCAACTGAGTAATATAGCCTCGTGTCGGGCTCCCTATATTTATCAATATATTTGTTCATCGGGGGATGCTGATCAACAGCCGTCAACCCGTAAATGCCACAGGTTCAAGCTGAGCTCCAGTCAATTTCTGTGTTAAATTCTATATACAATTTCTTATTCAATTTGTCTTAGTGGCTTATTTGAAATATAGAGAAAAAAAAAGCTTAATGGCGCTGTCCCATGGCACCGGCTAAGCCCAACGGGCCCATACCGTTTGATTTAAATGACAAGCGGTGAAAATCTCTCCGGCTGCAAAGATTATATTTTTGTTAAATATTTCCACCGTGTCCTCAACGTTTCTATTCCGTCTCTATACCGGGTCATTACCGCCTACAACGTCCTCGTACCAGCTAGTGTAACCGTGTTGACCTTTCCCTCGCCGGGTCCTCACCGGGTGGGTAGCGGCCGCTTACCGCCCGGAACGCACCCATAACCGTTCGCTAAACGTTCGCTCCGCCTTGAAGACGTCACACACCGTATATAAAAGCTGGGCACTCACCCGGCTGGTCACACTTGTTCACAGATGTACGTCCTACTATGGAATTCCATTGCTGCCATTTACGCGGCGCATTTGTGGCAGTATTGCTTGGGTCCAAAGCCGTTTCTGCCGTCAACGGCGAATAGTCACGTCGTGCCGTCGCATAGTCGCGTGGTGCTGTCGCATAATCGCCTCGTGCCGTGGCGTCGTACCGTCTCATAGTTTTGTACTGTCTGTATAGGGTCGTCGGATAGTCGTGTCGTGCCGTCGCATTGTCGCGTCGTGCTGTCGCCCCGTCGCGTCGTGCCGTCGCATCGTGCCGTCGCATAGTCGCATTGTTGATTTCGGGGTCCTTAGCCGTCAACAAGTAAACAAGTAAACGGTTAACAATGCGAATATGCGACGGCACGACGCGACTATGCGACGGCACGATGCGACGGCCCTATACAAACAGTACAAAACTATGCGACGCTACGGCACGACGCGACTATGCGACGGTACGACGCGACTATGCAATGGCACCGGGTCCATAACGGCCTCGTACCGGCCCACCGTCCTTATACCGGCCCACCGTCCTTATACCGTCTTTATACTGGGTTCTCGCCGTGTGGATACAAGCGGTGGCACACGGCGAAAGTTTTGGGCATTCCCAAAACTTTCGCCGGGTCTCGCTGGCCACTAACGGGCCCCCAACGTGTTCACAAATCGCGCAACACCCCGCCGTGTGCCCTCACCGTGTTCGACTGTCCGCACGAAATGTACCACACGGTGTAAGGCTGTTGCGGCTACCCGGGTACCCGCCTGCGAAGGCCAAGAACCGGTTCCATTTTATCGGGTCGGGTACCCGTAAACAAATTTATACATTTTGACGCAACGTCCGAGACAAAAAAAAGTGTAAAAAAAAACAAGTACATGCATTCAAATATCACTAACAGAAGATTTACAAAGTTCCGAGTGAATTACCGACGATTCCAAAACTCCATCCTGCGGTTTATATTTTGGTTTTTCGTTTCATTTAGACTATCTTTGATGCGTCTCCAGAAGCGCGAAAATGACGAAACACGATAGTATCAACCCAATGTTTGTGTTTGTAATAAAGCTTCTTGTAGCCACTAGCCAGGAAATCATCCTCTCTGATGCGCCGTATCAGTTCAAAGTTAATTACCGACCATTCCAGAACATCAATTTGTTTTTTTTTAGTTCGAGTTTAGTTTTGTTTTGACTACCTTTGATTCGTCTCCAGAATGAAGAAAGTTGACCCATTGTGTGTGTTTTGATAAAGTTTCTCGTAGCCAGGAAATGATCTTCTTTGATGCCCTGCAGATGGCGGAATAAAGTAAACAAACGAATCAAAGTGATTGGCGTTGTAATTGTACTTACACTAACCCTTGCCTGACAGATACATAATTTATTTAAAAGGTATGGTGTTCCAAAGACGAAGGGGCGACGTCGACGCCGACGTCGACGGCGACGCTAATGCAGCGTCGCCGTCGCCGTCGCCGTCGGCGTCGCCCTTAGCCCATAGACTTGTGCACAAACAAACATATTCAGGGTCGACAGCGACGGCGACGCTGCCTAAGCGTCGCCGTCGACCTCGCCGTTGCCGTCGACCTCGACGTCGACCTCGCCGTCGACGTCGCCGTCGCCGTCGCCGTCGCCGTCGACCTCGCCGTTGACCTCGCCGTCGCCGTCGACCTCGCCGTCGACGTCGACCTCGCCGTCGACGTCGCCGTCGCCGTCGACCTCGCCGTCGACGTCGACCTCGCCCCCGACGTCGACCTCGCCGTCGACGTCGCCGTCGCCGTCGACCTCGTCGTCGACGTCGACCTCGCCGTCGACGTCTACCTCGCCGTCGACGTCGACCTGACTAATTTGTATAAATCGTTAATCCCTGCCGCGTAATATATTTATTCCTATATTTGGGTATATTATTATTATTATTTTTTTTGAAAAGTTTTTTATGGTGATTCTACTTACACATCCTTACTTCAATAACATTTTCTAAAGCTTGTAAGTGACTGAATAATTATGAAAATATAGTAATGGTCCAAAATGACTACAATTATACCCTATAATTTGCACGCATTTACCTTGTCTGCAGATATCATCAAGTAGTCAGTATTGACAAGCTTCAAATTCACCAAGTTGCTTACTGGCACAGTAACCCATTTAAAACCTTTTTGAAAATCATATGAACAATGATAACATTGTGATATTTAGTTGTCTTCAGATATCATCAAGTAGTCAGTATTGACGAGCTTCAAATTCACCAAGTTGCTTACTGGCACAGTAACCCATTTAAAACCTTATTGAAAATCATATGAACAATGATAACATTGTGATATTTAGCCCAGCAAACAAAAACTGGGGGAAAATGGTGTGTCCATAAATTGGGCTAAAAGATAGGTGAAGGGTTGCCTAAGGTGAGAGACCCCCCCCCAAAAAAAAAAAAATTAAAGATTGTTGTTGTTTACAATAATCAGATCTACGTTAAAACATATTTTGGGGATTCCCCCCCCCCCCCCCCCCCAGGCTGCCACAAGTTGTATGTCGGTGTTTGGTAATGGTTTTTTTAAACCCGAGAGTGGGGGAATTTGTCACTCACAGCATAGAGGCATTAGAATACTATTTTGTTTTCCTTCATGCTAATAGTACACTAATGATAATTATTTGTTTGTTGTTAATTACCAAACCAAGAGTATAATATCCAAATATTATTTGAAAACAAATATTGGAAACATATTATGGAAACATAAGGAGGGCTAGAGGTTGGTTTACAACTTTTGTTTGTTAACGTTGTATTCAGACCCTTTGCGAATATTTCATTTATTCTTCTTCTTGTTTGCCAGTAAAGACTGGAACAGCAGAACGGATAGCGTGCGCGCGTCAACCAAGATCAGAGAGCCGCATGTAGACAAAATGAATTGCGCCCTCTTGAGGCGACGGCAAAGGCGACGGCAAAGGCGAGGTCGACGGCGAGGTCGACGGCGAGGTCGACGGCGACGTCGACGGCGACGTCGACGGCAAAGTTGACGGCGACGGCGAGGTCGACGTCGACGTCGACGTCGACGTCGACGTCGACGGCGACGGCGAGGTCGACGTCGACGTCGACGGCGACGGCGAGGTCGACGTCGACGGCGAGGTCGACGTCGACGGCGAGGTCGACGGCGACGTCGACGGCGAGGTCGACGGCGAGGTCGACGGCGACGTCGACGTCGAGGTCGACGGCGAGGTCGACGGCGAGGTCGACGGCGACGGCGATCTGTCGTCTTTGGAACACCATAAAAAGGCGTTGGTCGGTGTATTCCTCGACCGAATTTATATTTATCTCTTAGACCAACCGATGGTCAATAAATTGGGTAAGTACTTGTACAAAAGTTTGCCGTACTGATTTACAAAATGTATTAAGATGTACAAATAAAAAGGTGTTAAAAAACCCTGAGTCTGTCAGTCCTAAAAAAATTAATTCCTAAGGTTAATTATGTATTTTTTCTTGTTTTTATAGAAAACACGAGAAAGGATACTTACCTAAAATAAGCTCCTAACAATTTCCCAACAGATTTCAGGGGTAAATAATAATACGATTATATTTCAAGTAGGGGCAAGAAATCCAGACAATGATTGACAGCTGACCTACAAAATGTATTAAATTGTAGCAAGCAGGCCAACATGTGGCCTGCCATTACTTTGGAATTTCAATAGGCTGGGGATGGGAATGTCTCTTTGTGGCATACAACCTATGGAAAAGAGAGATTGTTAGAGGGAAGAACACGATTGGACGTTTCTTTTTTTTATGGGATGGTTTATGACAAACAAATCGCGAAACTTAGCGAGTAGAGTACATGTACCAGCCAGAAAGTATTTCGAGGGCACGAAATTATTTCGAGCTCACGAACAAATTTTTTAGGAGCGCACGGAGTCATTTCGTGGCTACGAAAACTTTTCGAGCTCACGAAATAAGTTATTTTGAGTGCACACAAAAAACTCAAATTATTTCGTAACAGTGATTTTTATTCGTCATATGTCCCTTTAGGGGCTTCGTAGAATACCATTGACTCTGAATAAAAACAATCTTTGTAAAAAATAGTCCCGACTTCCGAACTAATAATACTCAATAGGCAGTCCATCTTCGCTTGCATGTTGCCTGCGTCTCGTGATTTTTAACAGGAATCGTACGGGAAACAATACAAACCACTTCGGGATTTCTGATTTACATCATCGTGAAAATCATGATTACAAAAACAACAGACCGGCCGTCTGACAGTGCGCCCTCAACTGACGTAATGCAGTCACGTTTCTAAATTGCATATTCATATCCACGATTGACATACAATTTCGCGACATTTTTGCACGATGAACGTTAACATTTGCGCAATAGCGATATGTTTCGGAGTGTTTTTACAGAGATAATGTTGTAATATTTAAGTATTGACAATGTGCAAGAGAGAAATTTGTCCAAAAGGCAACACGAAAAGAATTAATCATTGTTTTTACGTTCCCAAACTGTGACTGAAAGTGGTCGGCGCGCACGGAATTCGAAGCCGAAAACGAAGCTGGCGCTCAAACTCCGCAATAACCGGACCGTACCAAGGGAGTATAAAGCGCGCGTGGCACCAACTCAAATAACACGGGATGCGCCGCCCAATCGAGAACAACAAACTCGGCAACAACTCGGCCACCGAGCGATCAAAGCGGATACAATTAATTTGTGAAGGCTTCGTGTAATGCAGTAGCTGCCGCTTAATCGCAAACAGCCAACAATTTGGCAACCGAGTTACGGTATACGATTTTGGGAAGGCTTCGGCCCGAACTCCGGGCAAGGACAATGCAAAAATAACGCAATAGTTTACGCAAAAAGGCCCACAGACATCAACAGGCAATCGAAAAGCGATTATGCGTTTATCGGTAACATCCGTTTCTCCTAAATCTCACCACGGACGAATATTACCGGTAATATCACCCAAAAATTTGACTAAGTCCAAATTTTACCGATATTACCGTGTTATTACCCAAATGATATTACCGGTGTGATAATGAAATTGTTATAAATTCCTTAATATTTTTTTTTAATATAAGGATTGACTCTAATTGATCCCTGAGACCGACAGGATCTGTTTCTGATGAGAAAAACTCTTGAAAAATGGTGCACCGGTCTACCAAATTTCAAAGTCCAAATATAACCGTTATTACCCTGTTGAAACCAACATGTTACCGAGTAACAACAGGATAATACAGGTAATGGGTAATGTGGTGAAAGGGTTGAATTGGTTATAACATCGGGAACTTGAGTAATAACAGTAACATTTCCAAGTTCTAATATTACTGTTATTACCCTGTTGAAACCGACATTTTACCGAGTAACAACAGGATAATACAGGTAATGTGGGTAATGATGAAAGGCTTGAATTGGTTATAACATTGGTAACTTGAGTAATAACAGTAAAATTATAGCAATCCTAGCAAAATTTTCTAATTCAAATATTACTGTTGTTACCCTGTTGAAACCAACATGTTACCGAGTAACAACAGGATAATACAGGTAATATGGGTAATGTGGTGAAAAGGTTGAATTGGTTATAACATCGGGAACTTGAGTAATAACAGTAACATTTCCAAGTTCTAATATTACTGTTATTACCCTGTTGAAACCGACATTTTACCGAGTAACAACATGATAATACAGGTAATGTGGGTAATGATGAAAGGCTTGAATTGGTTATAACATTGGGAACTTGAGTAATAACAGTAAAATTAGTAGCAATTCCAGCAAAATTTTAAAGTTCAAATATTACTGTTATTACCCTGTTGAAACCGACAATTTACCGGGTAACAACAGGATAATTCAGGTAATGTGGGTAATGGTGAAAGGCTTGAATTGGTTATAACATTGGGAACTTGAGTACCGGGGGGGGGGGGGTAATAACAGTAAAATTATAGCAATCCAAGCTAATAATTTCCAAGTTCAAAGATTACTGTTATTACCCTGTTGAAACCGACATTTTAGCGAGTTATAACAGGGTAATAAGAGGTAATGGGTAACAATTTACCAAGTTAATAACATGAAAATGCCAGAAATATCAGTTACATTCTCCCTGGTAATATTTGGTAAATGGGGTAATATCAGGTGGTAATAACACGCCAATGCCAGAAATATCAGTTACATTCTCTGATATTGGGTAAATAGGGTAATATCGGGTGACCTCAATTTACATGTTGACCCCAAGTGGGCGTGATAAACCTTGGTGAAACAATTTTGTCACTTTTTTTCTACATGAACGTTATGTTTTGCGAAATAGCGATACGTTTAGAGTGTTTTCGTAGAGATAATTGTGTAATATTTATTTACTCCAAGTCTCAAAGAAACAAATTTGCCAAAAAACCAACACACAAATAAATTAACAACAAATTAATTGCAAACTAGCTGTGATTACAGACAACGGTGATATTGGGCACATATATAGCATTTAAGTACACGCTAAGATTGTAGGCTCAGAAGAGTCATTGATGTTTATATGTGTATACATTGTAGTATTGTTCCGGTAGTATCGTAATATAATTAACCAATTAACCAACAAATTAACCAATATTGGGTAAATGGGGTAATATCGGGTAGTAATAACGATGCAATGCCAGAAATATCGGTAAAATTATCCCGGGCAATATCGGGTGGTAATAACGGTAATATATCGGTAATATTCTCCCTGGTAATTTCGGGTAAATGGGGTAATATCGGGTAGTAATAAAAAATGCAATGCCAGAAATATCGGGTAAAATAGGTAATATCGGCTAGTAATAACAATGCAATGCCAGAAATATCGGGTAAAAGAGGTAATATCGGGTGGTAATAACAATGCAATGTCAGAAATATCGGGTAAAAGAGGTAATATCGGGTGGTAATAACAATGCAATGTCAGAAATATCGGGTAATATCGGCTAGTAATAACAATGCAATGCCAGAAATATCGGGTAAATGGGGTAATATCGGGTGGTAATAACAATGCAATGCCAGAAATATCGGGTAAAAGAGGTAATATCGGGTGGTAATAACAATGCAATGCCAGAAATATCTGTAATCTTCCTGGCAATATCGGGTAAATGGGGTAATATCGGGTGGTAATAACGTGCAATGCCAGAAATATCGGTAACATTCTCCTGGGTAAATGTGGTAATATCGGCTGGTAATAACGGAGAAATGTTTGTCTACTATTTCCCCGTTATTACTCGGTGATATTACCCGTAATAACGCGTTATTACTCGTTACAACCCGGGTAATATCGGTATGTTACCCAGTAATAACTAGCGTTATTACTCGTTACAACCCGGGTAATATCGGGTAAAATGCCCAATGGGCCAGGGACAAGGTGGCGCATTTTTCATCTTTTGTAGTATAGATTGCCTTTGAGTGCAGTTCAGGGCCCAGCTGCTTACGTTATAGATAATGCCCGAGTTACGCGCCATTCGTGGGTAATAATGGCCCGAGGGCGAAGCCCGAGGGACATTATTACCCACGAATGGCGCGTTAACAAGGGCATTATCTGACTTAAACTCTACCCGTGACGTCACCCTATTGTCCCAGCGCGCCATTATTTTGCACGAATGGAGCCCTACTTTGACTGGTACCCTACTTTGACCGGGAACGGGTACCCGGTTCCATTCAAAAACGTAAACAAACAGGCTTACGTTGACGGTGGCACACGGTAAGCTTAGCTGGCGCCATTGGACAGCTACTTTATCATCTTCGAGTGATACACATTTGCTTTTCCCCATTTTTAACCGGTTGTTAACATTGTTTCCAAATTGTTGCTAGTATCGTGCCTTTGGCGTGGAAATTACGATTTGATGGCTCCAGACTAGCACCCCTGAACAAAAATATTGACATATTTGGGAAACAGACAACATAGCGCCAGATAGCTCAGTTGGTAGGGCACTGTAATGGCAATCAGGATGTTACTGGTTCAAGCCCCGCTCCAGTCAATTTCTTTGTTCAAATGTCTTTGATCCAAAAACTGTGAGTCTGTAACCTTCTTGACCTAGCCAGATGATAGATGTATACAATTTGGAAAAAAAACAACATTTGCAGGTTTATAATTTGAGCTTGTAAAAGCTGGAAATGCCCAGCTCTAAACCGTTTTGAAAATGAAACGTTGTATGTGTGCATACGCTATTAAGCCTAACTACATGAAAACCTTTTGTTGGAACAAAAAACGTGAACAGTAAACAATAGACTTATCTTTCACGTATTAAAAAACGTGATAAGTTCACTTTTAACGTTTGTCAAAGTATCACGTATTTGTCGAGCTAGCCTCGTTGCTAGGGTTGATCTTTCACGTACAAAATACGTAAAAACTTTGCCAGATAAAGATGTCCTCAGCTCTTCCAAAATGGCCAAACAAAGGTGAGAATGGGTGCACGTCACAGAGAGACGAGTAGCACAATTGAGTCTTATCAACTTATACAATTATTGTTTGGAATTTAATTGTCACATTTCACGAGTCAAAAGATACTTGGCATTTTATATTCTTGTAATATGTGCCTGAAGCACAATTCTCCATGCAATCATAACATTGTTGCTTGTCCCAAATAAAACCCACTTCAGAGAGCGAGACGAGAAATTGAAGGAATTAAAGAACCAGAAGACAGATTACCAGTCAGGAATGTGGAACGTCAACTCAGTCTTAATGGGAGGACTCGGCAGGGATCCGGAGATAGAAGGTAAATAGTACAGCTTAGGAAACGTTAATCTTAGGTCTTGCCCTTAAACCCTTTCCTTATGAATATCGAGTTTACTTGACCATTTTTAGCATATTGTTTTAAAAACATGGTAAGGAAAGGGTTAATGCCATACTTGAATAGTATACATTTGTGGAATTTTTTGTGGGATTTTATTATATTTCATACTTTTGGGTTGTTGTTTTTTCTTCTGATTTCATATTTTTTTGGGTTGGAATTGTTCCTGATTTCACATTTCACACCCTCCAACCCTTTGCAAAATGCCAGTTATTTCCCAGATTGTTTTCATTTCTCTAATCTTTGTGTAGGCTCCGCCCTACAGATCATCAATTTATCCAAAGAGGTGACGGGTTGTCAAATAAACTTGGCAATGACGCATGTGGATTGATAACTGGTGTATTAAACGGATGGTATATGTTGTCAACATGATTGATGAGTTGCTTAACATGACATTATGGCAACTTGACATGACTTGAATTTAATGTTACGTGGCTTCATTGTTCGATTTGCTAAGCTGTTTAAGAAACATACAAAATAATGACGTTTTGGCTGAATTTTATGTTAAACGTTGCAAAATGACAAGTACGGGGAAATGTGAAATGTCGAACTTGCTCACGTACGTGTGTAAACGAACAAAATAGTACGCGATATGTTGCGCGACTTTTATAACCATTAGTGCGGTAAGGCGCACGACTT
Organism: Crossaster papposus; assembly: GCA_037893245.1. Classification (NCBI taxonomy): domain Eukaryota; kingdom Metazoa; phylum Echinodermata; class Asteroidea; order Velatida; family Solasteridae; genus Crossaster; species Crossaster papposus. The sequence goes on along the minus strand of JBAIAA010000259.1, from coordinate 1,351,280 downwards.
TGTCTCATAATGTAAACGCGTTCATTGATTTATGATGCGACTAAAAAAACAACTAGCAGAACACGTTTGCCATTTGGTGGAGTCAAAAATTTGGTTCTACAAAATGATGGACTGTTATTTGTCACGAAATTAAACAAAAACCATGCTATTTAAAGAAGTTGTTATGTGAATCTTTATACTCTACTTTTTAAAAATATTTTCCAATCATATCCATTTTAGTTGTATAGCCCAAAACGCCCAATCCAAAGCAATGTGCACTTTTAGGATTTCTCATTTCTCCTTGTTTTCGCTTTAACCTTGTTAACTGTCGGAACAGAAGAAGAGGAAGAACCAGCAGAATCGGACGGAGCAGACTCCAGATCGCGTTACTTACTGCGAACTTCATCAAGAGGTTCAGCTAAATCCACTGCCAGCTCTTTATGGCCCTGTCACACTAGAACGTTTTAGGCCCACGCGTAAGTAGCGCGTTAAAAATAGTTGATACGCTGGCAAACGCTGAACTTCCACAGAAAAAGTCAAGTGGAACCGTGATTTCAGCGTGTCCACAACGCGTTGTTAACGGGTTCAATTAGTTCGCCAGCGCGTGAGAAACGCGTTAGTAACGCGCTCGACGACTGATGAACGTCTGCCCAGCGCGTAAGTAGCGCGTTTCAACGCGCGCCAGCGTACTGCAACGACCACATGGTTAGTTGTATAAAAAGCCGACGCGCTACTACACTAATGGCCCTGTCACACCAGAACGTTTTAGGCCAACGTGTTGGAATTTCGGTAACACGCGGGTAAACGTTGACCAACGCTAGGCCAGCGTTCGCAACACGCTAAGCGCGTTACCCACACGCTAGAACACGCTGGAACACGCTGAGGCAAAAATACATTTTTCAACATACCTAAAATTTTCAGCGTTTGCCAGCGTGTGACTGCACACGCTGGAGGTGCGCAGGATTGTCGTTACTCACGCGTCGAACGCGCTAGACAATCGTTACCAACCCACTACTCACACGCTGGCGACCCGCTGTCGTATTTTTACTATAAATCAGTGATACGTTCCTCACACGCTGAGCGCGTTCCTCACACGATACTTACGCGCTGGTATACGCTATGAACCCGTTATCAATATGTATGGACAGGCTGAAATCACGGTTCCACTTGACTTTTTCTGTGAAAGTTCAGCGATTGCCAGCGTATCAACTATTTTTAACGCGCTACTCATGCATTGGCCTAAAACGTTCTGGGGTGACAGGGCCACAACCAGCGTGTCGCCAGAGTACGCCAGCGTACGCCAGCGTGTGAGTAGCGGGTTGATAACGATCGTCTAGCGTGTTCGACGCGTGAGTAACAAACCTCCAACGCTCCTCCAGCGTGTGCAGTCACACGCTGGCAAACGCTGGAAATTGTATGTATGTTGAAAAAAATATGTTTTCCTCAGCTTGTGACAGCATGTCCCAGCGCGTGAGTAACGCGCTCAGCGTTTTGCTAACGCTGGCCAAGCGTTGGTCAGCGTTTGCCAGCGTGTTGCCAAAATTACAACACGTTACTCACGCGTTGGCCTAAAATGGTCTGGTGTGACAGGGCCATTACCCAGGAGTGCAACGTTGAGGGTCCCTGGATCAACGGAAGGAGGAGGAGTAGGAGACAGGAGATCCGTCTCAAGATTGTCATTCAGGGCAACCGTCAGGAATCTTATCAGTCGGCTGTCTAGCGCCGTAAGCAGTTAGGCATTCTTAAGTTTGATTGATAGATCAGATTGTGCCAGGAGCTTTTAATTTGATAGAATAATTTGGCATACAAAATTGGAAGCCAGTTTTTTAGGTGACACCATGTTTGCATTCATGTTGCACATGTTACCAGTTTGCATTGGAGGATGTGTATACACGCAAAGTTTTCCGGAATTCAAAATTGATGACGGTTAAATACGTCACAAGCAAGGCCAGAAATATCTGTCAACAACTGGCTCGCAGTGCAACATCAGGGTATGCTACCCACAAATGCCGACCTAAACACGTCTCGGATCAAGGTTTGTAAAAAGCAATCCTGCTTCTGGGCCCGGTCAATGTCAAAATAATGCAGGAGCAAACTTGTCGAAGAATCCTGGAGTAGGTGCGTCAAACTGGGCATGACTGGCGCGACTGGTGTTGCCACAGAAAATGACTCTTGCCGAATTTAGTGCTATAGGTGTTGAACCTTTTTGTTGTTGTGATGAGTGTTTATAAATCTGTTCTTATGTTCTTATGTATTTGAGACTGACATTGCAAAAATAGTGTCTAGAAGCAGAGGGAAATACAGTTTTCTTTACAATAATATAAATGTTTCTACCTAAAAAGTTCAGCAGTATTAACAATCGTTGTGTCAGTCAGGTTGGCACAGTGGTTCTTCTCTTTCCTTTTTGTAAATGGCATGGGTTAGATTCCTGCCCTGGTCCACACGTGGATTGGGTTTTCAGTTCCTGCTTTGTGTGTCTAAGATTTCCTCCCACCTCTGAAACTGAATGCTTCTTCATTGAATCTTCTCTCACAGTTTTCTATAGACTTGTGCGCTATATAGTGCCTTAGGAATTTTGTGAGAGATCCTTGTAAAGATTTAAACAAATAAATTGACTGGGTTTGGCCCTTTAACCTACAGATTACCGTTCCAGTGCTCTGCCAAATGAGCTACCAGCCCTGTGTTGCCGTTTCCTTAAATTTGTTAATATTTGTGTTAGATTTTTCCTTTGTGTTTTTTTGTTGGAAGCAGAAATCTCTCCAGACCTCTGCCACTCCCGAGCCCCTGAGTCCCAAGACAGACTAGAAGCAATCTGGAACTCATTACATATGCCCGACAATCTCAAACTGGACATGGCCATAAAATACAGCTCAGATGACCACATGGACAAGCTAGAAAGTGTAAATACTAAGCCACAAGTGAAAGCAGCTGGCTAAAGAAGCGATTACGTAAGATCTGAAGAAACTGGTCATTGGCACAGAAACAGGATCACATCAACGCAAACATGGCCACTGTTTCGTTAGGAAAGTGGACACAAATCAAATTGTGACTTTTATGATTACAGTCCACAGCAAAACAGTTGACCATCGCGAGGTAGCATTTATTGACCAATTTACCAAATGATTTACTTCGCTTCAAATTCCCATGCAGTACTGGGTGCATCAGTTGCCAAGTGTGTGACTTGATCTATCACTAGAGTTACGAAACGCTTCTCACATTGCATAAGACTTCAACTTTAGCCAGTACATATGATTGTAAATTCATTGCCGGTTCAAATCAACATTACAGATACTAGTAACCTCAAATTAGCCATATATTGAGCCAATCTGTAAACATTTTTAAAAGAAGCTAATTTTAACTGATTTTGGTGGGTATGGGTATGGACAACTACCAAAAAAAGGAAGGAAGGTTGGGGAATTTTTGTTTATTAGAGGTCAAAGGTTATTGACCCCTGCCTAAATCACAAAAAATTATATTTCAGCAACAAAATATGGTATATAGATGATCTTGGTGTCAAAATGCACAGAATTACAAAAGAAGATGACATAAAATAATTATTGACCCTTGAGACCAAATCCTGACCTCCGAAAATGAGGTCAAAGGTCAAAAAAACTATTTTATTACTAAAATGTCATATTTGTAACAGGAAAATTAACATATTATATAAAAAGAGGCACAAACAAATCGAAGAGGCTAATTTCAACTTACGTGGCGGGTATGGGAGTTATTATTTATTCCAAGAGCAGAGGGGAGGAGAACATTTCTTTATTTCTTTTTTTGGGTCAAATGTCATTGACCCTGGAATAAAACACTATAAATTGTATCTCGGGAACTACATATGGTACATGTATGATCTTGGTGTCAAAATGCTCATAATTACACTGGAAGTAGAAAAAATGTAAATTCTTGTGATGAAGGATAACAAATTGACCGCCACATATGACCTCGAAGGTCATTATTCAAAGCCCCATATTGAATCCACAAACAACCACCCCAGAGATATACATATAACATAAAACAACATGAATGAGGTCTTTGTTTCAGGAGTGATTACTCATAAAACCTAGTTAGCCTAAATGTACCTTGACTAGTTACCCCAGTGAAGTGATATGTTCCAAAAGTTTCCTATTATTAAGGAGAGGAGTTTGGTGCACCTTGCATATGGGTATGGACAACTACCAAAAAAAAAGAAGGAAAGAGGAATGGGGGTTGGGGTATTTTTTTATTAGAGGTCAAAGGTTATTGACCCCTGCCTAAATCACAAAAAATTATATTTCAGCAACAAAATATGGTATATAGATGATCTTGGTGTCAAAATGCACAGAATTACAAAAGAAGATGACATAAAATAGTTATTCATTCTTGGGACCAAATCCAATTTTTTTACTAAAATGTCATTATTATCACAGGTAATAATCAATCACTGAGTGAACTAAAAACAAAAAGACCACTGTTGCAAGACACAAACCAGTCATCGCGTCGCCAAAACCAGAAAATGTCTAACCCAATTGGCCTGCATACGTTTTATGTATTTGCCCGTCCACGAACTCCAACCACTGACTGTCATCTAGCAGATATAATGTGGCTAGAACTGACCCCCCAGATGCGTGTCTTACACAAAAAAGGGGAAAAGAGTTAAGAATTACGCTCTGGAGAGGCCAGTCAAACAACTACTCTCTGGCGTACCCACTAGATAACGTACAACTACAGATTTATCTCTGCAGACCAGTCACAAAAACAATCCATATAATACTTGTCAGCAGAAACTTTTCCGCGTCTTAAAAAAACCCAACGAAAAACACGGAGAGGTTCTCTTAATACGTATACACGTACCCCCCCCCCCCCCCCCCCCATTCCTACTGACTGCAATCTCGCAGAAATAAATGGGGCCAGAACTGACCTTCCAGAAGCATATACATGTATCACTAAGAAAAAAACTTCAATTAAGAATTACGCTCTGGGCAGTATAGTTACGCTACCACACGGCATACCAGCGAATCATAAATATACAGATTTATCTCTGCAGACCAGCCACAAACATAAAATCCTATGATACTTCACGCAGCAGAACTGTTTCAGCATCTCCAAAAAATAACGAAAACGATGAGAAATAGTTCTGACTTGTGACAACTCCTATAAACACCCTCCCCTTCCCATATAGAATGAGTTCTGATTCACTGCAGCTAACTCTAGGGTTGAACAAACGCACACAAAAATAAACTGATCATTCCTTGAAGTATGCCTGCATAAAGCGGTTTTTCTTTGCTATTTTCTTGCAAAAGCACTTCATCTTCACCTAATGGTCTCACAGAAAAGAAACAAATTCCACATAACCCAGCGTTACACGTCCTTCAAATTAATGTCCTTCCCATGTGAGCGAGAATCGTTCTAATAATTACAAAAACGTAAGCCGCATGTATGATTACGCTCCTTCCCAATAAACAAAAAACATGATTATAAATGCACATATACTTTACATACACAAACTATTTGGCACTAATGAACTTTAACCACCCCCCTGCTCATTTTTACCTTTAACCTCGTATTTTGGTGGTGAATAATCCATTTAATATTTTGTTTGTCGAGTATAGTTCTGTGAATGTTGACACCAAGATCATCTAGGCCTATGTAAAACATGCTGTTGCTGAGATACAATTTATAGGTTTTAGTGCAGGGTCAATGACCTTTGACCCTCAGAAAGAAAATTTCATCCTCCCCCTCTGCTCTTGGAATAAATAATAACCCCCATACCAGCCACAATAAGTTAAAATTAGCCTCTTCGATTTGTTTGTGCTCATTTTTATATATGGTAATTTTCCTGTTACTAATGTAACCCACCTATATGTATAACAACTGGTTGGACCACAAAGATTACTCCTCAAGGCTGAATTTTACACTGAACACTTTAATTTAACTCCAACTTCTGAATAAGACAATTACTTATCCTCCAATGGATCAACCCATTAAACAAATCTTATGACTACAAGTTTTAGAACAACAATATAAATGACAATGAATGTTGAGCGCTCAACTTTAATAAAACATGCACATGTACAATAGGCCTATATGTCACTCTGTACCAGGATCCTGGATTTAGGTAATTATGTCTGTTCTTGATCGTAAGCAACAGACAGTTGCAGACACTGGTTGCAAAGGATATCCACACGTGACGAAAGTGCCTATCCAGGCAAGCTGCCCTCTCGAAGAGGCGAACAGTTTATGCGGGCTATCTCGGTGTACAGACCGGGACACAAACAGACGAGCTCCCTTCACAGTTCCAGTTCTCTGCAGTTGATCCAGAGGACGAGCACTCCAGCTAGGGTTCACTACCGGGTAACTGTAAGGCTACGCAGTTCCCATGAAGGCCGAGAGCCGAGTCGGGGAGCTTTATCACAACTGAGACGGAACTTGTCGATAGTTGAACTCGATATAGAACCTGAGAGCCAAAGAAACCCATGCAGATATATAATAATGCATGCAGGCTACTTTTTTGACAAACAGCTAAATTCTTGCTTTGCCTAAATAGGAAATTCAATTATCAAATAGGCATAGCTAATTTTGCATTACTGAAGGTTTCATGAAGTACTCAATATCAATTATTAGCCAGCTTCAATAAACATGTATGACTTCAAGTTCAGAATTAACAAGTGACAACACTTATGTTCCACTTAGTACATTTTGACACTAACCAATGCCGTGAATCTTTTGGTCAGCATAAACATTAAAAGATATAAACCCCAAAATTATAACAGACAGTAAAAGGTTCTATCCGTATCCTCAGATTGAATTATAAAAACATCCAACTGTGACACAAGAATACCCTAAAAAGCAGGCCGTTTACAGACACTTGCTCGAAATCTCCAAGTTACACTTGAGAGAAAGAAACAATTGCTCTATATTGTAAGATCCAAATTTATCTAAATAATCTGCTTAATCCTTGACATTACTGTTAAGATTATTTTAGGCCACGTCTAACCATTTGTTTTGCATACGGAACACCGGTATGGCATTGCACAGAATTATACAATGAGCACATGGTTCTCAACTAAAATTTACTTTAAAACAAATGTTAGTCTTACCTGAGAGCCAACAGCTTCAGAGCCGTATCAAACAGAACACAGTTTCTAGCACTTCAAAATAAATGCTTTACAACGCTGAATTTCAGCCCTAACAATATTATTTGGGCCCGTTTTCTTTTTAGCAACTGAAATTCTTGACAAAAATGGCTGCCTCCAAGTCCAAGAAGAAGTTTGTTTTGCTGGTTCATGCAGTATCCTGGCAACTGGCACGAACACTAGAGGGCGCTATTTCATTTTTTACTGGGGCTACACTAATATGACATTTTAGTGATAAAACGTATAGTTTTTACCTTTGACCTCATTTTTGGAGGTCAGGATTTTATTCTAAGGGTCAGTGCACGTAGTCATTCTATGTCATCTTCTTTCGTAATCCTGTGTATTTTGACACCAAGATCATTTATATACCATATTTTGTTACTGATTTTTTTTTATTGATTTAGGCAGAGGCCAATGACTTTTGACCTCTAATTACAAAAATTCCCCAACCTCTATCCCTCCTTTCTTTTTTGGGTAGTTGTCCATACCCATACCTACCCCAAATCAGTTGAAATTAGCTTCTTTTAATTTTGTTCACAGATGAATCTTAAGTTAGAGATACTATACCGTCTATTCCTACTGACAAATATCAAATAGCTCTGCTTACCAGACCAGAGTTATTTATCTAAAAATATAAAAAGTCATGGAAAAGTCATTAAAATCAAGATTATGCAAGGTTATTTTATTAAAGTAGGTGGATCGGATGGTTGTAAGAGGAGGAGGCCATTATTATTTCAAAATTAAAGCTAACAAATGGTTAGCCCAACCATAGTATGGCCCAACATTAGCTGTTTCATCAGTATCATAATTGCAAACAATTTTCTCTGCAAAATGTCATATTTTGTTAAATTTGGTTTGTGGATTTATGTGAATTGTCGGACTAGAGTTATTTATCTATTGTAATATGGGAGATTGTGTAGTTACAGGCCCATCTCTAGTTTTGATCAAATTATAGTCGGGGGTGTATTCTATCATTCCAAAATAACATTATCAACCTAAAGTATAATTATCTCAATTCTAATAACACAAATTGTTGTAATTTTGAACAGTTTTTAGCAGTGGACAATTTAATTTTCTTGCGCATTTTTCGGTTGCTGTCTTGCGAATCATTTAGTTTTGCATGGTCACAGGGCGTTGTGGGGGGTCGGTATCTTTATTTTCACTCTGCAATTTGTCGACATCGTGTACCCCAAGATTTCTCACACAAAACCCTGCCCTCTATCCACGACATAACTTTTGGGTTTTTAATTTTGCAAGCTTGTTTGATAATTCCAATAACTTCAAAGTGGATGTTGTTCTTGCTGTACCTTAGAGAGACGACTACGTTTAGTTCTCGTTACGTCATTAGATTCTGCGCAGTATGACGTTTTCCTCGCTCATCTAAACGTAACCACCTTGTTTACACGGATAGCGGTCGCACTACACGTAAGTAAGAAACGGATAGAATCAAAGATCTTTTTCCACCAATTTTCAGCGTATAAACTGTGACATGGTCATTTATTGAGAAAAGCTTAGGATATAAATTAGATTTATGATTCATTAGACATGGAAAGTAGTAGGAGACCAGCCTGTAGGTCCCGTGACCAAATTCTGGGAACAAAGGTTTGAAAGTGTTTTTGTGTTCCCTGATGAATACCGAACAATTTTGACTGGGGCTGCCCCCTTGAAAATGCCGGGCATTTCCGGGAGGGGTCAACAAAGGTCATACAGTGGTCAAAATTCAAATATATTCCAATCATGTCGATATGCATATAAAATTACTCGTCTAGTCATGAGGATTCAATTCCAAAAATGTATAGTTTGCTATACCTCCGACCTTAAATGAGGGCGCTGTGGTCAAAAACGTCAAAAGGTCAACGCACTTTTGACTGGTGGTCAAATTCACCAACACGGTTAACATTGTCCGATTCTAATGATTTTAGTGCCTAATAATATGTTTTCTGACATGGCAAATTCAACTTTACAACTTTCGAAAGTAAAAGTGCTTACCTTGACCATGAACATTAAAAATGGCTGGCAAAAGGGCTACCGAAAGACTTTGGCCAACAATAACACAGTTATTTCTAAACACATTGTCCAATCATGCTTTTCTTGCTTTGTTGCACTGTTCATCATCCTACTCTTTCACCGGTAATAATCAATCACTGAGTGAACTGAAAACAAAGGACCATTGTTGCAATACACAAACCAGCCATCGCGTCGACAAAACCAGAGTTTAAAACTCCCGCTTTTAGGGAATGTCTAACCCAATTGGCCTGCAGACGTCTAACTCTGGGATTGATCAAACAAACACAACAAAATAAACTTATCATTCCTTGAAGTATGCCTGCATTAACCGGTTTCTCTTTGCTACTTTTTTCAAAAGCACTTTAGTTTTAACTAAAAACCTAATGGTCTCACAGAAAAACAAATACTCATAACCCAGCGCTACACGTCCTTCAATAATTTGAGCTGCAGCTGCAAGCATGGATCGCAAATTGCTAGCGCAACGAATAGGGTGTATGTTCTCTCGCTAGTTTGCGATTCAGTTGTTTTGCGATTGTGACAGGATTTTTGTAACGTTTTATTATCTGGCTACTACTCCTGTGTTTAAACCTACATTTGTATTTCTTAATGCTATAAGTTCTTATTTTCTTACTTTTGACTCATGATAGCTAGTACCCCTTTAAGTAAAGATCATGAATTATTCATTAGTTAGACCACTGACCACATGGGCACCCACTTCTGTGACTCTTGGCTTATCTAGCCACATCATCATTTTGATTCACGTGCAGTACACGATCAGTCACACAATTGGTTCCTCTCATGCAGTCTCGTATTTTGTTGGATCGCCAAAGTTCTCAACCTGAATATACAGTTTTCCCTATTGAAGATCTTGGGTGAGTTTATACTTTTGTTATTTTTGAGTACTATAAGAATTCTAGGTTTCAAGTGTATTACTTGAATTGGAAGAGGTCTTAAAAAGTTTATAGTAACGCTAGTCTCCATTTCTTTAGTTTGCCTAGTTTAATTATTCCAATGGTTTTCTAGATTATTGATTTGACCACAGTTGTTATTTTGTACATACATATTACTTTCAGTCTTTTCAGAATGAAAGCAAGTTATATTGTCATTTAGAAGATGAGATATATTACTATGATTATCAGCTTGATTTGGTTTACTGTTTGGCCCTCTAAATCTAAGTTGATTATTGCTTTGCCAGCATTAGTGATCTAGTTTGCAACTGTGTATAGATCCTCTTTTTCTTGAGTATATTTTCCTCAGAGAACTGGTGTATTTCTTTTAGTAATGAATTACGATGAGACTGTGAAACTCTATTTATCTGTAACATTTTGCTAGGGTTAGATTAGTCCCTTAGTGTTGTGTAATTATATCTATTTTATCAATTACAAGTTTTAGTTGTATCACTTAAAAGACCTGTATCGATGATATCGATATTGTGGTGCTAGTGCTGAGTAGCTGTATTGCTTATACATGCTGGACAGATAATTGATATGTTGTCACTGCACCATTGCCAGCCCTGGGTGGGCCAGTTACACATTCCAAGTTTCTGGTAGAGTGATTAACTCCCAGCAGGTGGTCTGCTTCTAGACTTGGCCACTGCTCATTATATATGTATTAGTCTTTCTTGCTACAGTGGGATATAGTGCTATGGACAATGAAATGGTCAACCTTGAAGAGGTTGCTGGCTCAGGCACTAGTGTTTTTAACAAGTGGTTCAAGGAAATTAAAGTGTTTATTCTTTAGGCTTAGAGGCAAAGAAACTTTTATGACTTTAAGGAAACTTTATTATGTTTTTGTATTTTCCTTTTACATTTACTAGTCTTTGGTTTTGGAACTTGATTTAGATTAACTGAGTTATTATTCCGTAGAGCACTGGACATTTCTAATTCATTTATTTACTGTGATGTTTACTTATTATATTGTTTTGTTTTTTCCTTTTTCTTTAATTAGCTACCTAATCCAACCCTTTTTGTTTAATATATATTCTAAGTGAATAAACACGCCCAAAAAGAACATTTGCTGTCACAAAAGCGTCGTAGACAGGATAAGGTGATTTACACTTACAAAAAAAGGGTTGGTGTGGTAGAAACTGCAGGATGGAAGAACTACAGACGCAGTTGCAGGCCCTCACAACAAAGCTGGCCGAGATGGAGAATAACGGGAAAGCGACAAAGCTAGTTGTAGTCCCGAGGGACCGGGCCACCAAGCTATCTGGACGGCCAAGCTCCGAGAGAGATCCAGAAGTTATTGAGTGGGCAGAGGACATGAGGAGGCTGACAAATGATTTGACCGACGCGGAGGGTGTTCAGCTCGTTCTCGATCACCTTACTGGACACGCCAAGGATGAAGTTAGGCTGTGCCCAGCAGAGCAGCGAACGAAGGCAGAGGACGTCATCCAATGGATTCTAATCACGTACGCCTGCCATGAGACTCCATCGGCCAGGTGGGGTGATTTTTACAGCAGACAACAGCGCCATGGGGAGTCTCTGCAAGACTACTCCCTACAGCTAATGAAACTTCTCCGCAGGGTAGAACTTGCATCACCCAAGGACTGCCCCCAGATGCAGAACAGGGAAACCATTTTGTGCGAGAGATTTGCTGCCGGGCTGGCCGATCGCACACTGCAACGAGACGTGCGGCGATATATCCAGGAGCATCCGGTCGTGAGCTTTGCCACCCTCTGGAGCAAGGTTTTTGCATGGGAGTCTCCTTCATTGCCAATAGCAGGAGCCATGTCGGCCCGTGTGAGCTCAGACCATGGAGAACTGCATCAACGCCTAGACCAGCAGGCAGAACAGCTGCGAGCAACCCAGGCAGCCGTTGACAAGCTCTGCCAGCAGATGTCCAACCTGCTACAGAGTCCTCAGCTGATGCCCCCCGCCAGACCCATGCAAAGGCAGAGTGGTCTGACATGCTACTCGTGTGGTGGAATGGGCCACATGGCACGATTTTGTCCTCATGGCAGGGGACGGAACCCAAGGCCAACAGAACATAATACTCAAGTAACCAGGAACAGCCATATGCCGACACCCCCAAACAACTGGGTAGAAGCAGCACCGTTTTCCCCAGCCACCCACAGCCCCAAGACCGGAAGGAAGTCCCCAAATGCCAGCCCTCTATCGTAAGGAGCCACACGGTGGAGGGGGGAGATGGCTCAAGATGTATACCAACGAGGGAGGAGGTGTTTGACAGAGCAGTCGCTAGCAGTCCGGAAGTCACTGTGTCAGTATGTGGCCAAGACATACCCTTTATCCTGGATACAGGAAGTGAAGTGACCGTTCTGCCAGAGACCCTCTACCAACACCTGGGATCTTGTGCTCCAGTACATCAAGATGTCAGGAGATGGCTAAGGGTTTACGGGGCCAATGGCCTCGAAATTCCTTACACTGGATACGTTGAGTTAAATATGGAACTACTTGGGGTGAATCTCGGTCGAGTAGGAGCACTCGTCTCTTCTTCTAATTCTAATTCTACTCGTCAGAAGGAAACGGGTCTACTTGGGTCTAATGTATTAAGAGAGCTGCACGCAGCCATGAGAGAGAAACATGGGGGAAACTACATACAGGAAGTCGAAGCAATTGGAGGCAAACAGTGGGTTGCAGCATTGTTTGCATATGACGTTGAGGAGCGGAGCAGAGCTAAGACATCTTTTGCCAAGGTTGGAGGCAGGGAACCGCTCTGCATTCCTGCCCGTTCCACTCGCATTGTTACTTGTGTCACCAGACAGGTCGGGGCACAACAGGAGGAGGTGGCAGTTCAGGCAATCCAAGATGGAGCTAGTAACCTACCAAAGGGAATAGCAGTCATCGACACATATGCAAGGGTGGAGAGAGGACTTGTTCCAGTCACCATTGCCAACATAGGAGATGATGATGTGTGGCTGCAACCTAGAAGCCGGATTGGGCTTGTGTCTAAAGCTAGTGTCATCCATTCGAGTGACTGCACAGTAGACATGACAGATGAGGCTATCTACCTAAGTTCGGATGTTAGGAACGTTGCTGCCAATAGAGTTCACGCAGAGGAGGCTCCAGATGAGGTGGTGAATCTACCCTTCGACATTGACTTAGGAGGTGCACACTCTTGTCCCAAACAAAGGGTACAACTGACGAGGCTTCTTCAGAAGTATCAAGACGTCTTCTGCCATAGTGAGGATGACTTGGGCTACACAGAGGCTGTAAAGCACAATATTCCGACTGTGGATGACCAGCCGGTGTGTGTCCCGCATCGCAGAATACCTCCACACCAGATGATGGAAGTCAGGGCACACCTTCAGAAGTTACTACAGCAGAAGATCATCAGGCCTTCCGCGAGTCCTTATGCAGCACCAGTAGTCATCGTAAGGAAGAAGGACGGTAGTCTTCGCCTATGCGTTGACTACCGGATGCTCAATGAGAAAACGCGCAAGGATGCCTACCCCCTGCCGCGTATTGAGGAGGCCCTAGATTCCCTGAAGGGGGCCAAGCTGTTTAGTTCCATTGACCTCGCACAAGGGTATCATCAAGTCGCTGTGGAGGAGGCAGATATTCCAAAAACAGCCTTTATGGCAGGTACTGGAGGATTGTTTGAATACCTAAGAATGCCTTTTGGCCTGAGTAACGCACCAGCAACATTTCAGCGCTTGATGGAGGCAGTGATGGGCGATCTTAACTTCAATGCTCTCCTGCTGTATCTAGATGACATCCTGGTATTTTCTAAGACCTATAAGGAGCACCTCCAAAGGCTCGAAGTTGTATTTAGGAGGCTCCGTCAACATGGTTTAAAGATTAAGCCGATTAAATGTCACCTGCTGCGGAAGGAATGCAAGTACTTGGGTCACATCGTATCGGAAGATGGAGTTGCCACTGATCCTTCCAAGACTGATGTGATACAGAATTGGCCACAACCAAAGACTGAGAAGGAGCTCCGCTCATTTCTTGGATTGGCGGGCTACTACCGCCGGTTCGTGAAGGGTTTTAGCAAGGTGGCTGCACCTTTACATGCACTTTTCTCGAAAGAAGGGTGCCAGAAGGGAAAGAAGTGGCGCCGCCCCACAAAAGAACAGCAGCAGGAATTTTCGGAGAAGTGGAGTCCCCACTGTACTCACGCTTTTGAAGAGCTAAAGCGGCGGTTGGTTTCTCCACCAGTGTTGGGATACCCTGATTTTACCCAACCCCTGATAGTGGAAACTGATGCATCTCTTGACGGACTTGGTGCAGTCCTGTCGCAGGAGCAAGAAGGAGGGAGAGTTGTCATCAGTTATGCCAGCCGTGGTCTGAGGCCACCAGAGAAAAATATGGACAACTATAGCTCCATGAAGCTGGAACTGCTGGCGTTGAAGTGGGCAGTGACGGAAAAGTTCCGGGAATATCTACTTGGAGCCAAATTCATCATTTGGACCGACAACAACCCGCTTTCTTATCTAAAGTCGGCGAAGCTTGGTGCCACTGAAATGAGGTGGGCAAGTCAACTGGCACAGTTTGACTTCCAGATAAAGTATCGATCGGGAAAGGCCAACGCAAATGCAGATGCACTCAGCCGGCAGAAAACCCATGCAGAGGAGACCCTTCAGGGTATTACTCAGTCCACTGCGATGTACGAGGTTCGCCCTGAGACGGAGACCAGTGGGGTGACCGTGCGTACGACCATGGCCGCCGAGATGGCATCTGCTACCTCGACTATACCAGGGTATTCCTCGGAAGTCCTGGCAAGGCTACAACGAAGTGATTCACTAATATCACAGTTCTTTACGCTGTGGAGGCGAGGAGGCAAACCTGGAAGTCGACAGCTGAGACACGAATCCAGTGCACTGAGAGCCCTTGTCAAGAGATGGGATCGAATCGAAGTCCATGGTGATGTCCTGTATGTTCGATCTCATGACCCAGTTGAGGGTGAGTCTCATCAGTTGCTTCTCCCCGCCGAGCTCCAGCCGATGGTGATGGGAGCGCTCCATAACCAAGCAGGCCATCAAGGACGGGAGCGCACTCTTGCGCTGATCAGGAAGCGATGCTTTTGGCCTGGAATGGCTTCGGCTGTAGAGAAGTGGTGTCAGAAATGCGAGAGGTGCACAGTGGCCAAAGCGCCAACTCCTGCAGTGAGGCCATCCATGGGAAGATTACTGGCTGAGCGTCCACTAGACATCTTAGCAATTGACTTCACTGTTCTTGAGAAGGCAACAGACGGCAGGGAAAATGTTTTAGTGATGACGGATGTGTTTAGCAAATTTACACAGGCCGTTCCCTGTAGGGACCAGAAGGCATCTACCGTGGCTAAAGTACTCGTTCAAGAGTGGTTCCAGAAGTTTGGGATTCCACGCCGCATCCACAGTGACCAAGGGCGAAACTTTGAATCACAACTTGTGCGAGATCTGTGTGGTGCCTATGGCATTGAAAAAAGTAGAACGACAGCCTACCATCCACAGGGGAACGGCCAGTGTGAACGATTCAACCGAACACTCCATGATCGACTCCGCACACTGCCACCTGAGCACAAGAAACAATGGCCCCAACACATCCGGGAACTGGTATTCGTCTACAATTGCACTCCACACTCAACCACCAGCTTATCCCCCTTCTTCACCTTCATGGGGCAGGAACCCACACTCCCTATTGATCTTCTTCTTCGTCGGACAGAAGATGCCTACAAACCACAAGGCTGCGATTCTTGGGTAGAACAACACCAGCAGAGACTACGAGTGGCTGCAGAGGTTGCCAGCAGTAGACAACGGGAAAAAAGTGAGGCGAGATGTAAGCGTAACGAGGAAAGAGTCAATGACAAGGGTATTGCGGTGGGAACTCGGGTCCTCTTAAGAAATCGTATTCCTGGAAGGAATAAGATAGGTGACCACTGGCGGGCAACACCCTACAAGGTCATTGCACGACCTCATGACAATGTGTATGAGGTACAGCTGGCTGATGGCACAGGCCCGACGAAAAGAGTAACAAGGACGGAGGTGCTGGACACTGGCGAGGTTGTCCCAGAGGATAAATCTACGTTACATAGGTCTGAGGGAGAGTCAGCTGATGAGGATTCGGACCCTGATAATAGAGTCCCCAGCGATACAGACCATAAGGAGGAAGCCAGTGGCCAGGGTGCAGATTTTCTGGATCACACAGACGAGGAAGTTGACCTGAGCCAGGGGGGCAACAGTGAGGAAGTCCCGCTACTGCATAATGTAATGGTATTGGTGAAAGTGAGGGATACCCAGCCGCTAACAGTACCATTGCATAGTTCTCTTGAAACGGGCATAGTCAGTTCACTGATGCCAGATGAGCCCCAGGCTTTGGACACAGCAGTGGAGACCCTCGCCGATACTACTACTCAGACCCCGGCAGGTACCACCCTCCAGACTCCTTCCCAACAACCCACGGTGCCTATTCAGATGTCAGAACCCCATAGCAGTGTCAAAGCTGTGGAGAACGTGGACCAGCATCCCACATCCGAGCAGAGTATCCTGCCAGTACTAATGTTCCAGCCACATGACCAGGATGAAGCAGTGGAGACTGTGATCCCTCCAGCATCCCCGTCTCCTTCAGAGAGTGTTATCGCTCCAGCATCCCCGTCTCCTTCAGAGAGTGTTATCGCTCCCGCAGCCCAGTCTCCTTCAGAGAGTGGTGTTATCGCTCCCACATCCCAGTCTCCTTCAGAAAGTGTTATCGCTCCCACATCCCAGTCTCCTTCAGAGAGTGTTGAGCCGGTGGGGCCAAGAAGATCCACCCGTGCAACAGCAGGTCAGCACCCGAATCAACACCATCTACCACAGTCAGCAATCCGTGTTACCAGTAACCAAACTGAGACTTGTGTAACTCCGCATCCAGACTTCATGCAGTTCAGCCAAGCACTTGCTGGTCTGGGAGAGATGCTTGTTGAACGTCTTGGAGGGAGACTACAAGCAGGCTGGTCTGTAATTCAGCCACAGCGCTATGATAGTCAAATCAAAGAACTGTAGATAACTAGACAACAGTCCAAAGGTTTTGCCTTTCAATTGTGCACCTAGAACAAATTAAATTTTTATTTTGGCTTTAGTTTATTAGTTATAATCCTAGTTAAGCAGCCTACACAAGTAGTTGGTGTGGGACCCAACATGCAAGCAGTGGAGGATTGTGACAGGATTTTTGTAACGTTTTATTATCTGGCTATTACTCCTGTGTTTAAACCTACATTTGTATTTCTTAATGCTATAAGTTCTTATTTTCTTACTTTTGACTCATGATAGCTAGTACCCCTTTAAGTAAAGATCATGAATTATTCATTAGTTAGACCACTGACCACATGGGCACCCACTTCTGTGACTCTTGGCTTATCTAGCCACATCATCATTTTGATTCACGTGCAGTACACGATCAGTCACACAATTGGTTCCTCTCATGCAGTCTTGTATTTTGTTGGATCGCCAAAGTTCTCAACCTGAATATACAGTTTTCCCTATTGAAGATCTTGGGTGAGTTTATACTTTTGTTATTTTTGAGTACTATAAGAATTCTAGGTTTCAAGTGTATTACTTGAATTGGAAGAGGTCTTAAAAAGTTTATAGTAACGCTAGTCTCCATTTCTTTAGTTTGCCTAGTTTAATTATTCCAATGGTTTTCTAGATTATTGATTTGACCACAGTTGTTATTTTGTACATACATATTACTTTCAGTCTTTTCAGAATGAAAGCAAGTTATATTGTCGTTTAGAAGATGAGATATATTACTATGATTATCAGCTTGATTTGGTTTACTGTTTGGCCCTCTAAATCTAAGTTGATTATTGCTTTGCCAGCATTAGTGATCTAGTTTGCAAATGTGCATAGATCCTCTTTTTCTTGAGTATATTTTCCTCAGAGAACTGGTGTATTTCTTTTAGTAATGAATTACGATGAGACTGTGAAACTCTATTTATCTGTAACATTTTGCTAGGGTTAGATTAGTCCCTTAGTGTTGTGTAATTATATCTATTTTATCAATTAAAAGTTTTAGTTGTATCACTTAAAAGACCTGTATCGATGATATCGATATTGTGGTGCTAGTGCTGAGTAGCTGTATTGCTTATACATGCTGGACAGATAATTGATATGTTGTCACTGCACCATTGCCAGCCCTGGGTGGGCCAGTTACACATTCCAAGTTTCTGGTAGAGTGATTAACTCCCAGCAGGTGGTCTGCTTCTAGACTTGGCCACTGCTCATTATATATGTATTAGTCTTTCTTGCTACAGTGGGATATAGTGCTATGGACAATGAAATGGTCAACCTTGAAGAGGTTGCTGGCTCAGGCACTAGTGTTTTTAACAAGTGGTTCAAGGAAATTAAAGTGTTTATTCTTTAGGCTTAGAGGCAAAGAAACTTTTATGACTTTAAGGAAACTTTATTATGTTTTTGTATTTTCCTTTTACATTTACTAGTCTTTGGTTTTGGAACTTGATTTAGATTAACTGAGTTATTATTCCGTAGAGCACTGGACATTTCTAATTCATTTATTTACTGTGATGTTTACTTATTATATTGTTTTGTTTTTTCCTTTTTCTTTAATTAGCTACCTAATCCAACCCTTTTTGTTTAATATATATTCTAAGTGAATAAACACGCCCAAAAAGAACATTTGCTGTCACACGATATATACCGGAATTCCGATAATTGCCGGAAAACTGGCATCCCTGTTTAATACAATATTATATCGAACATGTGCTCTAAACAAAAATAATACAAATAATTATTTGTTTTAAAAATGGAGTGTTTGAATTGTTCGTGACGTTTCGGTGACAAACATTTAATAACTTCTTATCCATGGGTTTGGGAACAAAAATTGTTGTTTTTGGCTAATTTATGCTAACCTTTTAGCAGCCATTTTAAAATTTCAAGGTTATGGCAACCACTTTTAATTTTAAAAGTTGTTTAGTTGAATTTTCCATGTCAGAAAAATATTATTAGACACTAAAATCATTAGAATCGGATACCATTAACTGTGTTGGTGAATTTGACCACCAGTCAAAGGTGCGTTGACCTTTCGAAGTTTTTGACCATAGCGCCCTCATTTAAGGTCGGAGGTTTAGCAAAATATCCATTTTTAAAATCCTCATGACTAGACGAGTAATTTCATATGCATATCGACACGATCGAAATATATTTGAATGTTGAACCCTGTATGACCTTTGTTGACCCCTCTCGGAAATGCCCGGAATTTTCAAGGGGGCAGCCCAAGTCAAAATTGTTCGGTATTCATCAGGGAACACAAAAACACTTTCAAACCTTTGTTCCCAGAATTTGGTCACGGGACCTACAGGCTGGTCTCCTACTATTACTAAAGGTTCCAGTGATTTACTTTTTTGGTTGATTTTTTTCCCCTTTAAATTCGAAGACGCTAAGTGAAGTGTTTGTACACAAATAGGCTAGTTCACTAAGTACGTGTAGGCAGTACATGTACATAGCCTGGGCCTATAAAGTCAATTTCCATGGCGTTTTTTAGTCGAAGATATGAAGCACGATACGTGACAGAGATACGTGACTTTTGTGGCCGTTTTGTTGGTGAAATCTGATGTTTCTTTGGGCAAACATTTGAGCAAAGTGGCATTTTGATTTAAATGTAAAAAAACAATGGTGCTCCCTAGTACCCTACTATCGCAAAATAATGTCCAGATGTTAAAAAAGAGATATTTGGGTCCTAGTTACTCGGACTAGATAAGAGGGGGTTACCCATCTGCCACATATCGTGCTGGGTATAGAAGATTAGGCTCAGTGTCAATATATACATGTAATCACAAACATGACAAAGTTTTAATACAAAGTACAGTCACACCTTTGAGGAATAATGTACACGCGTGATTGCTTCAGTGTATGTGGTCTGGGAGATTTTGAAACAGTGCCAGTGCAGTGGCTATTGTTGGGTTTATTGGGAAGCAGCGTAATCATACATGTCACTCAAGTTTTTTTAATTTTTAGAGCGATTCTCGGTCACCTGGGAAGGACATTAACGTGAAGGACGTGTAATACTGGGTTTTGTGGAATTTTCTTTCTTTTTCTGTGAGGCTATTAGGTTTTTTAATTCTAATGGAGTGCTTTTGCAAGAAGGTATAGCACAGAGAAACCGGTTTATGCAGGCATACTTCAAGGAATGATCAGTTAATTTTGTTTGTGTTTTTTTTTATCAATTCTAGAGTAAGCTGTAGTGAATCAGAACTCATTCTATGTGGGAAGGGGAGGGTGTTTATGGGAGTTTGCACAAGTCAGAACTTTTTCTCATCGTTTTCGTTATTTTTTTTGGAGATGCTGAAGCAGTTCTGCTGCGTAAGGTATCATTGGATTTTAGGTAGTGGCTGGTCTACAGAGATAAATCTGCATAATTTATTGTGTGCTGGTATGCCAGCAATGTGGTTGCGTAATTATCCCGCCCAGAGCGTAATTCTTAATTTAAGTTTTATTTCCTAGTGATATACGCTTCATGGGAGGTCTGTTCAGGCCCCTTTTTTTCCTGCGAGATTGCAGTCTGTAGAAATGGGGGGGGGGGGGGGGGGGGGGGGGGGAGGGGGGGGGGGGGGGGGGGTTCGTGTACAAGTTTCAACAGAACCCCTCCGTGCTTTTCGTTATTTTTTTGAGACGCGGAAAAGGTTCTGCTGACAAGTATCATATGGATTGTATTTGTGACTGTTCTGCCGAAGATAAATCTGTAATTGTACGTTAACTAGTGGGTATGCTAGAAAGTGGCTGTTTAACTGGTCTTTCCAGAGCGTGATTTTTAACTCTTTTTTTCCTCTTTTTTCCGTAAGACACGCATCTGGGGATCAGTTTTAGCCACATTATCTCTGCTAGATGACAGTCCGTGGTTGGAGTTCGTGGACGGGCAAATACATCAAACGTCTGCAGGCCAATTGGGTTAGACATTCCCTAAAAGCGGGAGTTTCAAACCCTGTCTCTGGTTTTGGCGATGCGATGACTGGTTTGTGTATTGCAACAGTGGTCCCTTTGTTTTTAGTTCACACAGTGATTGATTATTACCGGTGATAATATGCCGTCCCCTCTTTTTTTTTCCTTTTTTGGAAGGGGAGCAGGGCATATTTTCTGTGCTATATCATGCACTTCATCAGTCAACCTCTTATATAGTTCATTTTGCTTTCCTTGTTTTTATTTGTGTGTCGGTTTATATGACGCATGGCAAGGACAAGGGGGGGGGGGGGGGGTTGGTGGGGTTTGACTTATTTATTTTGTTTTAGTCTTGAGATCCATTTCTTTGATTGTTTTGTTCTTTCAATAGTTCCAATAGAATTTGCAGATTCTCCTCATCAAGATTTTGTTCCTCTTGGTTGGATTGTGGAGATGCTTTAGTCCTAGATCGAACAAGTTCATCTTTTATGTTTTTGTGCCGTTTGTATGCCAGGATGGGTTGGGTATCAAATAGCCTATTCAGATATTCGTTTTCGCTAATCAAGGGCCTGTGTTTGAGGATAGCCCGTTTCAGGGCTGGGTGCGCGACATGTGGGTAGTATGGTAGGACGAACACCAGTGGGATATTGTTTTTGTTTTTTTCACGCTTAGGGTCCGCGGGAGTCTTTCCCCTTTGAGAAAGGAGAGCTAGGTCTTCGTTTGTGTATCCGCGCTTTTGAAGTTTGTCTTTGAAGAATTCAACCCTCTCCTCAAAGTCTTTTGAATGGGTACATATACGTTTGTATCTAGTCACTTCGCCCTTGATTAATCCGCCAAATACCGACTTAGGGTGTGCTGAATCTCGAGCTAGGTACTGAAATGTATCAGTTATTTTGGTAGCGACTCGAGTATCCAATATCCCTTCATGTATGAATCGTTCGCCTTTGTAGATAATAAGGTCGAGAAAAGTGACTTGGCGGTGCGAGATCTCAGACGTGAACTTCAGCGTAGGGTGAATTTTATTAAGTGATTGCACTAGGTCAGCAGCCTGCTTTTCATTTCCGTTAAAGATTATAAGGACATCGTCTCTATATCTCATGTAGCTCACAATTGAGGGATTGTGAGGGAGGATTTTGTCTTGTTCGTATTTGAATAGAGTTATGTCACAAATCTCCGGACTGCATTCGCTGCCCATGGCCACGCCAATTTTTTGTCTGAAAAACTTGCCATTAAATTCAAACGTGTTTCGACGCATAATGAGTTCAAGGAGACGTCGCGCGTGGTCTGTTGTGGGCTTGGGTATTGCGTATAGTCTGTCATCGGCCATTGCAAGTGCTTCACAAACTGATTCAATTGCCTCATCTTGTGGGCAGTTAGTGTACATGGATACTATATCCAGTGTTATCAATAAGTTATCTTGCTCCAATCTCAGGTTATTTAGTTTTTCAAGCACATGCCCAGAATCGCGTGTGTATGTGCTTTGCTGTTTGACAATTGGGAGCAAAAAATAGTCTATGTATTTGGATATGGATTGAGTCGGTCCTCCGCAACCACTAATGATTGGCCTCCCCACGAACCGTGTTCCTTCTGGTACTTTTTTGTGAACTTTCGGTAGAAGGTAAAGGCAAGGTGTTTTAATGTCGTGGTTGCGGGGGTTAAGAAACTCCCATATGTCTTTCGATATGAGTCCGTCCACGTAGAGTTGGCGTATGGCTTGAGAGACTAATTCCGCGGTTTCATCGGTCAAGTCCCTGTTAATTTCTTCATGGGGGCCTGTTAATTGTCGTGTCCCTTCACGTATGTCTTGTTTGTTAAGGACGCACACACCGCGGCCTTTATCGAATTGTTTGATGATAATATCCTGTCTTTTCTTAAGGCCAGATAGCGCAACACGTTCTGCTTTTGTTATATTTAGTTTGACATTTTGAATTTTCAGTCTGGACAGTTCCTCCAGAGTGCCTTCAATATATGACTCTAGGTTTAGATTGAA
This sequence comes from Crossaster papposus, assembly GCA_037893245.1. Classification (NCBI taxonomy): domain Eukaryota; kingdom Metazoa; phylum Echinodermata; class Asteroidea; order Velatida; family Solasteridae; genus Crossaster; species Crossaster papposus. The sequence continues at coordinate 1,328,380 of JBAIAA010000259.1, read as the reverse complement.
GGTAGGTTGGGGAGTCCAAGTTGAAGGTAGTTTGAACGGGTGTGAGCTTATAGGTCTGACTCTCCCTGCCATTCTTAACCGTAATCTCATCTTTCTGAAGAAGGATCGGGAATGGCGAAGGATGGTCGACCTTTTTGGTTTTTGGGGGGGTCGGGATGAAGTTAAGGCCCCTGCCCAATGCTACCAGTTCAATGTTGGAGAGTTGAGCGTCTGACAGATTTTTCACATAAGGCATACTTTTCTTGGCCCTCATTTCGAGAGTGATCGTTCTCGTCTGTTTGTTTTGCTTTTTACTTATTTTGCGAGACTCGAGCGATCTTTCTCTTGCTTTTTTAGTTTTGTGATTTGTTTGGCTTTTGTTGATTCTCCTTGCCATTCTCAAGCACACTCAATGTTTTCTTTCGGTCAGGTTTTTGTTCAGTGAGGTGTGCAGGAGAACGGGGAAAATATTTTTAGTTTTGTGATTTTTTTGGCTTTTGTTGATTCTCCTTGCCATTCTCAAGCACACTCAATGTTTTCTTTCGGTCAGGTTTTTGTTCAGTGAGGTGTGCAGGAGAACGGGGAAAATATTTTTTAGGGTAGAATGTGCGCTGATTGCCTATTTATGCCGAGATGCAGGCCTGTTGTTTTACTACAAAGCGCATGCGCATACGGTCACGGACAGCCCTCGGGGAGATAGACAGAGGGCTAGGGGCGGGGGTATATGGTGGCTGCATGGTGTTCGCTGATTGAGGAGTGTATGTCGTGTACACCCTATGGTATCCCTAAGTGGGGCATATGACACATACTGTTTTCTTCGTTAGGTGATAGTCAACGGGTAAGAGATATAATTACAAGAACATGTGTCGTGGATTTCGAGCTCCAACTTTTTTGTGGAAAAGTGTCGTAAACAAAAGGAATGAAATAATAAAGCAATCTCTAAAGAATAAAATATATAATAATTTGTTTTTAAGAGTAGTGGTGGAGAACGGTGTGTGCAGGCCGATATTAAAGGTAGTATATACACCATTTGCAGTTTTCGAAACTATTTACTACCGAGTTATTAAGAAATATCCTACTCATCTGAAAGTAAATGTTGATTCTGGGCATCCAGCAAAATGATTGCGCTAGATATCCTGTAAGTATTCCGAAAAATAGAATTTTATAATGAAAAATTCGCGATCGCCGGACGGCGATCGCGAAAGAACAAAGATAACATAAGAATAACTGCTCGACGCCGGTTGAAAAAACTCGCTGTTTTTCGTGCTTTTCTCGGCATCCATGATTCTAAAACTTCGGACAGCTCAGTTAAACGATATTTACTATAAATACAACCCCCCAAAATCTACCCATTCATGATAATTCAAGCAATGACCAATGGTGTATACTACCTTTAGGAGATATCCTTTGAAGAAGGATAAGATGGGGGTTTGTGCACGTGTCGGTTGCACCACAATTAACCCCGTATTTATTTTGTTTTTTGTTTGCTTTGTTTTTAATGGGGGAGGTTCTGCTGAAAAGGGTGCCTTATTAGGATTCCTGATTAAACGTGTGCAACAAGGGTGCCGCCTTTTTAAGATTTTTTTGTTTTTTTATTTTTTACAGAAAAATAATTCTTTAAGCTGTTGAAAAATAAAACCTTGTTTTTTTAGTTAAAGTTGAATTGTGTTTCGAGATGTGTGGAGTGAGGAATAGCTATATTCGTTTCTTGTGAGTTTAGGGAATAGGGTTACACCAAATGTTTACTGTTTTTGTCAAGGAAAGGAAAATGAAAAGAAAAGAAGGTAACAAATTGGGTCGGAATTAAAGAAAGACAATCTCCCCTAGCGATAAGAAAATAACTTTTCCAAACTTAAGGCGAGGAGGAGGAGGGGGGGGGGGGGGGGGGGGGGGGGGGGGGGGGCACAGGAAAACTGGTAGTTATAAAGGTAGTAGTACAGATAGAATCGTTTTTGGACATGAAGATAACTTTTTTTCGGAAGTTTTTGTGGCTCTGAAAAGAGCCGTTGGGTTTGTTTACGGTTGAGGTGGACTACTTGCGGCTCCCAGCCCTTGATGTGGGGTAGATGCCCATCTTTCGCTCAGCGGCATCGACGATGATTTCAAAGACCCGTTTAGCTCGGCCCCTCTCCACCCTGTCGTGTATTTCAGCTTCTATCAAGCTCAAACCGGCCGTTTTTGCCTTAGCAAACCGAGACTCAACCGAGGCAAGTTCCGATTTGTAGCGTATCAGAGTTATTTGACCCAGTTCCAAAGAGCACTCTGCTATTTTTTGATTCCATGAGATGATCATCTCTGGAGAGCAGGAGATACCCAAAGGAAGGGTGGGGGTGTTTTTTTCTGACTCTGAGCCAATCGGGAACTTCACCACGGCTAAGACTCTCTTCTAGTGTGTTCGCCTGTCTCCAGACCCGATTTCTCAGGCCGGCAAGGCGGACGACCTCTGGCTTGGCGCAACCGATTACAATTCTGGCGTGCGGTTTGAGCATGATGAGCTGTTTTTCTTTTTGGTTTTTTCGACGGGGAGGAGGAGGAGGAGGCTGCCGTTGTCCACAGGTAATCTCGTCATCGCTGAACAGCATCATATCTTGGTCCATTTCCACGCCGGAACCAGGGGTGGGAGGGCAGATGAGATCAAGTACGTCGTTTTGGCTGTCCATTCTTATCGCTAGGAGATATGGGAATGGAGCTCAATTGCTAGTGCTACCGTACTTATAGATACTTGTTTCTGTCAAGTGTTTCTCGCCCCTGGTCAGGGATTAGCACACATGTGTGAAATAGTCTACGATAAGCACAGAGCATTTGGCTCGGTTCTTGGTACCACAGTGTGCACGGTCAGGGAGTTTTATCATTTTGATTGGTCCAAAAGTCCACATGTGACTCGATGACGCGTTATTGTGTTTGAGCTTACATGGATCATTTGGAGCCAATGTTCAACTCCAAAGATACAAATGCACGCCACTTCGACCGCCGGCCGAGTGGCCGGGGTAGGGTATCATCGTGTTTATTGGGAAGCAGCGTAATCATACATGTCACTCAATTTTTTTTAATTTTTAGAGCCATTCTCGGTCACCTGGGAAGGACATTAACGTGAAGGACGTGTAATACTGGGTTTTGTGGAATTTTCTTTCTTTTTCTGTGAGGCTATTAGGTTTTTTAATTCTAATGAAGTGCCTTTGCAAGAAACTAGGACCCAAATGGTTTATACACGATTGCCTGATAATTGTTTGATATAGCTCTTGGATTTTTTGAAACAGACTGTTTACTGTTGGTTGATCATAAGCTGTACATGTAACTAACAATGCTACCTTCCTTTCTTTTCTTTTTTAGAATGGAATCTGAGGCAGCGAAGAAAAGCATAAGATTTTACCCAGCACTCGATGTCCTCCTGTTAAGGGAGGTTATTGCAGTCAACCCTAATTTTAAATTATCTTGGGAGGCTGTGAACAAAAAGCTGAATGAAGCCCTAAAGGAGCGGCATGTGCATGTAACCATGAGAGCATGCAAGGATCGCCTGCGTCACGTACAAGAAGCTCATCGGCGACATGAAATGAGTTCTTTGAGAGCGTAAGTTAAAATACTAAATATGCTTAGGTTGGTCTAGAAAATGTGTCCACTAGAGCAACTTCCTAACAACACTTCAGTGTTATCCGGGGTGAAATTTCCAGGAAAGCACTAATTAGGAGTCACAAATAATATAATTGTTATTAAAAGGGAACCAATAGGCCTCGGGTAGATTGGGGGCGGGGCCTAGCAACACATTTTGATTTAATTTGCTTTTATACATGGACATTTCTATTTATCAGTTCTGGAACAGATGAGGAGTACGATGAACGCGCCCAACTGTTAACTGAACTTGCAGATGTGGAAGAGGAGCAGAAAAAGGCACCAGGAAAAGATGAAAAAGAGCTTCAAGGTAAAGATATCAGAGAGGCAGCAATGAAATCACTGGCTGGTGGCAAGAAAACTAATGAAAACAAAGGTGACTATTACAAGCAAACATTTAAACGCTTGAACTTGTTTCAACATTATATTAAATCCATGTAGATGTAGTACCAAGATATATTATGCCTGGGACATTGAAACGGAGAGTAAAATACAATACACTCTATATCCTCGGGTATTTCTGGCATTTCGTTCATTCTCGTTCAGGTTTTCTCAGGCTTACGAGCTTACAGTGCCTTGGGTGCTTTTTGAGGTATCCTCGGTTTCATTGCCGAAAAAGAAATAATAATAATAATAATAATAAGATGTGAACAAAAACTCAGCACAAGCAAGAGAACTGCTAAATTTCAAAAACTGGCAGTTCTTTCCAATTTCAATTCCCTAACCCTGCTATATCCAACAGTATCCAGCCTGTCAACATTTTTGTTGGGCCGTGTTGGATTTAGCAGGCAAGTTATATTTGATAATTCGGGAACGCATACTGTTTGGGGTTACTGGTTAATTATGGCAATGCCAAATCGGACTCGGTTGGATTCAAAGCAAACAAAAACTAAGACACTCTTGAATCCTGTTGGGTTTGGCAGGAAATACATTTTATATGTTCAGGTACTCAACAACTTGGCAAGTTGGACTGTGTTGGATCATGTTCCTTTCTCTATGGTTGGATTGAACAGTAAAGCAATACGAGTCACAGTTGGGTTCTGTTGGGGAACCGTCGGGGGGTTAGGGTTTTAACTTGTATCAAGTTACATTGCTAATTGCAGCTCATTTCTTTCAGCTTCAGATGTGATCACCCCCCCCCCCCCCCCCTCCCCCCCCCCCCCAAAAAAAAAGGGTCCTAGTACTGCCCACAGCTATGTCCACTACCTGCAAGACAAACTGGAGCTAGAAAAACAAAGGTTTGAACTGGAAAAAAAGGAGAGAGAAGCTAGGCTTGAAAGAGACAAAGAAATGCTTCAGATGATGATGGCCTTGGTGAATAGGAAAGAAAGCTAAAACATCACGAGGGGTCGTTATTTAAAGGGAATATGCAATGTTTGCAAACATTTGTAAAAAAAAGACCAAATTATCACAAAATACTTTATTGGACTTTTGTGGAATGGAAGTCTGAAGCATCCTGTAAATTAATGGGTCCATGTGTGCTGACATTTTCAAGTAAAGTTGTGTTTTGTATCAGTTTTAAATGCTGGTCGCCATCTGTCTATGCAGTTCAATCATCATTATAGTTTTAAGCTTTAAATATCTGGCTTTCAAAATCGAACCGAATATTCCTACTGGAATTAAACCCAAAATTAAAATTGTTTTTATTCTTCAGCTTCATAACCTGGATATATTATTGTATAATAGTTATAAATATGTTATTAATATAAATATATATTTATTAATAATATATATACTCGAAAAACCGACATTAGCGCGACCACTCCATAGAGACGTGCGCAAAATTTTTGTTTCTTATTTGTAACCTAACCCGTTTTTACCTGGAGCTTTTGCCACAAAATTAAAAATCTATAGGATAATGTACCCAAATCTATCGACATATTCAATAAAATTTAAAAAAATGAAATTTTATCGAGTACTTGGGCGCTCGGACGACCGGCAAACGGTCGTCCTAACGACGGTGGTCGTCGCAATACTGTAAAATTACTGCGAACGGTCGCTCTAAGCGCGCATAGTCTATAATATACATGTAGATTAAATATTTAGTATGCTATCAACTGACCTTTGGAGGTTACACTATTGCATACATAACCAAAGTTTAATTGGACTACCGCTTTGCATATACAATGATAAGAATAGATAAAGTGCTATTCTTGATAAGAATTGGGGCTTAATTCAAACCTTTATTTATGTACGTTTTCCCATTGTCTTTGATAAGCATATTTGTATGCAGTATACATGTTCATGTTGATCTTAGATTGTTTTGTTTTTTAAATATTATTGGACATGTATACCAGGCTAGTCATCTTACATGTACCGGTACATGGCTTCAATTTTGTTATTGATTAACTACATGTAACATATAAAAAACAAAAATAAATGTTGAAACAAAAATATTAGTTTTGCGTAAAAGTAATTACATGTACTTACATACGTTTACTGCTAGCAGAAAATGTATGCAAGTATACAGCACCAATACACAAAGGTGACTTCTCAAACTTTTGCAGAATGTGATGTGCGACTGAAATCCCGAGTTGACTCCTAAACAGCTTGTACGATGCAGACCACGTTGGCCAATTTTCCTTTAAATAGTGATGTAGAGGATTTTAATTGAATAGGCAGAATTTATAAAATTAAAAATATAAATTAACTGGCCTAAACAACCATTCCTTCGTACTGTTTCTTGTGACTGGACTAAAATAAAATAAATTGTGAGTTGTAGTGGGCTCGAAACAGTGAGCAAACACAGATCCTATTTTGCCCGTTAGAACTGCCAGCAGGGCTGTTCTTGCGGGGTCCGATCTCAGTCGGACATCATGCTAGGTAGTTCTCCAGGGAGGGTGGATCTAGTTGAAAAAACTTGCTTGTCTGATTCCCATAGATACAGGTATGGCAGTTAGTGAGAAGACCTCCGACAAGGTAGTACTTGGCAACTAGAGACAACAGACTTTAAAGGGAATACACACACAATTTGCAAACATCAAGGAACAAAACTACTGAATTGTTATATAAAAAAAAATTACACGAATGGAAGTAAATAAGTTTGGATCTTTATGTGCTGCACTTGTACATAGTTCTTTTGACACAGTTCTTTTGGCGTGTTGCCAACACGAGTGCCAAGTCAGTCAAGTGTGTCAAAAGAACCACATCCACTGTTGGATTGGTTGTTTCATGTGCCAGTCTATTTTCTTGTTTTGCATATTTTCATAAGTTTTGGGACTCTCATAAACAGTATTGAGACTAAGTCCCAAATTATTGGACTAGGTGTACACTACCTTTAAGTTCTTGCGGAAGTCAAGGAAGGCAAATAGTTTCAGCATCTTTCCGAATTCCCACTCGACACTTTCTCGGACAGATGACATCCGGGCTTTGAATTCTTGCTCCCCTGCTGTAAGGTGTGCCCCTCTGAATGGACTTATGAGGTATAACGTCTGAGAGGATATGCTGGGTCTCCATAAAGCTTGGGGTGGCCCATGCTGTTTGAGTATTTTTAATTTTGAGTTTTCTAAGCCGATATTCCCTATGGGATTTACGCGTGAAGTTGGTTACTTATTCCCATTCGTTTCTACACGATATTCCCGCCCACGAAGACGGCCCCTTTAAGTACCAAGACCGGCATGGGCCGGGTAGGGACTGGGATAGGGGGGTAGCGGAAGACCCGAGGGTCAGCCAACAAGTTAGCTTGGGGTGGCCCATGCCGTTTGAGTATTTTTAATTTTGAGTTTTCTAAGACGATATTCCCTATGGGATTTACGCGTGAAGTTGGTTACTTATTCCCATTCGTTTCTACACGATATTCCCGCCCACGAAGACGGCCCCTTTAAGTACCAAGATCGGCATGGGCCGGGTAGGGACTGGGATAGGGGGGTAGCGGGAGACCCGAGGGTCATCCAACAAGTTAGCTTGGGGTGGCCCATGCCGTTTGAGTATTTTTAATTTTGAGTTTTCTAAGACGATATTCCCTATACACTTTACACGAGTATTCGTTTCTACACAAAATCACTACTCACGAAGACGGCCCCTTTAAGTACCAAGGACGGCATGGGCCGGGTAGGGACTGGGGTAGGGGGGTAGCGGGAGACCCCAGGGTCAACTAACAAGTTAGCTTGGGGTGGCCCATGCCGTTTGAGTATTTTTAATTTTGAGTTTTCTAAGACGATATTTCCTATACACTTTACACGTGAATCCCATTCGTTTCTACACAAAATCACTACTCACGAAGACGGGCCCCTTTAAGTACGAAGGACGGCATGGGCCGGGTAGGGACTGGGGTAGGGGGGTAGCGGGAGACCCCAGCGTCAGCCAACAAGTTAGCTTGGGGTGGCCCATGCTGTTTGAGTATTTTTAATTTTGAGTTTTCTAAGACGATATTCCCTATACACTTTACCCATTCGTTTCTACACACAATCACTACTCACGAAGACGGCCCCTTTAAGTACGAAGGACGGCATGGGCCGGGTAGGGACTGGGGTAGGGGGTAGCGGGAGACCCCAGGGTCAGCCAACAAGTTAGCTTGGGGTGGCCCATGCCGTTTGAGTATTTTTAATTTTTAGTTTTCTAAGCCGATATTCCATATGGGATTTACGCGTGAAGTTGGTTACTTATTCCCATTCGTTTCCACACGATATTCCCGCCCACGAAGACGGCCCCTTTAAGTACCAAGAACGGCATGGGCCGAGTAGGGACTGGGATAGGGGGGTAGCGGGAGACCCGAGGGTCATCCAACAAGTTAGCTTGGGGTGGCCCATGCCGTTTGAGTATTTTTAATTTTGAGTTTTCTAAGACGATATTCCCTATACACTTTACACGAGTATTCGTTTCTACACAAAATCACTACTCACGAAGACGGCCCCTTTAAGTACCAAGGACGGCATGGGCCGGGTAGGGACTGGGGTAGGGGGGTATCGGGAGACCCCAGGGTCAACCAACAAGTTAGCTTGGGGTGGCCCATGCCGTTTGAGTATTTGTTTGAGTATTTTTAATTTTGAGTTTTCTAAGACGATATTCCCTATACACTTTACACGTGAATCCTATTTGTTTCTACACGAAATCACTACTCACGAAGACGGCCCCTTTAAGTACCAAGGACGGCATGGACCGGGTAGGGACTGGGGTAGGGGGTAGCGGGAGACCCCAGGGTCAGCCAACAAGTTAGCCTGGGGTGGCCCATGCCGTTTGAGTATTTTTAATTCTGAGTTTTCTAAGACGATATTCCCTATACACTTTACACGTGAATCCTGTTCGTTTCTACACAAAATCACTACTCACGAAGACGGCCCCTTTAAGTACGAAGGACGGCATGGGCCGGGTAGGGACTGGGGTAGGGGGGTAGCGGGAGACCCCAGGGTCAGCCAACAAGTTAGCTTGGGGTGGCCCATGGCGTTTGAGTATTTTTAATTTTGAGTTTTCTAAGCCGATTTTTCCTATGGGATTTACGCGTGAAGTTGGTTACTTATTCCCATTCGTTTCTGCACGATATTCCCGCCCACGAAGACGGCCCCTTTAAGTACCAAGAACGGCATGGGCCGGGTAGGAACTGGGATAGGGGGGTAGCGGGAGACCCGAGGGCCGTTTGAGTATTTTGAGTTTGAGTATTTTTAATTTTGAGTTTTCTAAGACGATATTCCCTATACACTTTACACGTGAATCCTATTTGTTTCTACACGAAATCACTACTCACGAAGACGGCCCCTTTAAGTACCAAGGACGGCATGGACCGGGTAGGGACTGGGGTAGGGGGTAGCGGGAGACCCCAGGGTCAGCCAACAAGTTAGCCTGGGGTGGCCCATGCCGTTTGAGTATTTTTAATTCTGAGTTTTCTAAGACGATATTCCCTATACACTTTACACGTGAATCCTGTTCGTTTCTACACAAAATCACTACTCACGAAGACGGCCCCTTTAAGTACGAAGGACGGCATGGGCCGGGTAGGGACTGGGGTAGGGGGGTAGCGGGAGACCCCAGGGTCAGCCAACAAGTTAGCTTGGGGTGGCATATGGCGTTTGAGTATTTTTAATTTTGAGTTTTCTAAGCCGATTTTTCCTATGGGATTTACGCGTGAAGTTGGTTACTTATTCCCATTCGTTTCTGCACGATATTCCCGCCCACGAAGACGGCCCCTTTAAGTACCAAGAACGGCATGGGCCGGGTAGGAACTGGGATAGGGGGGTAGCGGGAGACCCGAGGGCCGTTTGAGTATTTTGAGTTTGAGTATTTTTAAATTTTGAGTTTTATAAGACGCAGTGGACCCGTAAGAGAGCCGTCCGATAGCCTAACAGCCACCCCACGACACCCGGCGGCATCGTACGGTCATCAAAGGATTAATTAAGAGATTATGAAATGCTCGGGGTCACCTGGACCGTACGGTGTCCGGGCTACAAACATGAAATCCTAAATGGGCATCGTGCGGGATACGTCCCCCCCTAACCCCCCCCCCCCCCCACGCGTTCACCTGGCGGGCTCCGCCCGCGCGAAAAAAACATCGGCCGGGTGCCTCAAGGCCTCTTTACGGTGCCTGGACGATGTCCGTTGGGCCACCCTACGGTCCCCGTCCGTTGTCCGTTCGACTTAATCGGCGGAAATCTTGTTGCCGTGCGGCGCCCGTATTTAGTGTGACCGTGACCAAGTGCAATTTGAGACATCCGGGATTTGTCTCCGATGGCCGGGACATCGAGTGACCGCCCGATACCCCCTCTCCGTCTGTCGCCTGGCGGAAATGTGACTGGGGCATTAGAGGGCACCCGCATCGGCGGCATACGCGCGCTGCATACCGCAATTAGGTCGTCTTGCAAACAAGACTAGTCAGATCCTTGAGAGCCGAGTGGCGGAGAAGGGTTTCATGTGAACAGCAGTTGTGTATAGGTCATTCGATCCCAAGGGAAGTTCAGCTCCGAGCGAAGGCAGGCGCCTCGCGGCAAAAGGGAAGCAGTTCAATATTCCCGAACCCGGAGGCAGAGTCCCCCGCCCTTCGTGGCGGTCCGAGCTTCAACACAAACGAGCCCGCAGACGCCGGCCAAGGCCCCGGGAAGAGTTCTTTCTTGGTAAGGAGCGGGATCCCTGGAATCGCCCCCCCCCCCCCCCCCCCGCTCCCCTTCCCTCTGTGGAGCGCCGCGTCTCCGGCGGCGTCCACAGCAGGTCTCCAAGGTGAACAGCCTCGGGTACCGGGTCAATAGAACAATGTAGGTAAAGTGACTCTCACACTCTGCCGTGTAGGCCTACCGTGTGCCACCGTGCGCGAAAATGTCTGCGGACGGTGGAGAACGGCGAGGGCACACGGTGGTTCGTTATCAAAGCGGGCAACACGTTAATAGGGCGTTGGCGCTTATTTACACCCGGTGGGACCCGGCGAAAGTTTTGGGCATGTTCAAAACTTTGGCCGGCTGGCACCGGCCGCAAGTAAGCGGCAAGAGGACGGTGTTGAACGGTATGAGGACGGTATGAATACGTTATGAAAACGGTCACACTGTATGAACACGTTCACAACACGCTCATAACCCGTTACAGAACGGTGATGAACGGGCAAAAAAAATGGAGAGCGGACTGACCGTTGCCGTTCAAATCGGGGTATTTATGGCAGTCGTGTCATGACGTCAGCAGTCCGGGGACTCGCTCACAGGACGCTCCGAGCGGTGAGGGGACGCTAAGTGACTGGTAGGTGGCTGCTACAAACCCGGTGCACACGTTCGAGACCCGGTATGGGCCCGGTATGGAAACGGCCAAAATTTTCAACAAAAGTCAATCTGGGCGGTGAAGACGGTAGAAGCACGTTCAACACCCGGTATGCGCCCGATGAGAACGGTCAGAACTTCAAAACCCAACGTTCTGGACTCTGTTGTTTTTTAATAGCCCGGCAGGTGGACGGTAGGCCTACACGACAGAGTGTGAGAGCTCCATAAGGGAAGTCGGCAAGCCGAATCCGTAACTTCGGGAGAAGGATTGGTTGGTCGGTCGGGCCGGGGCTAGAAGCGGGTCGCGGCGCCCCGGCGCGGGTCGGCGATGGTCGGCCAAGCGCGTCGGGTCGTGGGCGGCGGTGCATCCCCCTCTTGGGCCGCGGGTTCGCCCGCCGCGCCCCCGTTCGCCTCCGTGGGGCGGTCGGCGTCCTCCAAAATGTGCGCCGGTCCTGTCCTCGGGCAGCGGAGGGGTGTCGCGGTGGTGCGATGCTATCGGAAAGATTACGGCGGAACGCCTCTAAGTTAGAATATCTGCCGGTGCAGGGCAACGCCGTCCGAGGGCGGCCCGCGTCAGCGCTTCGCCACGATCTTACAGTGGGGGGGCCGGGCCGATCCCGCAAACTCCGCGGCCGGTCGACCCAAGCCGGTGGCCGGCAGCCAGCGGCAGCAATTTAGAGGGGAATCTCCCATCCACCGTTTCGAGAGCCAACGCCAGATGACTTGCAGACGACTTGGGTATGGATCGGGGTGTCGTGCCCAGTACAGCAGCCGCTTCGCTGCGATCTGCTGAAACTAAACATTTGATCCGAGGGATTTGGCCGCGCCGCAGACGGGCGAATCTTTCGGTCAGGAGAGGTAGAAAGGGCGCGCTACCATGCCGCGTCGGGTGCTGAGTGCAAAGAGTCGGGCCTTGTTGCCGGGGGCGAGAGTCGGATACACTGGGACGCGGCTTCGGCAGGCGGTATCGGGAGTACAGAGTACGAATACAGAGTCTCTTCGGGTATAAAAAGAAAAACTTGTCGAGGAGATCCAGTGCATAATTATGCGTGCACAACAAGGTCGCCGCTGTCTCCAAGCTCGATCCGAAAGAAGTCCAAGACTTCTATAAAGACTATAAGTGGGAAACAACTGGAGAGTACTGGCTGGGCATTATAAAGATTTCCACAGACAGAGAAGGAAAAGATGAACTCACAGGGCCGGTGACAGTCTCGGAAGTGCGACAGGGTCTTTGTATAGGCTGTTCACAGAACTCTTTTTTGATCAGCCCCGTGGAGCAGCCGCGGGTGAACGGCGGGAGTAAGTGTGACTCTGTTATACCCCCGTCACATCGATATTTGGCGTCCTGGCTCAGGACGCCGTGTGATCACCCTGGGGTCGCCTTGGTCGCCGTAGCAACGCGGTAGCAACTCGACGGACGCCCTAGGGACGCAGTACAGACGTGGTAGAGTCGCCGTGGAAACGCGGAGAAATGGATCGGCCTAATGCCAATGGCGGCCTAATGCCAATGGCGGCCTAATGCCAATTGCGGCCTTGAGAAATGAATCGGGGACCCCACGTCGACATTGCATGGCATTTTCTTGGCGGCCTAATGCCATCTGCGGCCTTGAGAAAAGGATCGGGGACCCCACGTCGACCTTATCACCTCTATGGGGTTCTTACCACGACCCCACCACGTCTATGGCGTACCTTTCTGCGATGTCAGGGCGGATTTGTCGGGAGTCCAGCTCTTGTCCGCGACCTTACGACGTCCCTAAGGCGTCCCTACGTCGTCTATGGCATTTCTACTGGGTTCCTACTACGACCATGGCATTTCTACCAAGTTTGCACTGCGTTCCTAGCGCGTTTCTAGCGCGAGCATGGTTTTCGTGGACGATCATCTATAAAAGCCGTCAAGACTCGACGTCAAGACTGTATGTTGTACTCATCATCACCATGGACGCGGTAATGGCCCTGTCACACCAGAACGTTTTAGGCCAACGCGTGAGCAACGTGTTGGAATTTCGGCAACACGCTGGCAAACGCTGGCCAACGCTAGGCCAGCGTTGGCAACACGCTGAGCGCGTTACTCACACGCTGGGACACGCTGTCACACGCTGAGGCAAATATATTGTTTTTAACATACCTAAAATATTCAGCGTTTGCCAGCGTGTGACTGCACCATACTGCACACCAAACGTGCGTAACTGGAGGGTCGTTACGCACGCGTCGAAAGCGCTAGACGATCGTTACCAACCCGCTACTCACACTCTGGCGACAAGCTGGTTGGAGGGCTAGCGTACCCCTGGCGTGCCCCAACGCGTTGATAACTGGTTGGTAGCGCGCTTGTAGCGTTGGTTAACGTTGGTCAGCGTATGTGTAACGATCCTCTAGCGCGTCCAACGACTGCCAAAACGACCAGGTAACGCGTTCAGCGTGTGCTAGCGTATTGATAGCGTATTATCCAGTGTGTTTGGGTATCCGTATATATATATAGGGTGCTGCAGGTACCCAGCGGAGGCGATTCCCCGTCAACGTTAGGGGGACGGAGAAAAAAAGCGCACGACCAATAACAACTTTGATGCGTATAAATTAGTTGTGCAATGACGTCACCCTTATGTATTTGTTTAATTTGTTTTATTGTTATCAACCATGTACAAAGTACCAATCAGGTATTATAATGGGGATGCTAAAAATAAATTTCATACTTAACCTCTTAATCGGAAATTTGATTTGGTGTCTTTAAAATGTGTGCTGATATGGGTGTGTTTTGGTGCAAACTGCAGGTGCAAGTAAAAGTCAATGACCCATGGCAAAATATAGCCGTCCGCCCCCCCCCCCCCCCCCCCCCCCAAACAACAAATATTGGGGGGGGGGGGGTGTCCCTCCCCGTCCCCCTCCCCGTCCCCCCCCCCCCCCGGATCGCCGTTAATGGTGGTACCTCTTCATCACTTCATTCTTTCTTCACTTCATTACTGTAGTAGCGCGTCGGCTATTTCAAAAAAAAATCACGTGATCGTTGCAGTACGGTGGCGGGCGTTGGAACGCAGTCGTTCCTTACTCGTCGAGAGCGTTACTAACGCGTTACTCACGCGCTGGCGAAGGCCATATTTTATCTGAAAATTTGTGATGCGTTCCTCAGACGCTGAGCGCGTTTCTCACACGCTGGCATACGCTATGAACCCGTTATCAACGCTTAAACCACGGTTCCACTTCACCTTTTCTGTGAAAGTTCAGCGTTTGCCAGCGTATCAACTATTTTTAACGCGCTACTCACGCGTTGACCTAAAACGTTCTGGTGTGACAGGCCATTAGCAGGCCGTCAAAGCCGTTTCGAAGAACCACGGCGGGAGGTTCCCATTTGGCATGGATCATAAGTAACCAACTTCACACGTAAAACCCATAGGGAATATCGTCTTAGAAAACTCAAAAATAAAAATACTCAAACGGCATGGGCCACCCCAAGCTAACTTGTTGGCTGACCCTCGGGTCTCCCGCTACCCCCTATCCCAGTCCCTACCCGGCCCATGCCGTTCTTGGTACTTAAAGGGGTCGTCTTCGTGGGCGGGAATATCGTGTAGAAACGAATGGGAATAAGTAACCAACTTCACGCGTAAATTCCATAGGGAATATCGTCTTAGAAAACTCAAAATTAAAAATACTCAAACGGCATGGGCCACCCCAAGCTAACTTTTTGGCTGACCCTGGGGTCTCCCGCTACCCCCCTACCCCAGTCCCTACCCGGCCCATGCCGTCCTTTGTACTAAAAGGGGCCGTCTTCGTGAGTAGTGATTTTGTGTAGAAACGAATGGGATTCACGTGTAAAGTGTATAGGGAATATCGTCTTAGAAAACTCAAAATTAAAAATACTCAAACGGCATGGGCCACGCCAAGCTAACTTGTTGGCTGACCCTCGGATCTCCCGCTACCCCCCTATCCCAGTCCCTACCCGGCCCATGCCGTTCTTCGTACTTAAAGGAGCCGTCTTCGTGAGTAGTGATTTTGTGTAGAAACGAATAGGATTCACGTGTAAAGTGTCTAGGGAATATCGTCTTAGAAAACTCAAAATTAAAAATACTCAAACGGCATGGGCCACCCCAAGCTACCTTGTTGGCTGACCCTGGGGCCTCCCGCTACCCCCCCTACCCCAGTCCCTACCCGGCCCATGCTGCCCATCGGATTTTTATTGAGGGACCCGTTTTTGGGGGTGGGGATTTTGGCCAGTTATTAAGATTGGTCTATTTACTGGCCTGCAACCGGGCAGGTAGTGTTATAAGCCCTTTGTATCTAGTTTCCAGACCAAATTATTCTGACTATTTTGTGTATGCGATAGTGAGTGAATGTCGAATAAGTAACTGGCTAGTGATGAGTGAATGTCGAATAAGTAACTGGCTACTTATTGAATATCGAATGTCGAACGAGGAATAAGTAACCAACTTCACACCGGTCTACAGCACCCACAGTGTACAAATCGCGTACCCTTTGTGCACGGTAATCGAATTTCACATGGACGATCGTGAAGTTCTTCCTCGGTTTTGGGGGAATCCGACGAAAACAGTACTGATTCGTCTGATTCGAAACACAGTATTTCGTATTCAGACACAGACTCGAGCGAGGATAAAGATGGGGTCCCTCTAGGTCGAAGCACGACCGCTCAAAATGTTCGCTGCAGAGGGTCGGAAATCACTAGGCCCGCCCGGACCACTTCGCTCTGGTAAGCTTTACTTTGGCTGTTCAAATCCTCCGATATTTAGGATCAGCCGAACAAAAATGAAGCCTTCATCCTTAGTAGTTTTGCTACACCTAGCAGCTACACACCTAGTCGGCATGACCGAAAACTGTTGTATTTTTACCCTGATTCAGAATGAAAAACCGTGTAAAGACGGACACTTGTTGCAATGCGCGCAGTACCCAGTATACGATAGGCCGGGTAGCAGCGCGGCGAGTCTCTGCCTCGATTTTCGTCATACCCCTCGCGAGGTTTTATGTTAATGAGGCTTCCCTTCGAGGGGCGGAGTGGTTTGACAACAAATTTTAATAATTATTTTCTCCCATTTATCACAGAAAATAAACACAACCACACACATAATAATAATAATAATAATAATAATAATAATTTTTTTTATAAAGCGTAAAATCCACAAAAGTGCTCTATAACGCTATTTAACTTCAACATTATTATATGACAAATTAATATATGTGACCGGCTCTGCAATAAAGGGTATTAAGTCGCGCTGTGCACTATCATGTAATGGACTACTCAACGTTGAGAAGATAAACATTTCATCAAAATGTGATTTACATATTTTGCCATTAATGACATCTTTAACACCAATATTTTCAGGTTTTATTCAAAGAAATGTTGATTTTGATGATTAAAGTGGAAAATACGCCCATTTTGTGTTCATCGTTCTGTTGTTCTACAACAAAGCCGGCTTTTTTAAAGCCTGTTTTCTCAGTTGTGTAATTTGAACTCCAAGAAAGTAATCAAAAGCAAACATGTCATAACTCCAGAACGGGAGTAGCTATGGAGCTCTATTATATACCAACTGGAAGCTTACGCTGTGGGCTTTCCAACCATGTATATAACTCAATTTCACTATTTTGTGACATAATACCCATTATTGTGGAGTGGGTCACATATAACAAATGTATAGAATAAAACAGATAGACTAGGAGCAAAGTCTGAAAAAAAGTTGTTGTTCAACACCCACTACATCTAAGGTTCGACTACACAGGGTGGTAGAATAGCCCCTCTGGAACACCTGTAGGTAGTATGTGGTGTCAAATTGTGGTATCAGTTTCGAGAAAAAATACATTTTTATCAGTAAAAATTTCATGAAATAGAAACTGTTTACCCATCAGGCACTTTCAGCCAAGCATTTATTAATGTGTAAATTTTTTTTTTTTTTTTTTTTTTTTTTACAATACACATGCCACATATAATAATATAATCAGATTATTATTAATTATACATTATTTATATATTTAATAAACACATATTAAGTTATTTTAGTTTTACTATAAATAAAAATATGTTGAGCGAGACTGCATGTTCAAAATAGTCTGGTTCAGCAGCAAGCTGCCAACCACATTCAACAGCATGCAGTATAAGGTTGGGTACTAGTGTATTACATGCAAGTGCCACATGTTATGCAGGGCTTCTGCAGTCTTCACTAGCCATGCACGTACAGGCTTCTGTGCAGGCAAGGCCTTTGGCACGACAGCTACAGTCTGTTCGTTTACAGTTTGACGGGAGGTTATATCGCTACCACTTTTTAGTGTTAAAACCTACATAAACGTAACATTTAAACTGCAGGTACATAAACTTTGTTTAAATTAAATGTGTTCTATTTTGTCATTTCCAATTCTTATAGTGACCAGTCATCTAAGTGAACTGGTTGAAGTATTCCAACTATTTAGTTATTTAAACAAGTTTAAACAATTGTTATTTAAACAAGTGACTCGTGACTCGGACTCGGACTCGACCCAAGTGACTTGAGACTCGGACTCGAACTCGACACAGGTGACTCGACTACAACTCTGATCTTCGTCTTTGAACATGGTGCAAGTTTTCTTTGCTTGTACATGTTTCACAGCATTTGGAATGCCATAAACCTGGAAGCCCTTTCAAACTGTTCATTTCTGGTTTGAGAAGCTCAAAGGTATCGTCATTCCGGATTTCTAACGCAGAAATCAGTGTTGGTATAGAAGATTCTCGTGGTTTTCTTAGAGTCTCATCAGTATCTGTCTGGCAGATAATGCATAATGTTCAAATTGTGTACGTTTCTTTCTCTTCGGAGGCAACAGCCTCATCTTCTTTTCTGTCCATGCTTGTTAGGCGAGCATTGAAACTGCAGGTATAAAAGAAAAGAAAAAAACCAATAAACTTAATATCTCATGTGATGGAAGAAGATAAATATTGTACTCAATTGCACAATATTTGGCCTTGCATTCATCAACTTTTCAGGGTACCAAGACCAACTCAAGGGGCACCGAGGCAAAATCAATATTTTAGCGTGTAATAATAGATTAAAATAACTTCAGGATATTTACACAATTAACAAATTGACCAGGGGTTCCCCTATGGATGGTGAACCCTATATACAATTTGCATGAATAACGATATTGAAATCTTATTCATAAACCAATTTGTGCTTCATAAATATAATATACAATTTCAAGTACTGTGCATCTTGATAAAATAATTTTGATTCAAAATCCAATAAATCGACACTTTCATCAGTTCATGGCTAGAATTAAAATTAAAGCTTAATAAGCTGATAAGAAGTACAGTGTTTCAAATAATTTGAGAAACAATAATACATCACCTTGGTTTAATGGCATAGTAGTTACAATATGTCATTATCACAACAATGTTATGCCAACACAAATTAAATGAAATTGCCAACATAATTTGACGTGGGTAAAAGAGTTTTTCTCACCTTCAATTTCCAAGTATCCTTTCTTTAGTGCAGAAGGTACGTTTTGGTTGCTGATGACCAGGAAACCAATTCTTTTAATGATTACAATTCAACAAAAGAGTAGAAAAGTGGGACAAGACTGTTCACAAAACAAAGACAGCAAGTTTGTTTGTACATAACATGTGGCACTTGCATGTAATACACTAGTACCCAACCTTATACTGCATGCTGTTGAATGTGGTTGGCAGCTTGCTGCTGAACCAGACTATTTTAAACATGCAGTCTCGCTCAACATATTTTTATTTATAGTAAAACTAAAATAACTTAATATTTGTTTCTTAAATATATATAAATAATGTATAATTAATAATAATCTGATTATATTATTATATGTGGCATGTGTATTGTGAAAAAATTTATAAAAAAATTTAAACATTAATAAATGCTTGGCTGAAAGTGCCTGATGGGTAAACAGTTTCTTTTTTGTGAAATTTTTACTGATAAAAATGTCTTTTTTCTCGAAACTGATACCACAATTTGAGACCACATACTACCTAGTGGTGTTCCATAAGGTATGTTCTACCAGCCTGTGTGGTCAAACCTTAGATGTAGTGGGTGTTGAACCAACTCCTAAACTAGAGGGCTTTTGAGACTTTGCTCCTGGACTAAGATAATTAGATGAATATGAAGAATAAAAACACGTAAGTTAAAATGAGAGTCAGTTGGTAATATTGCACATGACTAGAGTTCATTTCACAGTTCATATATTGCAGTAATACTGTCTGAATAGGTAGGTTTTCAGTTTTGACTTGAATGTTATAAGACTGGAAACAGTTCTCAGTTCTACTGGCAACTCATTCCAGAGGCGTGGCCCAGCCACTCCAAATGGTCTGTCCCCATAGATGTTTGTCTTGGTGATCGGCACCTCCAGACGACTCTGACCAGCAGACCGTAGGCCTCTTTTTGGCTGATAAGGGCGGATGAGATCTTGCAAGTATGGAGGTGCCATGTTGTTCTGGCACTTGAACACAAGAAGAAGGACTTTGAACTTAATCCGCTGAAATACTGGCAGCCAATGAAGATCGTGGAACACTGGGGTAATATGACTAGATGTTTTAGTCAGAGTAACAATCCTTGCTGCTATGTTTTTGAGCCTCTGCAGTCTTTTGATCTGTTTGGCTGGTAATCCACAGAAAAGTGCATTGCAGTAATCCAGCTTAGATGTTATAAAAGCATGGATTAATTGCTCTGTAGCTTCTCTGGTGAGGTGTTCTTATTCTCCTGGTGTTGTAGAGGTGGTACTGAGCAGACCGACACACAGATGTTATATGGTCTTCCATAGAGGCATGCTTGTCCATTATGACACCGATGCTCTTTGCCACATCACTAGGCTCCACCTGCTGGTCACCAATCATAATGCTTGGACACTCTATCTTTCTGGACAACTGCTTTGATGATATTAGCAGCACCTCAGTCTTTGAGTCATTCATTTTCAGGCATTTCTATGACATCCATTGCCGAACTGATGTTATGCACTTCTCTACACGATGCACAGTGATGGTAATGTCTTTGGGATGGAATTGAAGATAGAGATTCGAATCATCTGCATAGAAGTGATAGTCCATGTCCTGCGAGCGAAGGAGCTGACCCAGTGAAAACGTGTACACCGTGAAGAGCACCGGCCCCAGGACTGAGCCCTGGGGCACGCCACACTCTAGCGTCTGAGGGTCAGAAAAATCCTTTCCCAGGCACACAATCTGTTGGCGATCACTGAGGTATGATGCCAACCACTTCAGAGCATTACCTTTAACACCAATCTCACCGAGTGTACTGAGTAGCTGGGAATGGTCGACCGTATCAAAAGCGGCCGAAAGGTCCAACAGGACCATTAGGCATGCTTTCTGACCGCCAAGAGCTTCCATCACATCATTCTGAATGCGCACGAGGGCAGTCTCAGTGCTATGGTGTTTTCTGTAGGCAGATTGCCGAGTCTCCTGTAGACCATTGTCTTCAAGGTAGGATGTGAGGCGAGATGACACAACTTTTTCTAAAACCTTTGATACAAAATGGAAGGTTTGAAACTGGCCTATAATTTAAAAGAACGGTAGGATCCAGCGAAGGTTTCTTAATGAGTGGTGTCACATGAGCCAGCTTGAAAGCGGATGGTACATTGCCAGTGATGAGGGAGTTGTTCACAATAGTGGTGATGGCTGGCAGAAGTGGTGTCATACACTGCTTGAGGAGGTTTGTTGGGAGCGGATCAAGGCCACAGCTCTTAGATGGGGAGGCCATTATGATCCGCTTCAGTTCATCCTCTGTGGCTGGCTTTCACATGTCTAGTGAGCAAGATGGTGGCTGCTGCACTGTCGCTGAGTTGGATTGCGACTCCCCTTCACTGACTATGCTAGCTCTAATTCACATAATGTTGTTGTCAACATTATACGTTATTGATTTAAGCAACAAAAATCGTTATTACATGTTTCCTTTAATGAGGGTAAACTCCAATCAGTGTATAGCACTGCTTTCCATGGAGGCCCTCAGGTGCTGAATCGCGAAGGACGCGGCTACAACGTAGTCGAGCCGCTGATACATAAAGGCGCCTATATGGCAGCCGGCCACATCGACTCATAATGACCACGGAGCACATCCTGAGATCGAAAGTGTTTGATTTTTCCAGAGGGAGGAAAAGCGGAGGACCCGGAGAAAAACCCTCGTGACACAGGAGAGAACCAACGCACAACTCTACTCGCATATGGTCCGGGCCGGGAATCGAACCCGGGCCGGGAATCGAACCCGGGCCACATTGGTGAGAGTCGAGCGCTTTACGCACAAGCCACCCGTGCCACCCCGCACTGATGGACGTATGGCCTATAGCACAGAGTGCGGGGCCATAGACTAGGGCTAAGGGAGACCCTGTTGAATAAGTGTCAAAGGTCACGGGGGATAAACAAATTGCGTTGTCAGCGGTAACGTATTAACCTCCTTGCAAAAAACTAACGATAGTGTGGCAATTTCTGGGCATAACATGCGATATTTCTGTAGAATATTAAGTAGAATGAAAGATCTTACATTCGAAGAGATAGTAAGCACGTTCGTTTCCACAAATGACAACAAATTATCTAAAATACGGCGACGGTAACGGTTCTGTCTAAACATGCTAAAGGGTACGCGGGTGTATTGTTTATCTTCGAAAAGCAGTCGTCAGGTCATGTAACGGACATGCGCAGTTGCAATAGTGAATCGGCTTATTATGCGAGGTTCAGAGCAAATATTTAAAGCGAGACAGACTTGATACAAAAAACAAATGGTGGAGTTAGGGGGAATGCACCTAGTATAGTAAAGGTATGGGCATTTACATTAGTGGGTGAGCTCAGGTCGCTTGCGGTTCCTGGTCAATGTAGCTCCAACACAAATTGAAGCACGCTATTCTGTAGACTGTAGGCTAGATCCGTACACTCAAAACGATGGTTTTTCTATCACTCAGTCCTATAAAAGTGACAACAGTACAAATAAAATAAACTTACCACTGGATTTCCACAACGAAACTGATTTGAAAATCCAACAAAACTCTCCTACAGCTTCTTTGGAAAAGATGAAAGTGCCGTCCAAAATTCGTAATAGCACTAGCAGACAAACAAACACGCCAGCTGAATAGCGTGTGTATAACTCTGAATCACACGAAAAAGCCCAAGCGCTATATCAGGGGGGTGGGGGGCGGATGGCGGGGGGAACAAAGTGCGCCACCAACGTTGAAATGTATTTCATTCATTCTTCCACGCTCACGAGCCGCACAGCTCACACAGTAAATACGTATAGATCGCTACCTCGAAGCGCACCATTGAAACACGTATAAATTTGCAAAAGACGAGCTCCGTGCATCGCTCCCGAATTCAGTGATTTCCGCTACGTCCGCAAAGCCAGGTACACAGGCACGATCTACACGAAAAAAATTGGGGGAGATGTCATTTTCAGCCATTTTCGTTCGATAAAAACACGATAAATCGCAAGGGGTTCACAGGCAGATTTTTTTTTAAATTCAGTATATCACTGCTACATCCTTTTTTACCGTATCCATGGAAAATATTTTGTAGGTTCGAAGCAGGATTGTTCACAATTTATCGATTATTATTGCCCTTTTTAGGGGAGATATTTGTTAACGTCGTTTGAGTATTTGTGCACAATTTCCACGTGCATCAACGGTACGTCAACGTTTAATTTTTTCGACTGCTTTTTTCATTTTCAATACAATTTTTGTTATTGGATGATAACAATTAAGGTAAATAACAATCCTTTTCAACTACAAAAGACAAGATGTTAAGATTGGATGCCAAAAACTCTTTATTTTTCGCGTGAGAAAATTGTTCCCCCCTATTTTGAGAATGGACGGTACTACAGCGTTTCGCAATCACAGCTTATTTAGTAGGTTCGAAGCAGGATTGTTCACAATTTATCGATTATTATTGCCCTTTTTAGGGGAGGTATTTGTTAACGTCGTTTAAGTATTTGTGCACAATTTCCACGTGCATCAACGGTACGTCAACGTTTAATTTTTTCGACTGCTTTTTTCGTTTTCAATACAATTTTTGTCATTGGATGATAACAATTAAGGTAAATAACAATCTTTTTCAACTACAAAAGACAAGATGTTAAGATTGGATGCCAAATTGTTTTTATTTTTCGCGTGAGAAAATTGTTCCTCCCTATTTTGAGAATGAACGGTACCACACGGTACCACAGCGTTTTGCAATCACAGCCTCATAGGCCCCCCCCCCCCCCTCCCCCCCCCCCCCTCCCCTCCCCCCCCGAGCTATATTCAGCTAATCGAATACATGGTGCCTCGCACTGATCTCTACAAACTGGATAGGTCGAGCGGCTCTGCACGTGAAGCCATTGGCGGCCATATTGTGATATTCAAAACATTGCAGGCGTACACACGTTTGTATAGCGCACGACCGAGAAAACTCATTTAATATCACAGGAAACGGAGTTAACGTCGCAAAAACGATCCAGTTTGATTAGGAAAATTAAGTTAAACATAATAACACCCAATAATGAGATGTATACGCCAAGTTTGAATATTAAAAAGCCCTATTTTCGGGAAAAGATATGAGACCAAAATTTTGTTTTAACATTTCAAACCCCCCCCCCCCCCTCCCCCCCCCCCCCCCCCCCAATTTTGGTCCCAATTGTTGGTCCCATCAATACAAATTCGCCCCTTAAATTACCAAAAGGTCCACATTTTCCGGGGTAAATAATGGTACTTTGCGGCCACCTTGATACAGCGGCCACCTGGCTTCACTGGCCACCTTTGCTTGGTCCCAGTTTGATTCTTGCATAAACATACCTAACCACGTCTTGCTAATGCGGCCACTGCGTAACGCGGCCAGCGGCCAACCTTTAATAGCCCACAGCAAATAAAATGTAAAACCTGTGTACTCCGACCTTCAAAATGAAGTGCGCCCTCTGTTGACTTTAAAATTTCCCCTGTTGTTTGGTTCCTGTTTGGTTCATACTCGTGTTTTATACAAACGGTACCGAGCGCACAAACTAAAATAGTTTTTGTCGTCGCGACACAGTAAACGTACGTGTTCGTTTTATTAAACGCCAGATCGTGGGTGCTTAGTTTTATTTCATCATTTTGAAGTGTGAATTGCCTATCCATGTGCCTTGAGATTAAAATAAATAAATACAATTGGAAAGAAATAATATTTACAGTATATTATGTAAGTTTCCTTTTTGCCATTCGTGTGCCTTGAGATTAAAATAAATAAATACAATTGGACAAAAAATAAACACAAATTCTGTTTCAGAAAAATTCTGTTTCAGATTGATACAGTTGTGTTGTTCATATGGTGGGCACACGTACTACATGTACATGTACGTACATTAATTCATTATGCGAGCACGTACATGTACGTACATGTGTACGTCTTGCTATAGTGGCCACTTGCGTATAGTGGCCACGAAAACCGGCACCGTCGATGGCCGCTATATCAAGGTTTGACTGTATTTTGATGTAGAAATAACGGTACTGGCCAGGAAATTGTTGGTTTCATTTTTGGTCTCATCAGTACAAATTCGCACCCCCCCATAAAAAATCCTGCGTATGGGCCTGGTACACATCATACTACAATAGATGTACTTGCGTGTACATGTATATGTATATGTACATACGGATGATGAGTAATTAGAGAAAAATTATTATTAGGTATTCCCGCCTAAGTTCGGAAACTTAGCATCCGAATTAACGACAGTTAATTCATTTAATTTAACACGGAATTAATTGACGATCTAGATCACCATTCAAGGTGCATACATGATTTTTTGATTTAAATTCATGCTATTGCACAAGTTCTTGTTATACAAAGAATATACAAGAATTATACAAGAATCAGCCACTTTCAAATAATCAAATTCATGGGGAAAAAAACATGCAAATGCGGCATTCAAATCGCGCGGACACTTTCACTATAATATGAACTTCTAACAAAAGAAAAATGGTTGACTTAATCATTAGTGACATTCGTGCAATGTTTATTTTGTTTCTGTTTAAATAGTTGTGAAAAAGAAGGAGGGACTACCCACCAGCTTCGTCTTCGTGTTATAGGCTTCGTTCATGCAGTTTATTAGCAATCATGATGGGCTGAACAAAATCCGGAGACGGAGCCCAATCGGCCATGCGCCAGGGGTTTAGAAAACGTCCTAATAATTCGTCAGAATAGCTAGAAAATTCCAGAGATCAAAAGGATAAAAACAAAACGTATGTATAAAAGAAAGGAAGTTATATAAAGAGCTGTAAATTATATGTTGATAATACATTTTTGGATGAAATTAATTATTTCTCCTATCCACTTAAAAGTCTAAGTTTTTTTAAAAGATTGTCCCTTTGTTTTTAGTATTTTTGCAATCAATGAAAAAGTACTTGACGTCGTCATACTGGTTACAGGTGTTACATTTTCCATCTGGATGTTTCCCCATCTTATCGAGAAAGCCATTTAAGTTTCTGCAAACTCCAAGCCTCAGTCTGTAAAGAATGACTTCTTTCCATCGTGGAAGGTCCGAAGACTTGAAATGTAGCTTGGCCTTTTGTTGAACCATTTTAAGGTTAGAAGATTTAGTATTTGTCCATTTTACTGTAAGTTCAAGTTTAAGTGTATGTTTTATCTTTGTATCTGACAGAGGGATATTGACTTCAATTATATCTTTAAGAGTAGCCATTTTTGCTTGTTTGTCTGTTTCCTCATTCCCTTTAATTCAACAGTTTCCTGGGACCCATACCAATTTGACCATGTTGGCTTGATTTGAATATTCAGTAGAGTATGACGAATATCACAGACTAATTTATTATCTGTGATGGGTTCTGAGATGGCCTGGAGAGCACTTAAACAATCAATAAAAATACATGCGTGTGAGGGTTTAACAGTGGTTCAACCCATATACTACAAGGAGGATGGCAAAAAGCTCAGCAGTAAAAAATGGAAGCTTTAGTGTTTAGACGAACATTGTTAGCATACTTAAGTTAAGGGATGACAAAGCCACAACCTGTTCTGTTTAATTTGGGATTAAATGATCCATCGGTGTAAATGTCCACCTTGTGTTGATGATTTCTGTGGCGACAAAATATCTGATATTATTTTTAGTAATGTGAACAGTATGGGAGTGGATATTTTTAGAATTATTTAGAGTTGTAATTCCAGAAAGGAAACGGGTTATGCAAAGGTTAATAGAGATTTGTAAAAGGCGAGTTTTAAGTTTGATTCCATATTAATTGCACAAGAATTGACGCCGTAATTGAAGAGGGCGCTCGCCACATTCAACTTGGAGATTAATTAAGGATGTACCACGAATAGCCCCTGCACAATGTGATTAATACTGGATACTATCAAGTTAAATTTTAATGGAGGTGGCGGCCGAGTCAAAAGCTTCAGATCCATAAACTGATAGTGGTTTGATAAAGGACCAATATAAATGCGCGTTGGTTCGCATGCCCTTGGCTGTTTTTCAAACTCCAGCTTTGTCTTCGTTCAGGCTTCATTTATACAGTTTAGCAATAGACTGTAGCCCGAATGGATTTAAAGCCAGGGTTTGAGAAATGGCCTTGGTCTGTTTGTAACGGAGGCTCGGATTGGGCGCATGATTTTTTTGCGCTAATAACCACGGATCTTGCATGCCGTATGTCCGCAGGGCTTTGAGCGCTATAAGTAGAAAGCGCATAAAAGCGCTGCGTGGCTCAGGATGTGTATACTGCCGACTGTATTAATCTTATGGGGCCCACAACAAAGAAGTGCATATCCAGATTGACACGAAATTTTTCCAATTATGTTAAACAAACTTCCCCTTTGCCGCCTATATTTAGAAAACATTGCCTCGTAACGCGAAAGGTATTTTCTTCACTGTTCAAAATGTGCACTAAAGTTAAAAACTCCTAATACCTTACAGTTATGGTAAAATTACCCCCCCCCCCCCCCCGCAATGGGAAATAAACTAAAGAAATCACAAAAACACCTGGCAAAATAACTTTTCTACTCGAAACCATCAAAAATATCAATATAAAGGGGCATTTGCTTAGAGCTTTGTGTGCCGCGCCGACCGCGCGTGTAAATGTAAGCAACACATAGCCCCGAAGAAGGACGCCACGTCCGAAAATTCGGCCCCCGCCTATAATACGGGTGAGCACTTTATTTACTCTAAATCTTCACGTTAAATGTAAGTGTTCCCGTGTATGACGTCACACTATATCCATAAACTGATAGTGGTTTGATAAAGGACCAATATAAATGCGCGTTGGTTCGCATGC
Source organism: Crossaster papposus (assembly GCA_037893245.1). Taxonomy (NCBI): domain Eukaryota; kingdom Metazoa; phylum Echinodermata; class Asteroidea; order Velatida; family Solasteridae; genus Crossaster; species Crossaster papposus. The sequence goes on along the minus strand of JBAIAA010000259.1, from coordinate 1,300,928 downwards.
CCTTGGCTGTTTTTCAAACTCCAGCTTTGTCTTCGTTCAGGCTTCATTCATACAGTTTAGCAATAGACTGTAGCCCGAATGGATTTAAAGCCAGGGTTTGAGAAATGGCCTTGGTCTGTTTGTAACGGAGGCTCGGATTGGGCGCATGATTTTTTTGCGCTAATAACCACGGATCTTGCATGCCGTATGTCCGCAGGGCTTTGAGCGCTATAAGTAGAAAGCGCATAAAAGCGCTGCGTGGCTCAGGATGTGTATACTGCCGACTGTATTAATCTTATGGGGCCCACAACAAAGAAGTGCATATCCAGATTGACACGAAATTTTTCCAATTATGTTAAACAAACTTCCCCTTTGCCGCCTATATTTAGAAAACATTGCCTCGTAACGCGAAAGGTATTTTCTTCACTGTTCAAAATGTGCACTAAAGTTAAAAACTCCTAATACCTTACAGTTATGGTAAAATTACCCCCCCCCCCCCCCCCCCCCCGCAATGGGAAATAAACTAAAGAAATCACAAAAACACCTGGCAAAATAACTTTTCTACTCGAAACCATCAAAAATATCAATATAAAGGGGCATTTGCTTAGAGCTTTGTGTGCCGCGCCGACCGCGCGTGTAAATGTAAGCAACACATAGCCCCGAAGAAGGACGCCACGTCCGAAAATTCGGCCCCCGCCTATAATACGGGTGAGCACTTTATTTACTCTAAATCTTCACGTTAAATGTAAGTGTTCCCGTGTATGACGTCACACTATATCCATAAACTGATAGTGGTTTGATAAAGGACCAATATAAATGCGCGTTGGTTCGCATGCCCTTGGCTGTTTTTCAAACTCCAGCTTTGTCTTCGTTCAGGCTTCATTCATACAGTTTAGCAATAGACTGTAGCCCGAATGGATTTAAAGCCAGGGTTTGAGAAATGGCCTTGGTCTGTTTGTAACGGAGGCTCGGATTGGGCGCATGATTTTTTTGCGCTAATAACCACGGATCTTGCATGCCGTATGTCCGCAGGGCTTTGAGCGCTATAAGTAGAAAGCGCATAAAAGCGCTGCGTGGCTCAGGATGTGTATACTGCCGACTGTATTAATCTTATGGGGCCCACAACAAAGAAGTGCATATCCAGATTGACACGAAATTTTTCCAATTATGTTAAACAAACTTCCCCTTTGCCGCCTATATTTAGAAAACATTGCCTCGTAACGCGAAAGGTATTTTCTTCACTGTTCAAAATGTGCACTAAAGTTAAAAACTCCTAATACCTTACAGTTATGGTAAAATTACCCCCCCCCCCCCCCCGCAATGGGAAATAAACTAAAGAAATCACAAAAACACCTGGCAAAATAACTTTTCTACTCGAAACCATCAAGAATATCAATATGAAGGGGCATTTGCTTAGAGCTTTGTGTGCCGCGCCGACCGCGCGTGTAAATGTAAGCAACACATAGCCCCGAAGAAGGACGCCACGTCCGAAAATTCGGCCCCCGCCTATAATACGGGTGAGCACTTTATTTACTCTAAATCTTCACGTTAAATGTAAGTGTTCCCGTGTATGACGTCACACTATTTCCAACTTCAAACAGAATCTTTTAAAGAAAAATAATGAGTTGGACAAAAAGCAACCAACCAAAGCAAACGATGTCACTGTCACCGGGCGCCGCCATTTTGAAAACGTAGTTTTTAAAATATCATATGAAGCACGATATGTGGCAGAGAAAACCCCCCCTCTTTTGTGTTGACCATTGTGTTCCCGGAATCTCAGGAATTCTTTTTAGGTTTCAAGGGGGTGGGGTGGGGGGGGGGGGGGGGGGGGGGGGTTAGGTTACAAAAGGGTTGAGTGCGTATAAAGTATAGGGATAAGAGGGGGGTACCCCTCTGCCACATATCGTGGTGGGTATATAAAATATCGTTCCACAGACTAGACTGGCGCCAACTCAAAACGTAGGCGAACGTTCGCGCAAACAGTTCGCGTAAGTACGCACACCACGCAAACCCGTCTCGTACCTAGACGTCGCATACCGACTATCGAGAAATTGTCCGGGTCCTGCCTCGGTTTACGTCACTCATTTTTAGTGGCCGCGAAATTTAAAAAGGAGAGGGGTCAATTTTTGGACGGCAAATTACCACACTAAACGTACACTAGAACCAGTTTTATTCACATTTAATACACATAAATCTATCAAATTGAAACAAAAAATGCGTAATGAAAATGTTAGACTGCATGTTTCATTTAGGCATTACGGGAAAAGACCACCCCTACAGAGCATTTGGCAGTTTTAGTTTAAAAAAAAAGAGGTGTACCAGCGTGCACACTTTAAATTGTTCATCAAAGTCAAAACTCTCGTCTTGAGTATTATTTATATTGTGTTTTAAATAGGGATAGGTAGAATTAGAAAAAAAATTAACTTTCTTTCTACATACTTCCGTAAGGAAGCTAATTTCTTTTTTAATTCTACCTTATTAGAAAACATAATATAAGAAATATAAGAAATACTCAGACAAGAGTGTTTGACAATTGGGCAGTGTGCACGGTGGTACACCTTGCTTTTTGTTCGTTTATTGAACATTAAGGGCCAAATTCATAAACGGTGATGATCACCAGATTATTTTAGTCACTCGTACAACTAATGTACGGTTAGTCCAGGCAAAATACATAATTTTGTTTTGTTGACCTCAAACAAATTGCAACAAATTGTTTTTCACCACAGTGCACTTCTATAAGGTTCCTAGAATTACATACTAAACATCTACAAAAATCCAAGTGGTGTAAATATGTCTAATTTGCATAAATCGTTAATCCCTGCCATGTAATATGTTTATTCCCATATTTGGGTATATATATATATTTTTTTTTTTGAAAAGTTTATTTTGGTGATTCTACTTACATATCCTTACTTGAATAACATTTGTTAAAGCATATAAGTGACTGAATAATTATGAGAACACAGTAATTATCCAAAATGACAACTTTGTGACCATATAAATGTGCGCACATTACACTGTCTCCAGATATCATCATGTAGTCAGTATTGGTGAGCTTCAAATTCACCAAGTTGCTTACTGGCACAGTTATCATATTAAAACCTTATGAAAAATCATATGAACAATAATAACATTGTGATATTTAGCCCAGAAAACAAACTGGGGGAAAATGGTGTGTCTATATATTGGGCTAAAAAGTAGTTAAAGGGTTGCCTAACATGGAAGACTTGAACAAGTTCAAGGAAATCCCCAAAATACATTTTAACGTAGATATGGGGGGTTTCCTTGAACTTGTTCAAGTCTCTCACCTTAGGCAACCCTTCACCTACTTGTTAGCCCAATTTAGGGACACATCATTTTCCCCCAGTTTTTGTTTGCTGGGCTAAATATCACAATGTTATTATTGTTCATATGATTTTTCATAAGGTTTTAATATGATAACTGTGCCAGTAAGCAACTTGGTGAATTTGAAGCTCACCAATACTGACTACATGATGATATCTGGAGACAGTGTAATGTGCGCACATTTATAGGGTCACAAAGTTGTCATTTTGGATAATTACTGTGTTCTCATAATTATTCAGTCACTTACATGCTTTAGCAAATGTTATTCAAGTAAGGATATGTAAGTAGAATCACCAAAATAAACTTTTCAAAAAATAAAAATAAAATATATACCGAAATATGGGAATAAACATATTACACGGCAGGGATTAACGATTTATGCAAATTAGACATATTTCCACCACTTGGATTTTTGTAGATTTTTAGTATGAGATTCTAGGGACGTTATAGAAGTGCACTGTGGTGAAAAACAATTTGTTGCAATTTGTTTGAGGTCAAAACTTATTTTTCCTGGACTAGGTGGCTAAAATAGAGAAGTGCGCGTGTGGATAAACTCCTGTGATCATCGCAATTCAGTAAGAAAATAATCGGCTGTTTATCCAGCCGTGTACAAGTTCCTGCTTAGCCGATGTTTAGTGGTATAGCCGTACATCATTCAATTCACAGCGGATTACGTAATAATTGAATAAAAGGGCATATCTATCTTCATAAACACGCATATCGCTGTGCTCTGCTGATCTGGGACCTTATTCACAAAGCATCCGCACACTTTAACGGATCCGTTAACCCTTTCAATCCCACGGGCTCCAAAAAGAGCCTTTGTTGTGATATGCTTGGAACCCGTGGGCGACAAAAAGTCCCACGATTTGCCATGAGCTTGGAGACCAAGGCAACTTATCTCACCAGCGAAAACACGGCTTGAGAGTTATTGGTGTGGCGCCCTCTGCTGACAGAAATAAAGTTTTTGAAGTTAGCGCGCCATATCCATGCATTGCATGCAGGCATGAATGTACGTGTACGTGAATAGGTTAGCTACCGGTCACGTGACTGACGCGACGCGCGACATTATAGCGTCGCGTCCCATGCATATCCATTGCGGTCGAAGTAGGTTATACGTATCGCTGTGTTTTTGCAATCGGAATGGAACAAATCCTCAATGATGACATTTTGGCTGAGATTTTAGCAGATAGTGATTCCGGATCTGACTTAAATGATGACACTGAAGAGTCTTCGGACGACGAGAGCATGCTCGGCGAAAACACAGCAGAATTTCAAGAGGTAAGCGCATGATACAGGCTTGAGTAGGTGCCCTCGAGTATAACGGAAATTAGAGTATAACTGTATTTATTTGATGTATGTACAGTGGCAATGCATGTACATCAAATGAATACAGATTACAGTCCTATAGAAATTTACCTCCACCCATAAACATGGTATAGCCTGTCGTGCAATTTTGCATCCAAAAAGATGCAGTAGTAGTAGTCTTAACCTCAAATAAGAATAGCTTCGTAGGCCGTTTGGCCTGGTATTTAGACTCCGTATTATTATGTATTATATTTGGCAAGAATTTAGAAGATGATTCACTATGCCAATCACAGTCAATACCATACACAAGACACATTCATGACATATCTGCAACGACTATTGAGGCCACCATGATCGTTCTTTTCTCAGCGCAATATTCATTTTAGGCATGTGCTGCAAATTAGCATTAACAAATATAGGACCGATAATCAATGATTATGCAAAGGTAATTACCTGCAGTATAATCGAGATTATACGAGTCCTCCGGAGGTGAGAATCAACTTGCGTCTGCTGCCTGTTAGGGCGCCCTCACCAGTCTTGAAAGAATTAGCTCCACTTCCCGCTCAACTCTCTGACCTTCGACCTTTTTGAAAGTACTGTTAGGAAACTGGGTAGGGTCTCCTCATGAAGATACAGTGTATTGACAAACACTATCAATATAAAAACGGGTGGGCTAAACTCAGAACAGTAAAAACATAACTGATGAACAACCTGTTATAACAATGGCTCTAAACAAGAGCAACATGAAAACACTAATACAAGTAGTCATAACAAACAACTTATAAGTTGGGACTGCCAACCTAAGAACTGGGTGCAGTACCAGAACAGTAAGAACATAACTTAAATAGAAAATACTGTACTAAAATAGGAATCGGAGGAACTCATCTCCGATCCACGACAAACACGATTCAAGTGTTCTGTCTAATAGAAAGTAACTATAAGCAATTACAAGAAAAAACCCTGTTAAAGGTTAAATGAGAATCATGGGCCAGGGTCGTCTGGCATGAGAACATGACTCGGGTGGGAGTTGATTCTCACCTCCGGAGGACTCGTATAATCTCGATTATACTGCAGGTAATTACCTTTGCATAATCATTGATTATACTTCGCCTCCTTCGGTTTCGAATCAACTTGCGATTTTGAAGCTGCTTGGAGAATAACTTTTGCCATTACAGAATTTGCTGATGGCTTGTTATAAAACCTGCTAAACATCGACTCAGATGCCCAGTCAGCCGACTCCAGAATATCCTTCATGGACACTCCCAATCGGAATGAAGCAGATGTGGCTGCCCCACGAGTGGAGTGGGCTTTAAACTTTTGCGTGTCAACGCCAGCACTCTGCAAAAGTGCGACGATCCATCGACTCACAGTAGAAGACACAACTTTCCCATGTGGCTTCAGATAACTTATAAGAAGCTGCGTCTCAGTACCCCGCACAGCTGCTGTGCGATCCCGATAACACGAGACAGCTTGAACCGGACAAATGGATTTGTCTTCAAAGGCCTTAATCTCAACCACTCTCATTGTATGGCCTGGTCGACTTTGTTTCAGTAACTGACAGGGAACAAATTTCAGTGAATGAGGTGTCACCACCAAGTGGTTTATATTTAAATGAACCAGCGAAGACACCCTTCCTGCTGTGACCAAGGCTAACAGAAGGACCATTTTCAGTGTCAACATTCTCAAGGAAAGGGAAGACCACGACCCTAGTTGTGAGAGAAAAACAAGAACTGACTCCAAATCCCAAGTAACCATATACTTTGGCTTGGGTGGATTACGGTTAAAAAAACCTTTCATGAGCTGGACTACTGCCTCACAGCGTCCCACTGGAATACCACCAACTGGGTCATGGTACCTTGAGATTGCTGACCTGTAAACACCGAGAGTTCTGTAACTCAACCCTTTCTTCTCGCATGTGACCAAGAATTCAAGTATATCCGTCAAAGGTGCTGAAAGTGTATTAAGTGATCGTTCACGACACCAGCTATCCCAAACTTTCCAGGATGATTGGTATTGTTTGTGAGTTGAAACTCTACAGCTTGCAAGCATAACTTGGGCAACATTGCTTGAAAAACCCTCTGCTTGGTAACGATTCCGGAGACACACCATGCCGCTAGATGCAGGGATTGCGCCAAGGGGTGCCCCTGACCCGAGTGGGGCTGTGTCAGTACCTGATCCCCTTGTGGAAGTAAAATTGGTGGAGCTATTGCCAGTTGCAATAGCACAGGGTACCAGACCTGGGTCGTCCAAGTTGGGGCAACTACTAGCAAATCTATCTTCTCCAGTTGTACCTTCTGCAAAACCTGAACCAAGAGACAGAAGGGCGGAAACGCATACCCTAGTTCGCTCTTCCAAGTTATCGAGAATGCATCGATTGCTATTGCTCCCGGGTCGGGTTTCCATGCCATGTACCGGGGCAGTTGATGGTTTATCCGGGAGGCAAATAAGTCCACTGTCGGGCGTAGGCCAAATCTTCTGCACACCTGTGCAAGGAGACTGGGATCTAACATCCATTCTAGTCTGTCCATAAACACCCGAGAGTGATGATCCGCAAGGACATTGTCGACTCCTGGTACATGACAAGCTGTTATGATTATGTTCCTCATCATGCACCATTTCCACATGGACACCGCTAACTTGGACAGGCTGTCGGTATGCGTGCCCCCTTTGTGCTTTATGTACGACAGGGCTGTCGTATTGTCCAACTTCAACATTATGTGACAGTCCTTTTTGCCCTTGGCAAATGTCTGTAGGGCCAGGAAGGAAGCCAGAAGTTCCAGGTAGTTGATATGTTGGGTTTGCTCTGACCGAGACCAACGACCTCCTGTCTGACCGAGCGGACAATGAGCCCCCCAGCCTTGCATTGATGCATCTGACGTTATCGTCAATTGCGGGTGTGGTAAAATTAATGGTTTGCCATTCCACTGTTTGAGGCAATGTTTCCACCACTGAAGTTCCTGGATGCTGTCTTGGGAGAGGGACACCAGGCTTTGATAAGAGGGATCCCTGTGAATTGACTGGATCAGATCCGACTGTAATGCCCTGAGAAAGACTGGGGCAGGAACTACATCGTCTGAAGTTGCTGTCATTTTTCCAATGACACTCGCCAATTTCTCCGCAGTTAGGCGCGGGGTCAAGGCCACCTGACTGCAAAGCTTTTCCAAACTGCTGACTTTTTCGTCTGGGAGACTCAAAGTCATTTGCTGGGAATCGATAATATGACCTAGATATCTGATTCGAGTTGTCGGTTTGAGTTTGGACTTGTCCCTGTTTACTAATAACCCAAGGTTGTGGAACATGTTGAGAATGTAGTTCATCTGCCTGTAGCATTCTGCTTCGGATTGTGCTACCAGAAGTAAATCGTCCAGATAAATGACCACCTTCATTGATCTGTGTCTCAGGTGGGACATCACCGGCTTCATTAGCTTTGTGAATACCCGTGGTGCTGTGGACAATCCGAAGGGGAGTACTTGGAACTCGAATAGGGTCTTCTCCCACTGAAAACGCAGGAACTTCCTGCTGTCCTGCTGGATAGGAACCATGAAATAAGCATCTTTTAAATCTATCGAAATCATGGAGTTCCCTTTCTGAACAATATTCTTTGCATGTTGTATTGACTCCATTTTGAAATGCTCTGTCTTGATGAACCAATTGAGATTCTTGAGATTGAATACTGGTCGGAAGCCCCCTGAGGCTTTTGGAACAACAAAAAGTGTTGAGATGAATTGACCCGGTGAGTTGTGAACTTTGATGATCGCTCCTTTGTTGAGCATCTTTTGTATTTCGTCGGAACATGTCCGATGTTTTTGCTTGTCCATATGTATCGGGCTTGGAATTTTGAGTTGAACTGGCTGTCTGAAGAAAGGGATTCTGTACCCAACCACAATCTGTAGTATCCATGGGTCGCTTGTCAATCTTTCCCATGCCTGTAAATGCCATTGTATTTGTCCGGCATAACAAAGACCATAATCTGGTACAGAATCGAATTCTCCCCTGAGATGAATTAGTTTTTTGAGAAACTTTGGGGGTTTTTCTTTTCGTGACGAAAAGAACTCCTCTTATCTGTCCCCTGTGCACTTTGATAGCGGCCTCGTCCGTTAAAGGATCGGTCGTTTGATCGGTTTTGGTATGGCTGATACCGAGACCTATATTTCTGACTCTTGTCCTTGCGAGACCAGGATTGGGAGTATGACCCTTTGTCTTTGGCTTTGTTTTTCAAAGTTGACGAAAAGTCTTTACCAGTGGATTTGACAACTTTCTGGGTGACTTTATTCATTTTATCATCTTCATCCACTTTCTGAGCCCATTCTTCGCCATATAGGCAAGTCATAGAAGGCTTGACGTCTTGAAGGTAGCCGTCTTTGATGAAGGGTTCAGCTCGGCGAAGCCGATGGACAGACAAACGCTGAATGGCTGAACCAAGTAGACTACCTGCTGAGGTGAGAAGAGGTTTCAGCTCTTGGTTTTGAATTGACTGATTCAACTCTATGGCCTTAATCAAGGGTAGAGCCGCTCGGAGGCAATCTTCTTGTATGGACCACATAGAATTATCATTCTTCCATGCGTCCACCTTTGTCTTCTTCATTGAAGCACGGATAGGCTTGGGCATGTCCGGAGCCTTAAAATATTGCCCGACCGAGGCATCGGGAACTAAGTTCTCCACCAGTTCATCCCTTTTGGCCTGATCGAGTGTGTGAGTCCTTTGCTCTTTCCACCAGTCTAATACCGACTGTTCAAACATGGCTCCCTTTGCCTCCGCATGAGGGTTTGTGAGCGATGATGCAATAGCACCTGGGGTATCGCTTCGGACTGTAGGACCATCTTTTTGGGCATTGAGGTCATTACCCAGAGACAGATCTTGCACGCTACCCGCATGCATGGACACAGCATCGTCATCAGCCTCGATGTGTCTTCGTTTTGGTGATGAAGGAGGGCCACTCCGATCATCATCAGACCCAGAACCTGAGCTGAAGAAACTGCGCCTACTTGAACGAGATCGAGATCTGTATCTTGGTCTGTGGCGATGAGCTCTCGTAAAGGAACGAGATCTGGAACGAGAATGCCTTTCACCAAAGCTATTGAGGGCTTCAGCTAGCATTCCTTTAAATGCGTCCGTCTGCTGTTGCTGCATGCCAGCAATTGTGGCCAGTTGCAGGCTTGAAAAAGCCTTATCATGTGATGGGCCAGATAAACCTTCGGCACTAGCACTAGCACTGGCAGATGTTTTTGTATGTCTGTGACTAGTAGTATCACCCTCACAGTGCAAATCACGGCCCCTAAACGGGAGGCGTGAAAGGTCTGGATCTGTGTCACGGTCCCGAACTAAGGGGAAGCGTGAGTTAGACCTGGAAGTCGAACTATTATCTGTCCTGTCTGGCACCAAGGCGACAGGGACAGGGACAGACTCGCTAGGTGAAGTCGACATGACGGCTCAATCCGAGAGTCAGACTCAGAGTCAGACTCAATGACAAGAGAAAAACCTGTAAAAACAAGTCAATAAACTACACAAATAGGTAGAGTGAGTCCTCAAAAGGACTGCAAAATCGAGGTAAAGATCAATACAAAATTGAAACCTCGACAAGGAAGCATATATATCACTATAGGGGAAAAACAATCCCTGTGAAAATACTCACGTTCGCGACGCCCGTCGCAGTAAGCAGAAGAGGTCGAAGGTCAGAGAGTTGAGCGGGAAGTGGAGCTAATTCTTTCAAGACTGGTGAGGGCGCCCTAACAGGCAGCAGACGCAAGTTGATTCGAAACCGAAGGAGGCGAAGTATAATCAAATTTTATCTTGCTTCTTTTGCAGCCTACCCAAGATGACGGCCATCCAAGTTCTTCCAAATCAAGAACCGGAAAAGCCAATTTCCTATCTGGTTGGGAACGACGAGACCACTACGATTGTGGGACTAGTTCACTGGAAATCCTGGCCCAACTGGCGACTTCGGAACACTGGAGCAGTGGAGATCTTCAAGCTGTATTTTTGCCAACTCGTGTGGGATTTGCTCGTCGACGAGACTAATCGCTATGCACAGCAAACAATAGACTCAAATCCTGAACAACAGTTCTCCTGGTACCCAACCAACGTTCCCGAAATGATGGCATTTGTAGCACTTATCATTGCTATGGGCATAAACAAATCACCTCAATATAGGATGTATTGGTCAACGTCAGAAATTTTGAAAATTCCCTTTTATCCGTCGGTAATGTCGAGAAATCGTTTCAGTTCAATTCTTCGGTTTCTCCACATCTCCAATAACCAAATTCCTCGTGAATCCTCGGCTAAACAAGACAAACTTTCCAAAGTTCGGCCCTTGATAGAAGTCATTATCCCGAAGTTTCTTAACCTGTATAAACCTGCGCAGAATCTGTCTCCAGACGAGAGTATGTTGAAATTTAAGGGACGCTTAAGTTTTATTCAGTACATGCCCAACAAACCAGTAAAACGTGGGATGAAAGCATTTTCATTAAATTGTAGTAAATCCGGATACACGTGCAATTGGGAACTGTACACAGGTGCTGACAACACAAAAACTGTAAAGGATAAGGTACATGTAGATTCCGAGTCATCAGACTGCAATCCACCAAACCTGACAGTCCCTGGAAAAGTGGTTATAGAATTAGTCAAACCACTTCAGAATAAGGGACACGTCAATTGTGCATGGTTTGGCAAGACAAAAAATCTGTAACATTTTTAACTAATGTCGGCAGCACTGCAGTGTCAAAAAAGCAAACTCGATGTAAAAAGAGCACTTCTGGATTTCGTGAAGTTATGAAGCCCGAATGTATTTCATCTTACAATTTAAATATGGGAGGCACAGATTTAGCAGACCAGTGTTTTCAGTACTACAATCATACCCACAGAAGCTTGAAATGGTGGAAACGAGTTTTTTACCATCTTCTCAATATATGTATTGTCAATAGCAGAGTAATATTTAACAGCACAGCAGGAAGCAAAAATGTCAGTAACCTTGATTTTCGTATAGGGATTGTACAAGGCTTGCTATTGGGTTGGGAACGTAATGCAACAAGTCAGTTGAGATACCATATCTAGGGTGACGCGGGAGCGTCACGCCCAACGGGTTCGCCCGGCTGGAAGTGGCAGCGCCGCGGCACCCTTACTTTGCCAGTGCACCGATTTTGCGTTAATTTTATTCTTTCTTTCTTCTTCAGTCCGACTGGAATAACTCGCGATCGCTCCACGGAATCGAAAAGAACCCAATAACGAAAATGATCAGGAGATCAAGGGCATGAGTTCTATTGGGACAGAATTTTGATTTTCGACTTCTCAGAGGGGGTTGTCATACGAATCTGACCATCTGACAATGACCAAAAAAAATGTGAAAATGAATTTCCTCAGTTCGACGACAGAGGGGGTTGTCATACGAATCTGACCATCTGACATGTGAGGGGGTTCGCCCGGCTGGGAGTGGCAGCGCCGCGGCACCCTTACTTTGCCAGTGAACCGATTTTGCGTTAATTTTCTTCTTCTTTCTTTCTTCTTCAGTCCGACTGGAATAACTCGCGATCGCTCCACGGAATCGAAAAGAACCCATATAACGAAAATGATCAGGAGATCAAGGGCATGAGTTCTATTGGGACAGAATTTTGATTTTCGACTTCTCAGAGGGGGTTGTCATACGAATCTGACCATCTGACATGTGAATTTCCTCAGTTCGACGAAAACGGCACTAAAAGCATATGTGAATGAATGCATTCCTAAGTGAAACTCGGTGCAAGAATGTGTGATATTTCTTGCGTTTTTGTGAGTTTCGGGCGTTTTAGCATTTGCTAGTGTACAGTGCGCATATACTGCGCAATTGTGCGGCGTTGTTTGCAAGTGTGCGCTGCGCAAATGCCGCCAAAACGCTTGCGCACACAACCACAAATTTCAGCTCTGGTAATAATTTTCGCTGTCTGAATCGCTTCAAATTATCGGCAATTTCGGTCAATTCTGTGTTTCTGTCTAACTTTCTTGCTTCTGCCGCAATTTTGTTTCATTTCCTGCTGAAAATTGTCAAACTATTTCGCTTTTTTTGCAGCAGTCACAGTGTGCCCTTTGTAGTGAAGCACAACGGCAACTTGACGCTGGGCAATATCATCACAATCGCAGACGTTCGCCGATGACAACGACGACGCCGACTCGCAGGAGGGGGGGGGGGAGGTTAAAATAAGTAACAAAACATCCGAAATAACGAAGCTAAAACGTATTTTGGCTTCAAAAGTGACCAATTTAGACAATTAAGACAGAAACAACGAAGTAGCAGCTGCTATTGACTAGTGCTATCTCCTCACAGGGTAGGAGCTAATGGGTATACGGAGAACAATGTAATGGTGTACAGTACTATATAGTATATACATACTAGTAGCCCGTAGGTCTGTGGCAAGACGCAACACCGTAGGTCTGACGGCAAAGTAGGCTGATTGGTTTATTTAGAGTCGGGTAGGTTAGTGGCTCGACTAACTGTAACGGGTGGTTTTGTTCTGTGTGGGAACAACGTGTACCGAGGTGTCAACTTGCATCTATACTCAACAACCGTTTGCTGTTTGTTCGCACATCGGCAAACTTACATCATTTGTGTTTTTTTGCAGGTTTCCTTCGCTCAAACAAAACACAAAACTAAAAAAAATAATGGCGCGCAGTGCGGCCGACAAGCGACGGCCACCCAAGGCGTCGCCGCGTCGCCGACTGCGTCGCAAACCCTACGGGGCGCGGGAGAGTGAGCTGCCACTCGTCGACAGCAGCCAGTCGCAGTACACTAGCGACGCGCACGAGATACAAGCGCACATGCCCAAGTCGCCCTGCGGCGACAACACCGGGCCGCAGGCGGCGCATCGCGCGCGGGCGCACTCGTGCTCGCGCGATAGGGCGCATAAGATCAATCGGCGTCGGCGCAGTCACTCCGCGCAGCCACGCGACGACACGCGTCCGGCCCAGCACGTGCAGCTGCTCGATCTACACGCAGTTCATGCACATATGGCTGGACGCGCGTCGCGACCGCATGGCGCGCATTCCGCATCGAAAGCGACGCCCCAAGTTCCATGCGCCGGCGCCGCTCACCATTACCAAGCGAGAGAGTGAGCTGACACTCTGCAACAACAGCCCGCCGCAGTACAAGGGCACCTCACTGCCGCACAAACAGAAGTGTGCCGGCAAGTGCAGCCAGCTGCCCTCCGAGTAGACTTGATCCAAGTCGGGATTATGTGGAACATTGCTCATGGTCATCCACACTGTGCGCCTCGCGTCACGTCCACGCTTATCAGTAGCGCGCCCTCATGCGCCACCCATGCTCATGTGTGGTTCAGAAATCCCGACTTGACGGATGTGCCACACGTTTGTACACAACCTATGGGCTCATCTACCGAAAACGGTAGCGGCCAATCAAATTGCAGAATTGTATAAATTAGCATATATCTGTAATAATATGAACTTTGACCCAGTTGTGTGACGGACATACGTGGACATTGTGATGTACAATGTACATACACATGTGCATAGTGTACATTATGTGTAAATGTACAAACGGTTTAATAGTCTTGCTATCGTGTACATTGTCCGGCCGTTAAGTTTGCACTATACCATACTCTAACTAAATAAACGAAGTATGGACGCAGTTATTTAATTTGAAAAAGGCATCTAGTGACAGTACTGCCTACCATTCCTCCATAGTCCGTTAGCGGTCTAGCGAGTCCGTACCGATTGGCGGACTTATTTGGCATACATCGCGCATAACCATGTGATGCGTATGCAAATAATTTATGAATAACTACATATCACCGCGGGGGGTTTGATTGGCCGATCCGTCAAGTCGGATTTACTGCACTGACATGATGACATCGCGTTGATGCCGATAGCGGAACGACAACCAGATGACGGCGCCTTTTTTCTAAGGCCAACAAAGCACATAACTATTCGGCCGGATTGACGAAAGCAAATTGGTAGTCTTAACTCCATGGTAAGTCTGACTTGGGTCAAGTCTACCCTCCGAGTACATTTGCGCGCGCCTCTACGCGGCATACGAGAAAATGCGCCGACTGCGCACGCACAAGCGGCGTATCGCCCGCCTCTTCAAAGAGGATGCGCAGTGGTGGGCGCACACGGGCGTCAAAGCGCTGCTGCCGCCGTCGCCGGCCACCATCATCGAGCTCCTCTTCAAAGAGGATGCGCAGTGGTGGGCGCAAACGGGCGCAAAAGCGCTGCTGGCGCCGCCTGTGACGGTCGAGCAGACGTCGCTCCCAACGCCTGCCATGCAAATCGTACAGTCGCCCGGCGCCGACATGACGATGCTCGGTCACGTCGCTGGCGCTCGTACGGCGAAAGCCAAAAAGAAGCGCGCGAGCGTTGCAGTGAAAAATCTGCCCAAGCGCGCCGCCACCAGCACATCCGTGCAGCCAAGCAGCGCAGCGCCGCCACCGCAAAAGCGGGCGCAACCGAAGCGCAAAGAGCAGCGCGAGCGTCTGCGGCAGTTGCTGTCGGCCGCTGTCGACGCCGAGTTTGCCGCTTACGACAGTCGCGCCGACAACCGTGACGCGCTCGAAGCGCGCTTGCGTGAGCTTGTTGCCCTGGCGGCGGACGGTGACTGCATTCTGTCGGCGCGCGAAAAACTTCTTACTGTTCAAACACAAGCTACTAAATAAAAGGAAGTGGACAAGTCAAAGGTAAAATGCTCTGAGAGCATAATAAAAGGGCCAACGGGTTTCTAGTTAAAGTAAAATGCTGTGCGAGCATTCCAGCTAAAGTAAAATGCTGTCTCAGCACTGCACTCGCGTCAAAAAGGAAGTGGACAAGAGAATGCCAACGGGTTTTACCTCTTACCCCCCCAACAAGCGCAGACCGAGCGAAAGGTCAGCAGGTGTGGGCCACTAGTTCGGTGTGGGCGGGTCGAAACCGTTGCCCTCCCACCGAGCAGTAGATGTTAACTGGTTAGCACCGTACCGTAATCACTGCATTTATTTGCATACACTAATGCTGGTGGGTCATCGTAAGATAGCCATTACGGCTTGGTCGGAGTTCAATTTTGGTTTTGCGTAGCTATAAAGAGTACTATCACCAATGTTCGATATACGCTGCGCGCTCTCCTGCACTGACGACACTGTCTGAGAGGTCATAGGTGCCGCTATGCACGCTCTTCTACTCTGGCGCATACTAGCTACGCCCATAATTCTAACCTACACCCTCCAGCTAGCCCAAGACACTTGACAGCCTTCGCTCCGCTTTGCATGCACATCTGCGCCGGCGTACTTTCAGCATCTGTCACTACACCTAATGCATGAGCGCCTGTGCCTGCATAGGGTTGCACTTCATACACTGCAACAGGTCATCACGTCAGTTGACAATGACAATTCTACTTAGCACCGCCTTCTTTCTCCGCCTTTAGACCACCGTACGTAGCTGTGCATTGCGCGCATTTGTCTCACAAACGCTCGCAAATACACAGCGAACGCACGCTTTCTCTAATTCATCCGACACGTGTGCCGGATTCAAAAAAAAACGATGTCACCTTGCTTCAATACTTAACAACTTTTGCACGGAAACATGTGAGCGCCAACAGCAGCATACTTACTACTTGATACACAGCGCGCACAGAGCGGGTAAGAAGTGAACTTCACCGTGGGCCCACAGCGCGCGTCGAGATTATCCGTTAATAAGCCCATTATAAGCTTATTTATAAGCTCGTGCTCATCCGCCCTATCGCGCGAGCACGAGTTATTGTTTACGCGCCGTCCATTTCGTGCCAGTTATTCAGCTACGTGACCACCGACCGCGTTACATAGCCGGTGATCGCCTTCCCACTCTCTTGCGTTGCGGCCTTCTCTCTCTCGCAGAGAGTGCAGCGCTTTCCCCTCCAATGCGTGTGTCTCTCTCTCATTGGCTCATTGAGTCGGTGCTTTAGACTACCCGATTGTGAGTCCATGCTGCTATGGGAGGAGGGGGCGAGGTGGGAGGGCAACGGTTTCGACCCGCCCACACCGAACTAGTGGCCCACACCTGCTGACCTTTCGCTCGGTCTGCGCTTGTTGGGGGGGTAAGAGGTAAAACCCGTTGGCATTCTCTTGTCCACTTCCTTTTTGACGCGAGTGCAGTGCTGAGACAGCATTTTACTTTAGCTGGAATGCTCGCACAGCATTTTACTTTAACTGGAAACCCGTTGGCCCTTTTATTATGCTCTCAGAGCATTTTACCTTTGACTTGTTCCTATTGATTTGGCAAGACAACAGCACTTTCCTGGCAAAAACCGCAATGGAAAGAAATGCGACTGCATTGTTTGCAGTAACCGCAAATTAGGCCGGCGAAAACAAACGGTGATTATATGTAAGCAATGTATGAAGCCTATTATGTGCATAGTTCCTTGCTTTGAGAATTACCATACCACTTGATTGTACTACATGTATTTGCCTCCAACCCCCCCCCCCCCCCCCCCCCCCCACCCCAAATCAATGTTGAGAAAATGAGGCGTCGGACGCACTGCAGATTACACTCCAAACCAACATTGATTTTTTTTTTTGGGGGGGGGGGGGGGGGAGGGGGAGGGGGGAGGTGGGTATGGGGAGGGGGGTATAATTACTTATGATGTATGTCTGTACAGTAAATACATGTACAAGTAAATAGTTTGTTTCCAGGCAAATTGTTTTTATAATGGCTTTTGATGCATGTGTATGCACCGAATACAAGTAAATGGTTCATTTTCAAGAAAATAACAAAGGAATTAAAAACAAAAATTATCATACAAGTTATTGTTTTTCCACATGTAAACAAAATCTGAAACATGTGCCGTATTTATCACATGTTCTGAATTATAACCCGTTTGTATTACTTTTCCCCCGAGTGTAAATACGTATCTAATTATTTCATTATTGTGCTTTTACACTTACAAAATAACTAGATGCACACAATTTGTTTTCCTTGTACACTTATTTTTGCAATCAGTTTTACATACAAATATCTCAGCAAGTGTATATGTACAGTATGCATGTAAACACAGTGTGTTGAGGGCGCACTTCAATGAAATTGCTCAAAAACCAATGGGGCTAGAGTCACACTGAGCTCCTAATTGCTGTGGTAAACAAGGGTAATCTCTTGCATAGTGGCTGGGAGTGAAAGGGTTAAGCCCACAGACATAAATAACCTATAGACGGACAGCGCCTATGGAAATCGACGTCCAGGTACCGTAATTTCGACGGCGCCTGACTAAGTATGGAATCGTGGGCGGAAGTGATTGAAAAATGTGCACGACTCTATAGAAGGAACAACCGCCATTTTTAAAAATCGTGGGCAAACTGTTTGGCAGTCATCACACAGTAACGTTAGTCAAAATTTCACTCTGGCGCCCCCTGCTGTCCGTCTATAGGTTATTTATGTCTGTGGTTAAGCCTCAGTTATTGTTTGCGCCATATTCACGAAGTATCCCCATAATAGCGCATCCGCAGAACACGTCCGTAAAAGAGCAATTATTTTGCGGGAACCAGAGCGTTCCCGTAAAAGCTTAGGGATCTCCGCATAGCGCTAAAATGAAATGGCTGCAGTGTTTGTGGTTCTGCTGGAGGAGGACAACAGGCGTACTCTTCGCCGCCAGCGAGTATTTCGTGATAGGTTACAGCCACTGGACATTTACGACGATGTGGAACTGATAAAGAGGTATCGAATGCCAAGGCATGTACTGTTAGAGGTGAAAGATTAGATCCATGATCAAGTTGAACATCCAACACAGAGGTCACATGCAATACCCGCCACGCAGATCATAACAGCCCTCCGATTTTTCGCCGAAGGTTCTTCCCAATTAACAAATGAAGATTTAAGTGGAATTAGTCAGCCGTCAACTTCTGGATTTGTTACCCGGGTCGCAACTGTCCTTCAAAGAATTTCGCCACAAATAATTCGATTTCCGAGGAACATAGCCAGACAGAATCTGACCAAAGAAGGTTTCTACGATGAACATCATCGTCGGATTTCAAAGTTTTGGGATGCCTTGATGGATCACTTGTCGAGATAAAATGTCTTGCACGTGACGAAGGTGCTATGCAGACATAACTACCATGCTATAAATGTCCAGGGGGTTTGCGACCACCAGAAGAAGCTCACCAATATTGTTGCCAAGTGGCCAGGCTCGACCCATGATTCGTTTATGTGGACTCACTCAAGCCTCAACCACCAACTAGCCAATGGTCTTGCAAACGATGGTCACCTTCTGGGCAATTCTGCGTTCCCCTCTTGATCATGGCTGCTATAACACCAGTACCACAACCTGATGATGATGATGCAGATCGTTGATACAATATTCATCACGGAAAAACCCGACAGAACATCGAGGGGACTTTTCAATTGGGCAGATGGAAAATGAGGTGGCAGTGCCTAAATAGCGAAGGTATAGTTGGGTCATCTGGAACAATTCCGTGACCGTGGAGAGCAAAGGTTCGTTTCTAAGTGGATTTGTCTTCTATGAAGGTTATATAACAAATCTAGCGGGGGTGTCCCTCGCGAAAGTGTGGGCGGAATCCGTGAGAGTCAAAAATCCAAAATGGCCGCTGTCGGCCATTTTGAAAAATATTATTTTGATCGGTTTAGCCTATTTTGCTGTTCAATATATGGTTTATAAGGTTTTTGGGGTCAAGGAACGAGAATGAGAAGAAACTGGTGAAATCCTTTAATATTATCTTTTTGCTCATTCCGTTCTATTTGTATTGCTCTATTCCAACACTATTAGGTAACTTATACACTTAGAAACACTTTAACAGAACCTTAATATTAGTATGGGGATGGTCAGACAAGAAACCGAAGCTTGTACTATATACTAGGTCTGCCCCCAATCACAAAAATACATTTAATTATACAATTCATGATTAACCAGGTAGATAATAATAACAAAACAATACATATGAATACATTAATTTCATGAATTCATGACCTAATAAATATTAATAAATCACATCCTTAACTTTTAATGTGTTAATAATAACTTAATTCCACAATATAATAATAATTTGCTCTTAATCACAATTTACATTGACAACAACAATTTTCTTTTTAATATTTTGTACACGCTCTAATAGACGTCATTGGGCAGGAAGATTAAATGTTGTTCCACAAAAACGGGTCCTTGGTGCCTAACGGTTGAGAGGTGTAGAGATGTTATAACTTTATTAAGATGAAGCTTATTTTAAGACATAATGTTGTTATGAATATATCAGCGTTCCTTGCAAAGAACAATTATATATTCACAGGCAGTGTATTTTGTTTTCAAATTATACATCAGAGCACACAAATGACATTTATCGAGATTGTACACAGATAAAGTGTCGAATTTAACGAATATCGGTGAATTTAACAAATAGCGTTTTCATCACCATGATCGCGTGTTTTAGTTTTATCAACAGAAACAAATAATAATAATTAATAAGAACCCGAATTTTACCTTATCCTGAAACTTGGTCAAACACAAGTTTGTTGTTTATTCATATCCGCATCGCACACACACCTCACGACATGAACAAGATGGCTGTCCACATGTTCAAACGATACCTGTCCCGAAAGGATGTCCTAGAAAGCCACCACCAATTTCCTTGGATGATTTCGGTTTTACACACCTAATGTACTTCTACTTTCTTCAAGAAACAGTGCATTTTCCCGTTTTATGGCGTACAAGTGGCGATCGAGTATGGTACTCATCTCTATTTGAAAAGTCCTAATAAGTGAACGAGCAAACTGTGTGACACCCCAAGATATAAATACAAATGACCAGCTAAACCGAATTATATCATAGGACTTTCCTTTCGGGACAGGTATCGTTTGAACGTGTGGACATCCATCTTGTTCATGTCGTGAGGTGTGTGTGCGATGCGGATATGAATAAACAACAAACTTGTGTTTGACCAAGTTTCAGGATAAGGTAAAATTTAGGTTCTTATTAATTATTATTATTTGTTTCTGTTGATAAAACCAAAACACGCGATCATGGTGATGAAAACGCTATTCGTTAAATTCACCGATATTCGTTAAATTCGACACTTTATCTGTGTACAATCTCGATAAATGTCATTTGTGTGCTCTGATGTATAATTTGAAAACAAAATACACTGCCTCTGAATATATAATTGTTCTTTGCAAGGAACGCTGATATATTCATAACAACACTAGGTCTTAAAATAAGCTTCATCTTAATAAAGTTATAACATCTCTACACCTCTCAACCGTTAGGCACCAAGGACCCGTTTTTGTGGAACAACATTTAATCTTCCTGCCCAATGACGTCTATTAGAGCGTGTACGAAATATTAAAAAGAAAATTGTTGTTGTCAATGTAAATTGTGATTAAGAGCAAATTATTATTATATTGTGGAATTAAGTTATTATTAACACATTAAAAGTTAAGGATGTGATTTATTAATATTTATTAGGTCATGAATTCATGAAATTAATGTATTCATATGTATTGTTTTGTTATTATTATCTACCTGGTTAATCATGAATTGTATAATTAAATGTATTTTTGTGATTGGGGGCAGACCTAGTATATAGTACAAGCTTCGGTTTCTTGTCTGACCATCCCCATACTAATATTAAGGTTCTGTTAAAGTGTTTCTAAGTGTATAAGTTACCTAATAGTGTTGGAATAGAGCAATACAAATAGAACGGAATGAGCAAAAAGATAATATTAAAGGATTTCACCAGTTTCTTCTCATTCGGAAATTTTTCTTCAAATTCGAATCGCGATTGTTATTACTTCAGTCAAACATTGCTAAGTGCAACTCTGTCTTAGGTAAATGTATTGTACTTTCATAGAGAAGATAACCATGAACCATCAACTTTAATTCCTTGGCCACTTTGTAAGATGTACATGTAACCTAAATTATAATTGTTGAGGTTTTTATTTACCCATTTTTGCAGCCATTTTGGCCACCATCTTTGTAGTTCTATAGTTACTGATGGCCAAGGAACCAAATCCCAAAGATTATTTTACCCAATGTTCAAATTGTTGATACGTTATATTCATTTTACCTATTTGGTGGCCATTTTGGACACCATCTTGGATTGTTTTAATGGTAATAAAACCTAATTGCCAGAAATTAGTTACTAATAACCATTGAGTCAAATCAAAAGGTATTTTTTTAAACGATATGACACATTTTTGAGGTGGTATATGCGGTTTTCTGTTATTTTATTAATTTTGGAGGCCATTTTAGACGGCCATTTGGGATGTTTTTAATATGAAAACATAACTGAACTACTGAAAATTAGCTACTACCATCCAGGGAATGAAATCCCAATTGCTATTTTACTAATTGATCATATTTTTTAGATATTAGTTTTGATTTTGTATGATTTCACCAGTTTTGGCGGCCATTTTGGCCGCCATTTTGAATATGAAGGTCAAAAATAGGTCAAATCATTAAATCATCATCAGATATGAGTCCCTTGACCCCAAAAACCTTATAAACCATATAGTGAACAGCAAAATAGGCTAAACCGATCAAAATAATATTTTTCAAAATGGCCGACAGCGGCCATTTTGGATTTTTGACTCTCACGGATTCCGCCCACACTTTCGCGAGGGACACCCCCGCTAGATTTGTTATATAACCTTCATAGAAGACAAATCCACTTAGAAACGAACCTTTGCTCTCCACGGTCACGGAATTGTTCCAGATGACCCAACTAGTATGTGTTTACGGTGTCAGAAGGAGGCCTACGAGTGTATGTATATATTCACTGACAACCACCTTCTGTAACGCACATTACAAATAATGTGGTCGACGTCAGTGAAAGTATCGTAACAAATAAAGCTCATGGATACTATTGGGGTCATTACACGTCATTCCACACACTTTTTTGCTCGACCCCCTCCGATTTCGATGAAATTTGGTGTGTGGCTAGGTACTCATGAGAAACTCTGATACGCAAAAGTTTAGCGAAATTCGGTCATTTTTTGTAGGAGCTGGAGCAGTTTAAAGTTTTAGGGGGTTTTGCGGCCATCAGAACCCACCAATCTACCTAAAAATGGCTAAATACCCCTACAGAATGGTTCGATCTCAGCAAGTGAGGTATCGTTGGAAAGAGCACAAAATTCTCTACCCACCAATATTTCACTTGACATGCTTTTATGTGTTGACCTTTGACCTCGATTATCTCAAAAGTATATGCTCTGGTTTTGATGAACCTTTTTTATTCGTGAGATAGTTAACCATACATGGCGCACACGAAAAATCAGCTTGGGCAATTACCAACTTCAGGAGAAAAATGACTTTAACGACCAACAAATGTGTAATATCACTCCTATGAATGCAGATACAGTCACAATCAACTATTATGCATGTACATGTATCTCGATCTCGGTATATTTTCATTGCTTAAGGGAAACATGCAGCCTAACAATTATTGACCCCCCCCCCCCCCCCTTTTTTAAATTTCGCGGCCACTAAAAACGAGTGACGTAAATCGAGGCAGGGCCCCAACAAATTCTCGATAGTCGGTACGCGACGTCTAGGTACGAGACGGGTTCGCGTGGCCACGTACGCACATTGTTGTGTGTTGATGCACCCACAGTCGAATCGCGTACGCTTTGTGAACGGTAATCACATTTCACATAGACGATCGTGAAATTCTCGGTTTTTGGTGAATCCCCCGAAAACAGTACTGATTCGTCCGATTCGAATCACAGTATTTTTTATTCAGACACAGACTTGAGCAAGGATAAATAAGGGGTCCCTGTAGGCGCTTTAGGTCGAAGCACGACCGCTCAAAATGTTCGATGCAGAGGGCCGAAAATCACTATGCCCGCCTAGACCACTTCGCTCTGGTAAGCTTTACTTTGGCTGTCCAAATCCTCCGATATTTAGGATCAACAGGAAACAATTAATGAAGGCTTACTCCATCCTTAGTAGTTTTGCTACACCTAGCATCTACACACCTAGTCGGCATGTCCGAACACTGTTGTATTTTTACCCTGATTAAGAATGAAAAACCATGTAAAGACGGACACTTGTTGCAATGCGCGCAGTCAGTAAACGATATGCCGGTTAGCAGCGCGGCTAGTCTCTGTCTCGATTTTCGTCATACCCCTCACGAGGTTTTATGTTAATGAGGCTTCCCTTCGAGGGGCGGAGTGGTTTGAATAACATTTTCAAAAATTATTTTTCTCCATTTATCACAGAAAATAAACACAACCACACCCATAATAATGTTGTTGTCAACATTATACTTCATTGGTTTGAGCAACAACAAAACTTATTACATGTTTCCTTTAACCACCGTGGCTACTGTAAACCGAGTTACTATAAGATTCTGAATACTGCCTTTTTACGCCATAACGGAGTCTATACTACTTCAGAGGCGGGCATTGAAAATACCGAGATCGAATTCAAAAATACATGCATAATAGTTAATAATTGTTACTGTATCCGCATTCATAGGAGTGATATTACACATTTGTTGGTAGTTAAAGTCATCTTCTCCTGGAGTTGGTAATTGCCCAAGCTGATTTTTCGTGTGCGTCATGTACAGTTAACTATCTTACGACTACAAAAAGTTCATCAAAACTGAAGCATATACTTTTGAGATAATTGAGGTCAAATGTCAAGGTCACCTTAATTGACCCAGATTTGGGTCAACACATAAAAGCATGTCAAGTGACATATTGGTGGATAGAGAATTGTGTGCTCTTTCCAACAATACCTCACTTGCTGAGATCGAACCATTCTGTATGGGTATTTAGCCATTTTTAGGTAGATTGGTGGGTTCTGGCCGCAAAACCCCCTAAAACTTCAAATTTCGCTAATATTTTGCGTATCAGAGATTCTCATGAGTACCTAGCCACACACCAAATTTCATCGAAATCGGAGGGGGTCGAGCAAAAAAGTGTGTGGAATGACGTGGAATGACTACATGCACGAAAATGTGTTTGTGATGACTGTAAATTCGTTCGGATGCCGGATTGTGTTAATCGAAGACTGTTTCCGATAGTGTAAGATGTACACCACCCTCGAAAAACTGCCTATGAAATCTGTTTGACAATAGGCCATACAGTCTATAGGTAAAATATGAATTGCTTCGCGTTGGCAAGAAATCAATTAATGTGGTTTTGCTAAATATAATTTGTTGTTCATTATAGCGCCCTTCCCGTACAATGCTGTTTATCATGATATTATGTTTTTGGTGATTCAAGTCAACTTCTTAATTTAACATGTTTTTTTACCAAAAAAGGAATAGATTGGTATGATGCCTTTCACAGAAGAAGTTCACGAAAACGTTCCTTAGTTTTAGAAATTAACCAGTGCACTTTGGAAATTCATCTTTTTTCCGCCAAGAATTTGAAATGTAGGCCACAATCAGCTACCATATGTATTTTGGATTCATAACAATTCGACTACATTTCTATTTTACGCTCTATGAATTGTTACATAATCACGCAGGCGCTTTATTCAGCCTTACAGCTCGTTGGACGACACCCCCATTATTAGCGGAGCTCCGCAACTTTACCGATACCTAACGGAACCTTTCGTGAATACGGCGTAGCGCAATTATAATGTATCCGTTAGGCCATCCGCAAAGGCTGTTAAGGACCCGGTAATAGCGGATGCTTCGTGAATAACCCAGCTTTATTACATGTTTCCTTTAACCACCGTGGCTACTGTAAACCGAGTTACTATAAGATTCTGAATACTGCCTTTTTACGCCATAACGGAGTCTATACTACTTCAGAGGCGGGCATTGAAAATACCGAGATCGAATTCAAAAATACATGCATAATAGTTAATAATTGTTACTGTATGCGCATTCATAGGAGTGATATTACACATTTGTTGGTAGTTAAAGTCATCTTCTCCTGGAGTTGGTAATTGCCCAAGCTGATTTTTCGTGTGCGTCATGTACAGTTAACTATCTCACGACTACAAAAAGTTCATCAAAACTGAAGCATATACTTTTGAGATAATTGAGGTCAAATGTCAAGGTCACCTTAATTGACCCAGATTTGGGTCAACACATAAAAGCATGTCAAGTGACATATTGGTGGATAGAGAATTGTGTGCTCTTTCCAACAATACCTCACTTGCTGAGATCGAACCATTCTGTATGGGTATTTAGCCATTTTTAGGTAGATTGGTGGGTTCTGGCCGCAAAACCCCCTAAAACTTCAAATTTCGTTAATATTTTGCGTATCAGAGATTCTCATGAGTACCTAGCCACACACCAAATTTCATCGAAATCGGAGGGGGTCGAGCAAAAAAGTGTGTGGAATGACGTGGAATGACTACATGCACGAAAATGTGTTTGTGATGACTGTAAATTCGTTCGGATGCCGGATTGTGTTAATCGAAGACTGTTTCCGATAGTGTAAGATGTACACCACCCTCGAAAAACTGCCTATGAAATCTGTTTGACAATAGGCCATACAGTCTATAGGTAAAATATGAATTGCTTCGCGTTGGCAAGAAATCAATTAATGTGGTTTTGCTAAATATAATTTGTTGTTCATTATAGCGCCCTTCCCGTACAATGCTGTTTATCATGATATTATGTTTTTGGTGATTTAAGTCAACTTCTTAATTTCACATGTTTTTTTACCAAAAAAGGAATAGATTGGTATGATGCCTTTCACAGAAGAAGTTCACGAAAACGTTCCTTAGTTTTAGAAATTAACCAGTGCACTTTGGAAATTCATCTTTTTTCCGCCAAGAATTTGAAATGTAGGCCACAATCAGCTACCATATGTATTTTGGATTCATAACAATTCGACTACATTTCTATTTTACGCTCTATGAATTGTTACATAATCACGCAGGCGCTTTATTCAGCCTTACAGCTCGTTGGACGACACCCCCATTATTAGCGGAGCTCCGCAACTTTACCGATACCTAACGGAACCTTTCGTGAATACGGCGTAGCGCAATTCTAATGTATCCGTTAGGCCATCCGCAAAGGCTGTTAAGGACCCGGTAATAGCGGATGCTTCGTGAATAACCCAGCTCAGTTGACATCACTAGTGGGATTGTCGTCATGTCGAAAAAAAAAACCCAAAACCGCGCTAATAATTTTACTCATGACCAGAAAATGGGTCTCATTGAGTGTGTAAAAGATGGGGAAAAGTTCTTCCTGTGCTATTTCAATGATACGCAGCATATCCATGGCCATACGTCTGTCCCACAAGAAAAATGGTAACTTGTACACGAGATAAACAAGCCCCTTGGGACGTTTAACATTTTCTTTGATAATTAGACGCATGTCACTACACTGAAAAACTCACTTAGTCAGTTGACAAAAAACAAATAGTCATTTTTATGTTTAGCTTTACCAATCTTTTTAAATGGTCACCAGATCAAAAGATTAGTCAACTCACTTCTTAATTGGCTAATAATAATTAGTCTTTCAAAATGGTTTAGTTTTACTAATTTTTTCTTGAGATTAGTCATCCTTGAAATTTAATTAGTATAATGCACGAAAATTAATTAGTCAAACAACAAAATGTATTAGTCTTTTAGTCAGAGGGAGGGGGGGGGGGGGGGGGGGGCTCAATAATACACTGACCGACTTATATACTTTGGCAAGTTTTCTTCGGGCGGGCTGATTGTAAAAAAAATATCATTAATATTTGGGCAATAAATTAGTCAATCGATTAGTAATTTAAAAATTAGTGCGTCATGTCCGATTGAGGAGACTAACCGCATTAGTAAATCAGTGATGGATCAATTAGTCACACAGCAACATTGGTATTAATAAAATTCGTGTTAGTCTTTGAACATTTTAAATTAGTAGGCTACTTCATTTTGTTTAATTAGTCAACAGTATTTCCATTAGTATTTTAGATTGAACAATATTAGTCAGACATTGAAAGACTAATTTGTATTACCAACTTGACTAATTTTTCACTAAAATTGACTAGATTTTGTTTTCAGTGTATAACCATGTACGTTTGGTAAACAGCAGCTGATCTATAAGCACTCTTTATGAATTCGGGCCTAGATTTGTAGGTTCGATCATCAACTGTTTATACACAGTTTAGCCTAGTTAATCGTGATCAAGGGAAAATCACCATTTATGAATTTGGCCCTAACTGTTTAAATTCGTTTATACATGCGTCATGTTTACTCTTCTAGTGCGCATGCCCCCCAAAAGGTCACTCAAATGCGACAATTTTATATATTGTGCATGTATTATACAGGCGGGTCTTATTAATTAAGCTAATCAAAGCGGACTCAAATATCGTGTGATCTGGAAGGTATAAGCTCAAGGAATGGGTCTGATTTGATGTAGGCTGGCCAAGCTATGAACCCACTTCACTGCTGCAGCGGTGGCGTCGCCAACTGTCTTTCCTCCCGAGGTGGTGGCGAGATGACACAGGTAAGGGGGAAATTGATAAGGTTCAACCGGAAAAAACCGTATTCCTCGTTTTGACTTTGCCCAGATAAGCCATCTTTTCCAAATCGCTCGATATTTACGAGTTGTGGACGTTGCCTTTGCGGATAAAAGCAAGCGAGGTAAAGTGCGACTTGTTAAGGCTTTAACGTCAGGATCTGTTATACTGTTCTTCGCAGATGTCTATATTTCTGTTAAAAGGAAAATAGAACAATTAACAACTTCAAGGGATATGCCTGATGACAAATTAAAAGACAGCCCCCAAAACAACCTGGCACTCTTTGCCAAGAATTTGAATAACATGCATAAATGCATAATTAATTGCTTAACGACTCTGTTGTTGCATTAAAACATTATAAACTATAGCATAAATGTTGCTCGACTAATAACAGCGCTCTGCGACTGGCAGAGAATGAAGTATAACAAGTAAGTAACTGGAGAAAACCTGTCAACGTTTAATACAATGATATTCGGTGTCGACCGCCAGCCTGATGGTGAATTGCCAGTGCTCAGTGGCCACGAAAAAAAACCGGTGGAGGAAACATGGGTACGTCCTGGGCAGTCGGCGGAGGCGTACTCCCCTAGAACCGAATATTCATTTTAATGTTTATATATATTTATTTATTGTTAATAATAAAGGGCGGGAATGATTGGGAAGGGAAAGGCTGTACATATGCGTGAACGAGAGTGCGCTATCGCTGTAAGCGCTCAGCTATATACTGGTGGTTACGTAACCACAGGTATGCAAGTGTGGAGACACTTGCACCTGTCGTTCGAAACCGAAAAGAAATTTCACTTTCTTACGGAAGTATGTAGAAAGAAAGTGACTTCTTTTCGGTTTCAAACGACAGGTGCAAGTGTCTTTACACTTGCATACATGTGGTTACGTCACCACCAGCATAATAAGCTGAGTGCTTACAGCGATAGCGCACTCTCGTTCACGCATCAGTACAGCCTTTCCCTTCCCAGTCATTCCCACTCTTTAAAAAAATAAGTATTCAATGAACATTTGGTTCAGGGGGAGTACGCCTCCGCCGACTCTCCCGCGATAATTTTGTATGCAGGTAAGTTGGTACATTAGCCAATCAGATCACAGATGGTGTTGACGTCATCGATGATGTTAGAGTAGTCTGGGACAACCCTAGCCCTAACCCCTAGTCAGATCCCAGACAACTCTAACATCATCGATGACGTCAACACCATCTGTGTTCTGATTGGCTAATAAATGTACACTATGCACCAACCTACCAGCAGAAAAAAATTATCGCGCCCGGGACATACCCACGTTTCCCCCACCGGTTTTTTTCGTGCCACTGAGGTCAAGGAGAATGGACGAGGAACTGTTGATTCTTGCAAATAATGGACGAGGTGAAGCCGAGTTCATTGTTGCACGAATCTACAGTTCTGATGAGTCTATTCTCCGACTTAATCTATTTCTTAAAACAACAATGGTTTATGCAAATAAGATTCCTGGCTTGCCGCAATCCCCACGTTTGTGAATAAGTGTGGATTCGTAAGGTTACCCATGCGTACATGTATATTTAGTCGATGTACACTGTTTCACAAGCAAATTACGTGAATCCATGAGCAAAATCACGTGGAATTCACGTCATTTTATGACGTGTTTATTACGTCAGTCAATGACATGTTTTCCACGTGATTATCACGTGTGCCTGCTATCAGGGTTCATGCTTACGAATACGAGCTACAGTGCCGAGGGTGCTTTGAGGGATTATTGGCTTCATTACCAGAAATAAATACAGTGTAATGATAATAATATTAATAATAAATCCTTGCTAAATAACGAGACGTCAAAATGTCACGTTTAAAAGGATTTATTTTACACAATAACAATTACAAAATGTTAAACATGGCGTACGCGCGTTAAATACATCAACTGCAGTCCTAGGGCGTTTACCAAATGGGGCTTGGGGCTTGGGTTGGGCTTGGCTATAGTACCCTATTTGCACTGCTGCTTTGTTCGGGCCCCAGAATCTATACTAGAATTTTAGATATGGGGATATTTTTCGCTCCGAACCAGGACCACGAAGCCTCACCCATTCCCACAATATCTCGCCCCAAATACCACCCATACCCCACCCATACCTCACCCGTACCGCGTCGCCCGTACCGCGTCGCCCGTACCGCGTCGCCCGTACCGCGTCGCCCGTACCGCGTCGCCCGTACCGCGTCGCCCGTACCGCGTCGCCCGTACCGCGTCGCCCGTACCGCGTCGCCCGTACCGCGTCGCCCGTACCGCGTCGCCCGTACCGCGTCGCCCGTACCGCGTCGCCCGTACCGCGTCGCCCGTACCGCGTCGCCCGTACCGCGTCGCCCGTACCGCGTCACCCGTACCGCGTCGCCCGTACCGCGTCGCCCGTACCGCGTCGCCCGTACCGCGTCGCCCGTACCGCGTCGCCCGTACCGCGTCGCCCGTACCGCGTCGCCCGTACCGCGTCGCCCGTACCGCGTCGCCCGTACCGCGACGCCCGTACCGCGACGCCCGTACCGCGACGCCCGTACCGCGACGCCCGTACCGCGACGCCCGTACCGCGACGCCCGTACCGCGACGCCAGTACCGCGACGCCTGTACCGCGACGCAACGCGTCACACGCACGACGCCGCCCGCATGACGCCGTCCGCACAACGCCACTCGCACGACGCCGCCCGCAGGACGCCACCTGCGCGACGCCCCACACACAACGCCACACGCACGACGCCGCCATCCATCCGGTAAAGCGGAGAACTCCCCGCCTATCTAATGGCGTTTTGCCGTAAACGCTGACGTATTATTCGACAGACGCGGTGGAAATGCGTGCAATGAAAACCAACTTGTATTTGAAAGTCGCCCCTTGTCTACGGGGGCGGCATATAGCCATTCAGACTATCGACGCTAACCAGATCGGCGGAGGCAGGTTCTGAAGGACCAGCCCCCAAGTTAGAATATCCGACATTTGCGAGTAGCGCGTTGCAGTTTGACACTGTATGTGGCCAGAGGGCGGATAGCCCTACATACCGAGGCATCAACAGCCGAGAGTTATTAGGGCGCGGAATACTACCTAATGAGCGACAGATCGAACCATCCGGCGCAATTGCGACCTTCAAGATATCTTAAACATACATGTACATTTGCCATGCTCCACGGTGCCAAGGAGCGTCAATGACGGGTATATTATTATGGGGTCTCGTGTCGTCACCCCTCGCTTAGAACTCCGCCCTCGCTTTCGGGAACATCCCGATAGACTTGCAGACGCCAAACGAGCGCGGGAAGAAAAATAGCGCGGAACTGGGAAATGCGTCCTGATGAACCTGCAATACCGCCCCATACCTTTAACGGTGTTTATCTAATTGATAAACTAATATTGCAGATGAGCTTCACAAGTCCGCAAATATGCGCAGAACAACAAAAAAGATAAATGCTGCGTGTGGGACTTTTCTCGACGCCGAATTGCATACATAAAGCGTCTCGTTTCCTCAAATTTCCCCCTGTGGGTCAATGCCTACCGCAACAGCGTATAGTTAATATCTATTTTATTGTAATTATTGCCATTACCACTTGACTCAGGCACTTTTTCAAACACAACAGTTAACAATACGAAGAAAACGTTGTTTCATTCTCATGCAGGAAGACCATGTGACGTTAAATTACTATAGGGATACAGGGCTACTGGCCCACAATGCCCATGTATGTTTGAATGGATTCATCTATACGTTGGAAACGGGCAGTTTTGCAGAACGGCTGCACCGATAGACAGTTGCTGACCCGTCGACACGCAATTTTCGCCAAGTTTAGCGGCGACCGTGGAAACAACAACATCGCTTTTCACCATGGAAACGGTTCTTAGGATCTGTGAAGAAAAAATGTGACTTCGATCAATCATTAAACGCCATTTAGGAAACAGAAAGCAAAAATAAAGAACACCGTTAAAAATCGTGTATAAATTAGGCCAAACTGGCTATGGCAACTACTTTACGTGCCGCTATCTCTTTTTCTTATAATTCTTTTGAGGTCTTTAGGCAAAAGTTCCGATCCAAATTATAAGACTTCTAAGAAGTGGAATAAAGACGACCACAACAATACAAAATAGACAAGGATTGGCCGAAACTTGTTTATGTTATTAAGGACGCCCTGCTGGTACAAACAAATACCATTTAAACCTTTTAGGAAATATCCTTTAATCAATAGCTTGTTTTGTTTTTTGTTTTTTTTTGCTTTTTTTCTTTCTCCCCTTTTTTTGGCAGAGGCTCGTCCTCTAATCTTAATCGGTTAGTTACATATCTAACACGCGTGGCCCGACCACTGCAGAACTTCTATTGTCACTCAAGCAGAGGTCCGCCCTCTGAACTTAATCAGTTACATTCAATTGTAACACGCAGGGCCTATCCACTGCGGAACTTCCATTTGTCTCAAATGCAGAGGCCCGTCCTCTGATCTTAATCAGTTAAATTCAAAATTTAACACGCCGGGCCTATACACTGCGAAACTTCTTTTGTCTCTCATGCAAGGGCCCATCCTCTGATCTTAATCAGTTAAATTCAAAATTTAACACACGGGGCCTATCCACTGCGAAACCTCTTTTGTCTCTCATGCAAGGGCCCGTCCTCTGATTTTAATCAGTTACATTCAAATTTAAAACACAGGGCCTATCTACTGCAGAACTTCTGTTGTCTCTCATGCAAAGGCCCACCCTCTGATCTTAATCAGTCACATTCAAATTTAAAACGCAGGGCCTATCAACTGCGAAACTTCCATTTGTCTCAAATGCAGAGGTCCGTCCTCTGATCTTAATCAGTTAAATTCAAAATTTAACACGCAGGGCCTATCCACTGCGAAACTTCCTTTGTCTCTCATGCAGAGGCCCGTCCTCTGATCTTAATCAGTTCAATTCAAAATTTAACACACAGGGCCTATCCACTGCAAAACCTCTTTTGTCTCTCATGCAAGGGCCCGTCCTCTGATTTTAATCAGTTACATTCAAATTTAAAACACAGGGCCTATCTACTGCAGAACT
This sequence comes from Crossaster papposus, assembly GCA_037893245.1. Taxonomy (NCBI): domain Eukaryota; kingdom Metazoa; phylum Echinodermata; class Asteroidea; order Velatida; family Solasteridae; genus Crossaster; species Crossaster papposus. The sequence continues at coordinate 1,267,947 of JBAIAA010000259.1, read as the reverse complement.
TCTTTTGTCTCTCATGCAGAGACCTGACCTCTGATCTTAATCAGATACATTCGAATTTAACACGCAGGGCCTATCCACTGCGGAACTTCTTTAGCCTGTCATGCAAAGGCCCGCCCTCTGATCTTAATCAGATACATTCGAATCTAACACGCAGGACCTATGTACTGCCAAACTTCTTTTGCATGTCATGCAAAGGCCCACCAGTCTGATCTTAATCAGATACATTCGAATCTAACACGCAGGGCCTATCCACTGCGGAAATTACTTTTGTCTCTCATGCAGAGGCCCGTCCTCTGATTTTAACCAGCTACATTGTGGAAACTTAAAGGATCACAGAAATAGAAAATAAAAAGTACTTATATGATATAAAACATAGGTTACAGTATTAATACACCCAATACAAAAAATTGTGTGTTTGATTTTAGGGTTATTTGAGCCATTACAAATTTCAAATTTCTCTTCGATCGCCCCGCCCAGAAAAATTCCTCCTTTGACAGAATGCCTGGATGTCGAAGTCGTGACGTCACGTAAAGAATAGCTTTCTTCGCGATTGATTGCGATCGCGTGGTTACGTATGTACGCACGCGATCGCGATCAATCGCGAAGAAAGCTATTCTTTACGTGACGTCACGACTTCGACAGGAGGAATTTTTCTGGGCGGGGCGATCGAAGAGAAAAGTACTTTTTATTTTTCTATTTCTGTAATCCTTTAAGGGTAGGATACACCATTTACTCCGAAATATCTTACTCATCTGAAAGTAAATAAAGATTCTAGGCATCCAGCAAAATGATTGCCCTAGATATCCCGAAATTATTCTGACAAATAAAATTCTATAAAGAAAAATATGCGACCGCCGGATGGCGATCGCGAAACAACACAAATAACATAAGAATAACCGCCCAACGCCGGTTGAAAACAAGCGCTGTATTCCGTGCTTTTCTCGGCATTTATGACTGTAAAATTTCGAACAGGCCAGTTAAATTATATTTACTATAAAATACAACCGTCTAAATTCGCCCATTCATGATAATTTAAGCATTTAACCATGGTGTATACTACCCTTAATACGCAGGGCCTAATCCACTGCGGAACTTCTAAATGTCTCAAACGCAGAGGCCCGACCTCTGACCTTATTCAGTTACATTCAAATATAACACGCAGGGCCCTTCCACGCGGAATTGTTATTGTCTCTCACGCGGAGGCCCCACCTCTGATCTAAAAATAAACATGTTAGATTAAAAATTTAACACACAAGGCCTGTCCACTGCGTAACTCCTATTTTCTCTTATCCTCCGATGATAGGCCTATCCATGTAAGACAAACATTCATCACCCAGGGCCCTTCCCCTGCGTAACTGCTATTCTCTCTTAATATAACCTCTGATCTTAACAAAGCTATATTTAAATTCAACACGCAGGGCCTGTCCACTGCGGAATTTATATTCTCTCTTATCCTATGATCTTAACATTGTTAGATTTAAATTCAACACACCGGGCCCGTGCACTGCGGAACTTATACTACCTTATCCTATGATCTTAACATTGTTAGATTTAAGTTCAACACACAGCGCCTGTCCACTGCCTAACTTATATTCTCTCTTATCGTCTGATCTTAACAATGCTAGATTCAAATTCAACACACAAGGCGCGTCTGCTGCGCAACTTATAACTATCTCTCATCCACTGAACTTAACTACACTAGATTAAAATCCAAAACGCAGGGCCCGACCGCTGCTTAACTTATTATAATAATAATACTAATATCTTGGATTTATATAGCGCTTTTCACACCCGAAGGGCAACTCAAAGCGCGTCCAACATTATTACCCCTGATCACTGGGCAATTTTCAATCCTTAAACCCTCTCAACTCCCTGGGGAGTATACAGCCTGTGCTGCAATATATGCACTACTAGGCTAAATCAATCACAATAAACATCTCTGTTCTCACAGGTACACATTGTACCCCTGGGTGGAGAGAAGCAATTATAGTTAAGTGTCTTGTTCATGGGACACAAGTGTCACGACTGGGACTCGAACCCACACTCTGCTGAACAGAAACACCAGAGCTTGGGTTTGGTGTTCTTATCGACTTGAACCCACAGGACCCATCCACTGTTCTTTCTTAGGCACAGGCCCGCCCTCTGATCTTAACCAGACCGAGTCAACACCTTATCTCGGGGTAACAATGACCAAGAATATGAAATGGAATCAACACAACGACGTCATAACATCCAAGGCCAACAGAATACTAGGTCTTCTGCGTCGCAATCTGCAGTACGCACCACAGTCAGTAAAGACCACTGCCCATCAGTCACTAGTTCGACCCCGTCTGGCATACTGCAGTGCACAGTAGTTCTACATACACATTTTCCAATCCCTAGCCACACAACTTCTAGAAGATCCTCGGCATACAGTTGCTTACCCTATCAAACCCGGATAGATGCATTCAAGTATTCATTAATGCCCAGCACCATTCCACTTTGGAATTCCATCCCAGTCACAGTACATGCATCACCCGGTCTTGAGCATTCAGGATTGGATTGCTCAATGTGGCTTTCTAAACAAAGTCCAGATTTCACTGTAAATATATGCACCTACACCCACACTATGTAAATGAGTATTATCTACACTGGTCCACATCGTGCACGACAAGCAACTTGACGAGATATCCAGTTGGACGCACTGTCCATTATCAACGTAGAAGTATACCCACGCTAGTCTAGCGTAAAATTGTGCATTTTAGTTAGCATTTTTATTACAACTGCACAGACAGAAGTCGGTCACACCTTCTTGCATTATACGCGCCACCCAAAAGGGTCAGCGACTGATAAACCTGATGCTAAACAACAATGCGCGTCATTTCCACGCGTAAATGCGTTCAAAAGACTGCACTCATAAGCCAGCCAGCACTAAGAAACGTGCCGCGAGGCTGCCATTCGCCTAAGTAGTACACACGCCGCTCAAGGCGCTACGACTCATTTGAGGGTCCACTCCCCGTTTTGTTTGAATGTCAAGGCCCCCCTTTGTTGAGGCCCATCCTAAAACACGAATGCTGCCAACAAGAATGCATTATAGCTCTTCACTATGGACAATCATGATTAAATCTGATACGCCGAGCTAATAGGGCGCGAACGACCAACTGATATTTTAAAAACCAATAACTGACGCTACCAACATCTACGAACCGTAACTCACTACAGCCCCCAAACCGAAAATGAGAATTTCAGATGGTACAGAACAAAACCCTCCGCGCTTAACATATTGCGAGATTAAAAACCTTTTCCTGGGGAAGGATCTTAAGGGTGCAAAACAATTACAGTTGTTTAAACCTGTGCTGGTGAGGGTAATGTTTGACTTGTTGACATACTCAGACTATTTGCTTGGAATCCGGAGGCCTGACCGGAAATATGGAGCACTTACCCGCACCTGAATCGCTTTTCAATTAAGTCAGAAAAACCGTACTTGGAACTACTAGTGTTCTTTCGTTTTAGACCGTTCAAAATACGTGTCGACATGACAACGTATAATATCCAATCAAAAGCCAAGGTGGACAATAGACCCGGTATACCGAGGCTGCTCCAATCATGTGTCGGTACCAAGCTAGAAACACGCCCAGTGTTTGCATATTTTTTACTAATGAATATCGCCTATTGCATTATTCACTTTCACGCCACATTTCAAATTCCTGAGACCATCTCTTGGGTCTTAAGTGAGAATGCGCTGGTACACAAAGAAAAGACTGGTCATGAGGCGTTTTATTGTTGGTTGCTTTAAATACAAGATTTTCATTACAATGAACGTGGACTGTCGTTTTATATTGGCACGTGGATCGTTTCTTCGTTTAGTGCTTTTGGTCCAGGGAAAATAAGTTTTCATGCTACTTCGCTTCGCGCTCATACGCATGAAAAACAGTTTTGTTTTACAGAACGTCATTGAATAAGGAGAAGGGAGACAATAAATGCATTTCAGAATTTATTAAATGTACATCATGGGGGCTGGCCTGCGCACGGGCACGCAGAATGTCCATCTTCAAGTTTTACACAGCATCTGCTTGTATTACATAGAGATCCGTTTCATAGACTCCATTTTCAAATATTGGTTGTATACACTTAACCATGCATGTATACTACCCCCATCTGGGAAATCACTTTTAAAGCAAACTATAAATGTTTAGTTACAAGAAAGGAACAAACAAAATCAGTCGGAATTCACATTAAAAATAAAATATTAATAAATAACAAATACTATATATACGGTATCTGCTTGATTTTTATACACTCAATTTATCAATATCGCCTGCTTGGCCAACTTACAGAATCTACCATCTTCCAGCCCAAGGGGCTTTTCTACTCCCATTTGGGAAAGTGTACTCTTCAAACGAAAAGTACCAGTCTTGTTACAAGAAAGAAATAGATTATTTGTCATCTGACGCAAGACAATGCTGAGCGGTGGTATCGATAATGATGCAAAACAGCTTTAGCGACGGATCGCTGTTCCATTTCCCGTTTTATATATAATTTGTTGGCGAGGTGCGATGCACTAGCACCTGACCATCAGCTATCACCATTTGACAATATCTAGTCAATTACCGGGTCACATCATTTGCTGCAACAGGCGACAGAGAAATGACTTGCCTTACTACAGAGTGCACATTTTTGATATATAGAAAGGCGAATTATTCAATAAATGCATGGAGTCCTTAAGTTTTCTAATACGCTTGTCAACTACCTTTAGAATTCCCTGAGCAGAGTCCCAACACATACCGAACCACACAAGGGACGCTAATAATGGAAATGACCAAATCTCAATGTAAAACCTCAACCTTCCATTCACAAAAATGTCATCTCATGTTAAATGAGGGCAAAATAGTCTTGCAATGTACCTGAATAATACGACAAATTTATCCTGAATGCGGATACGAGAGTGGCGCCCTTGGACAGCTGGGTGGCTGAGCTGGTAGTAATGGGGAACCAATGTCTGGGTGTGACCTGAGGGACTTGACCGGTGCTTTCTGTGAAGCCAAAGGGGGCAGATCTGGATCCCTGATTGAACCATGCTTCGTTGAAGACATTGAAGGGCAGGTTTTGGCCAAATGTCCCTGCATTCCGCAGGTGTAGCAACTGCTAAAAGCCGACAAGCCTGTTGGAGAGAACAAACAGGGAAGGAAAGCATCATCTCGTTCTCAAAATATATATATATATAATCCAAGTGGGCGGGGGGGGGGGGGGGGGGGGGTGGTATATACTACGGTGCTAATAGCGTGCGGACATAAAGCGTGGGTGCCAGAACCTGAAGTGATTAAACTATCACAATGCGAGACTTGTATACGTTTCGGAGAGTGAACTGTGGCATGTGAAAGGAATGCACGGTATGGCATTACGCAATACGCACAATGACTAACTTCCAAACAAAACTACATTTTCATGCTACTTCGCTTCGCTCATACGCATGAAAAACAGTTTTGTTTTACAGAACGTCATTGAATAAGGAGAAGGGAGACAATAAATGCATTTCAGAATTTATTAAATGTACATCATGGGGGCTGGCCTGCGCACGGGCACGCAGGCTGAAATAACAAAGTATCCAAAGGGCAGACAACAAGGGGGATATACATAGTACATGTACCTCGAAAAAGGCGACAATATGCAGGATTTTGAAGATCATATTAAAGATCATAGGCTCGCTTTCTTTGTCTCCGGGCCTCGATATCTTCGAGTGCTTCTTCCTCTGCTGCCTTGATGATTTCCCATTTGTCTGCAGAGAGGTTGTCCGTTTCTAGTCTGTCCATTTGCAAGATGGTCGACCACCCTGCCCTGCTCGAGTCGGCTATCTTGATTTTCTGCTTATGGTCCGCTACCAGTTGTTCAGCGTGTTGAATTGCGTCGATGGCTTGATCCGTGTCACCTCCGGAGATAATTGCCGTTTTTATGTTATCGAGAGCAATTTCCAATTTTCCACAAAATTCGAATTGCGCCATGTTGCCTGGTTTAGTCAAATCTTTCGCTTCCAGTTTATTTTTGAGTTCCCGAATGGAATTGGAATCTGCCTTACGAGCAGATATGGCCTCCAATTTGTCGTCGAAGTATTCTTTTATTCTGTCGATTATTAACGATGGGTTTGTACTAGATTGGCCTTGCTCGGTCGACATTACGTCAAACTAGGTACTCTACGGTGCTAATAGCGTGCGGACATAAAGCGTGGGTGCCAGAACCTGAAGTGATTAAACTATCACAATGCGAGACTTATATACGTTTCGGAGAGTGAACTGTGGCATGTGAAAGGAATGCACGGTATGGCATTACGCAATACGCACAATGACTAACTTCCAAACAAAACTACATTTTGACTTCACACAAATTGCAATAGAATTTTGTTTCACCACAGTGCACTTCTATAAGGTCCCTAGAATGACATACTAAAAATCTATAAAAATCCAAGTGATGGAAAAATGACTAAATTGCATAATTATTATGTCATTGTAGGGACCTTATAGAAGTGCACTGTGGTGCCAAATAATCTATTGCAATTTGTGTGAGATCAACCAAACAAAATTAGGTATTTTTCCTGGACTATTATTGTTTCGGCAAACAAGGAGCTGCTGACACCGTACAATAAAGTATATATCTTCCTTCCATTACAGGTATATAATAAGGGTACCATGCATGGGTGTTTACTTTGGTTTTCAATTAAAATTCATGTAAAAGTTCCGTAACTAGTTATAATTTGAAGGTAGGGTTCTATAGAACAATATTAGTTCGAGTGTCAAGCCTTCGGATATTTTTGGGTTCATTTTCTCAATGACCGATTAAAGTGGCACATGGGTACGGACTGTAGGCGTTATTAGGTAACTTCACAAACATAAATTTATTCTGACGTACAAACCGTTTTAGTATTCTAGTATTCTTATATAAGCTTATTCTTATTATAGGCAGACCCAAACGGCAGAAGGGGTGGTGGGGGCAGCACAACAGTGGCGACGCTAAAAAGCAAACAACCAACACAATGAAGAAAAGCAATGCACAAAACGTATGAAGCAATATATTGGACGAGAGACATCCGACCCCCCCCCCCCCCCCCCCCCCCCCCTTCTTTGTGGTGGTCATTGTGCTGGCGGAATGTTGCAGTTTCTCTTTAGGTTTGTTTGTTTGTTTGGTTTGTTTTTTTCGGGGGGGGGGGGGGGGGGGTATGCGTTAGGTAACAATAGTCTAGGTAGTGTATAGGTATAGGGGACTAAGGTGAAGTCTCTCGGTCTCATATCGTGCTGGGTACAGCGCACGGGGAAAAGCAAATGTTTCATTATGTTGTGCTCTCAAAAGACAGCTCAGGCCAGAAAGTAATTCCTCCGGCGATTGAAGGCCCTTATCTCTGTTAATGTTAAGAATAATACATGAGGGGCAAGCCCTCGGACTACTCTCACACAAAAACGGCGTGCTACCGAGTGTATACCCCCTTAACACCCTCCAATATTTTTTTATTTTATTACAATTATTGCTTGCACGAAGGCCTTCTAATACATTTTTACTGTTGAATTTGTTTAAAATGGGAAAATGTTTATTCACGAAACACAAACAAAATTGCTTACAATTAAGCCATAGTAGCCTCGAGATGAACTAGGGATTAAAAGGCCTGTTTTTTCCCGAAGAGTATTTTTCAGTTCCAACTTTATCGCAATTTTGTATTGAAGGTGAAAAAGGAGAACGAACACTTGTTGTGATTCTATGCAATGTGGCTTCACCCAACTACGGGGAAACAGAAATATGCGTAAGATGGAGAGTGGCCGGCCGCGATAATTTTTTCTGCAGGTAGGTTGGTACATAGTGGACATTTATTAGCCTATCAGAACACAGATGGTGCTGACGTCATCGATGATGTTAGAGTTGTCTGTGATCTGACTAGGGTTAGGGGTTAGGGTTAGGGTTAGGGTTAAGGTTAAGGTTAAGGGTTAGGGTTAAGGTTAGAGTTAGGGTTAGGGGTAAGGGTTGTCCCAGAAAACTCTACCGTCATCGATGACGTCAACACCATCTGTGTTCTGATTGGCTAATGTACAAACCTACCTGCAGAAAAAATTATCGCTGGCCGGCTGCATTTGTGCAAAATATTAGCGAGGAAAAACAATTGTGTTGCGTCACAAGAGGGCGTTAAAATATAAAGCGACAAGTCTATGACAAATTGAGAGGAAATGACCTGAAAGTTTGTCCTCCACGTTGCCAATAAACCACTTCCGTCCTGCAAGGGTCATTTATGTGAACCACTGCATGCGCGCATCATTAACAGAAACTGGAATGAGGCAAACTGACTGATTAACAAGAACAAGAGACCCCGAAGGTCAAAAGACTAGATAGGAAGAAAGCTTGAACGAGGCGAACTGACGGATTTAATTTACAAAAAACCGCGACGGTCACAAGACTGGATAAGAAGAAAGCTAGAACGAGGCGAACTGACGGATTTACATTTACAAAAGACCGCGACGGTCAGGAAACTGGATAAGAAACAAAGCTTGAACGAGGCGAACTGACGGATTAAAAAAAGAACAAGAGACCACGACGGTACGAAGACTGGATAGGAACAAAGCTTGAACCAGGCGAACTGACGGATTAAAAAAGAACAAGAGACTACGACGGTCAGAAGACTGGATAGGAACAAAGCTCGAACGAGGCGAACTGACGGATTAAAAAAGAACAAGAGACCACGACGGTCAGAAGACTGGATAGGAACAAAGCTCGAACGAGGCGAACTGACGGATTAAAAAAGAACAAGAGACTACGACGGTATGAAGACTGGATAGGAACAAAGCTTGAACCAGGCGAACTGACGGATTCAAAAAGAACAAGAGACCACGACGGTCAGAAGACTGGATAGGAACAAAGCTCGAACTAGGCGAACTGACGGATTAAAAAAGAACAAGAGACCACGACGGTCAGAAGACTGGATAGGAACAAAGCTCGAACGAGGCGAACTGACGGATTAAAAAAGAACAAGAGACCACGACGGTACGAAGACTGGATAGGAACAAAGCTTGAACCAGGCGAACTGACGGATTAAAAAAGAACAATAGACCACGACGGTACGAAGACTGGATAGGAACAAAGCTTGAACGAGGCGAACTGACGGATTAAAAAAGAACAAGAGACCACGACGGTATGAAGACTGGATAGGAACAAAGCTTGAACCAGGCGAACTGACGGATTAAAAAAGAACAAGAGACCACGACGGTATGAAGACTGGATAGGAACAAAGCTTGAACGAGGCGAACTGACGGATTAAAAAAAGAACAAGAGACTACGACGGTCAGAAGACTGGATAGGAACAAAGCTCGAACGAGGCGAACTGACGGATTAAAAAAGAACAAGAGACCACGACGGTACGAAGACTGGGTAGGAACAAAGCTTGAACCAGGCGAACTGACGGATTAAAAAAGAACAAGAGACCACGACGGTACGAAGACTGGATAGGAACAAAGCTTGAACGAGGCGAACTGACGGATTAAAAAAGAACAAGAGACCACGACGGTATGAAGACTGGATAGGAACAAAGCTTGAACCAGGCGAACTGACGGATTAAAAAAGAACAAGAGACCACGACGGTATGAAGACTGGACAGGAACAAAGCTTGAACCAGGCGAACTGACGGATTAAAAAAGAACAAGAGACCACGACGGTATGAAGACTGGATAGGAACAAAGCTTGATCGAGGCGAACTGACGGATTAAAAAAGAACAAGATACTACGACGGTACGAAGACTGGATAGGAACAAAGCTAGAACGAGGCGAACTGACGGATTAAAAAAGAACAAGAGACCACGACGGTATGAAGACTGGATAGGAACAAAGCTTAAACCAGGCGAACTGACGGATTAAAAAAAGAACAAGAGACCACGACGGTATGAAGCCTGGATAGGAACAAAGCTTAAACGAGGCGAACTGACGGATTAAAAAAGAACAAGAGACCACGACGGTATGAAGACTGGACATGAACAAAGCTAGAACGAGGCGAACTGACGGATTAAAAAAGAACAAGAGACCACGACGGTATGAAGACTGGATAGGAACAAAGCTTGAACCAGGCGAACTGACGGATTAAAAAAGAACAAGAGACTACAACGGTACGAAGACTGGATAGGAACAAAGCTTGAACCAGGCGAACTGACGGATTAAAAAAGAACAAGAGACCACGACGGTATGAAGACTGGATAGGAACAAAGCTTGAACGAGGCGAACTGACGGATTAAAAAAAGAACAAGAGACTACGACGGTCAGAAGACTGGATAGGAACAAAGCTCGAACGAGGCGAACTGACGGATTAAAAAAGAACAAGAGACCACGACGGTACGAAGACTGGGTAGGAACAAAGCTTGAACCAGGCGAACTGACGGATTAAAAAAGAACAAGAGACCACGACGGTACGAAGACTGGATAGGAACAAAGCTTGAACGAGACGAACTGACGGATTAAAAAAGAACAAGAGACCACGACGGTATGAAGACTGGATAGGAACAAAGCTTGAACCAGGCGAACTGACGGATTAAAAAAGAACAAGAGACCACGACGGTATGAAGACTGGACAGGAACAAAGCTTGAACCAGGCGAACTGACGGATTAAAAAAGAACAAGAGACCACGACGGTATGAAGACTGGATAGGAACAAAGCTTGATCGAGGCGAACTGACGGATTAAAAAAGAACAAGTTACTACGACGGTACGAAGACTGGATAGGAACAAAGCTAGAACGAGGCGAACTGACGGATTAAAAAAGAACAAGAGACCACGACGGTATGAAGACTGGATAGGAACAAAGCTTAAACCAGGCGAACTGACGGATTAAAAAAGAACAAGAGACCACGACGGTATGAAGCCTGGATAGGAACAAAGCTTAAACGAGGCGAACTGACGGATTAAAAAAGAACAAGAGACCACGACGGTATGAAGACTGGATAGGAACAAAGCTTGAACCAGGCGAACTGACGGATTAAAAAAGAACAAGAGACTACAACGGTACGAAGACTGGATAGGAACAAAGCTTGAACCAGGCGAACTGACGGATTAAAAAAGAACAAGAGACCACGACGGTATGAAGACTGGACAGGAACAAAGCTTGAACCAGGCGAACTGACGGATTAAAAAAGAACAAGAGACCACGACGGTATGAAGACTGGATAGGAACAAAGCTTGATCGAGGCGAACTGACGGATTAAAAAAGAACAAGAGACCACGACGGTACGAAGACTGGATAGGAACAAAGCTTGAACGAGGCGAACTGACGGATTAAAAAAGAACAAGAGACCACGACGGTATGAAGACTGGATAGGAACAAAGCTTGAACCAGGCGAACTGACGGATTAAAAAAGAACAAGAGACTACGACGGTCAGAAGACTGGATAGGAACAAAGCTCGAACGAGGCGAACTGACGGATTAAAAAAGAACAAGAGACCACGACGGTACGAAGACTGGGTAGGAACAAAGCTTGAACCAGGCGAACTGACGGATTAAAAAAGTACAAGAGACCGCAACGGTCAGGAGACAGGATAGGAAGAAAGGCAGCTAGAACAGATGAACTAACGGAATTAAAATAACAAGAGACCGCGACGGTCACAATACTGGATAGGAAAAAAGCTTGAACGAGGCAAGGCGAGTCATTTAATAATAATTCAGTAGTTCTTTGTTTTCTTTATGTTTGTAAATGGTGTATAATTATATACTTAGCCATGCTATGTTCTTACCGTGACGTCATATTTTGTGGGCGGGGGGCACGGTGCATATTGCTTTTCATTTTAGGGTCACGATTAATGAGCAAACATAAACAAATATGACTTTCGTGTGTACGTATTTTACGGAGATCGATGTTGTTATAGTGATACACATGTCTTTCTCGCTTATCTTTATTATTTTATTACATAGTGTTCAAACTATGGTGACTCGAATTGACTAGACTCGAATATTTACTCGACGGTAATCATGACCTCATAACTGGACTCGAGTCACTTCTTTAAAATGGATTGACTCGAGTCACAAACATCAGTGACTCGTTACAACTATGGAGACCACAGACTGGATGAACGTCCAATAAATAACAACACAAGGAACTACGGTTCGACACTGAACTAGCACAACCGCATTTAAATATCATCACCATGGGTAGATACCGGAGCAAATATGTGAGGGTTTTATAACAACTAGGGGATGCCGCGCTTCGGGCGGCACCCGCTAGCTGGGTGGAATCGTAACTTATAGATAAACCTTGTTCACGTCCTGAAAACACTGTGATTGTATGGCAATCAAACAGCGAAACTTATGGAGTAGAGTACCAGCTAGGTGTGTGTGTGTGGTCGTAGGGTGTCGTGGCCGAGTGGATAAGAACACCGAGCTCAATCTCTGGTGTTTCTGTTCAGCAGAGTGTGGGTTCCAGTCCCGGTCGTGACACTTGTGTCCCTGAGCAAGGCACTTAACTATAATCGCTTATAGTAAAATGGGTACCTGGCAGAAATGGTTATTGTGATTGATTTAGCCTAGTAGCGCATATATTGTAGCACAGGCTGTATACTCCCCAGGGAGCTGAGATGGTTTAAGGATCGAACATGGCCCGGTGACCAGGGGTAATAATGTTGGAAAGCGCTTTGAGATGCCCTTCGGGTGTGAAAAGCGCTATATAAATCCAAGATATTGCTATTGCTATTGTGTGTTATAAACTTGCTTGTTTGTCATTCCATGATGCTTTTAAAATGTGTCGACAAAGTTTGTTTCATGTTTCAAAAAGTTGTACATAAATCGAACAATTTTTAATTGAAAGCAACTTGCTAAAATAAAAACCTTGCTATTTTCTTTAAATAGACCATGGGCCACTGCAAACAGTGCCAAGTTATGCCGACAGGCAGCCCCTTGGAGACCTTTCTATTTATTAGGCTATTTGCACTGCGGCGCGTGAGGGCGCAAGATTAGATACTGTCAGTGTTAAGTCTGGTTTCGTCATGGCCGGACGTTCACGTCTTCCCGGCCGGACCGATAGCCAGCCTCGGGGCGTGTTTTACATACACCGCGGCATGGCAGCAACCTAGGATTTAAGAGGGGTCATTTCTGGGAAGGTTTTGCCATCCCAGTAAAAGTCAATCGCGCTTGTGTTTGTGAGTTTGGACATTTGTGCTAGTGTGAAGACCCTTTCTTGAATTGTATGGAGAAATGAGTGCAGCTCAAAACTGAAGGAGCCCCCCACCCCCCTTGAAAAAGGGCGTGTCGATTTGGTTTATGGAGCAGTGCTCTGAGACAATTGTATTCTTATAGAAGTGCAGGTATTCTTGTTTTACCTCACGTTTTGCGTTTGCTTCGGCAGACGGTTTAGAAAATGTCTCCAGGGTGCGCCAGCATATAGGTTTGAATGCTTGCTATGCTTAGCGGTATAGAGTCTTCGTACTGAAGACAACATTTTGCACGGTTGGGAGTGGCTCCACTGATGCGTGGCAATGGAATGTGAGAGCGCCACAATGGTCTATACAAAGGACTGGCCTATTTGTTTAACAATTAGGGCCAGGAATGCAGGTTTTAATATCGTGTCCAAATGAAGTTATGTGATTCAGGCTATTTAATGTTTGCATATACGTTTTCAGCAATGAATTTTCAACAACAAAAAAGATGAAGACATTGATCACCAGTAGAGGTATATCTCTTATCGCATTTAAAAATTCACTTTTGTATTGAATTCATATAATGCATATTTACGTAGAATTCGCCGTGCGATTGAATCAGGTGTATAGTATATCGCAGTTAGTTACATAACATGCACAATGGTGTAGGGGCAGCCCTATAGCACGCACACATGTTTGGGCAGCCGTCTTTAGTTGGCTTTTGTTCCCAAAATGAGTGTTTCCGATCATTTCGCTTATTTAGTTTCTGGTTTTCGGTTGAACGGGTCTGTTTCTCCGCATTCAAATGTCGTATAGTGCTCTTAGTGTAATCAGTGGTCTTCGTTGATTGCTCTATTTCGGGGGTGTTTTTTCTACAGATCTGATTTGCTGGTTTAATTGAGACCTTTATAAACCTTTACTCGGCTAATTTTAGGTCGAGTTGGAAGTCTGTGTTGAAATAATATATTTCCGCTGCATATCTGTAGGAAAGCCCGTATAATCTAAATGTTGGGACTTCAGTGCTAATTCACACCATGGGAATGAAATATCGTAGAGCCTGGTGGGTGCTCTTGCATCGTATATGGCCAGTCAGAATTCAGCGTTGTCTTTATAATGAGGTACGCAGCGAAGTCTTAAGCGGGTTGACGGCTCACAGCCGCAAAATGCGAGGTTTTGTGTGCACGAAGGAGTGACCCGCAGTATAGTAATATTCATTTTGGCAGTGGTGTTGGGCCAACATGGTGACTCCGACCGTTTCGGGATATTAAAAAAAATAAAAAAAATATAGATTCATAAAGTGTCTATTTTACAATGACAAAATTCAAGTGAATTATAACGCATACTTGTACCTGTTTTTATATTACTTTGCTTTATGCTCACGTTTTGCATGTGATGTTTGTTTTCGTTAGTCAGAGTGCCACATGTTCTGGTTGGGCGCCTTTGCTTTGCTCTGGTATGGGGCAGGGGTTCTGACATGTGATTTACCTTTGAGTTTAGTATAGCAACGCAGGTTTGGTCGGGGTGTTAGACCGTTTTAACCTTTTAGGTCAGTACACTTTTAATGAGGCATTTATGTGTTTTTTGCGCGGCCTCATTTTTGTTAGCCTGCTTTCGAAATAGACGACATTTCGAGTGTTCCTAATTATTTTAAGGTAACTAACAAAAAAAGAACCACACATTTTGAAGATAGGTAACTAAATCACATATCTGGTCACCAAACCGGCACAGTATTCAGCACAACTTTGTTTAGTAAGAAAAAAGGGTATTTCTTACCGACCATACAATCAGACAAGTCATAGTTCTGTCCCTGTTTTAAAAAAATAAAACAATTGTTGATGAAAACTTGAAAAGTCTCTCTAAACAATTTTGTAGCCCTTTTGTTGCAAACAATCCTCGTTAAAAAAAAAAAAAAAAAAAATTAAAAAAAAAAAAATGTATAAAAAAAATTTAAAAATAATAAAAACAACCCTAATGAAATTGAAGCTTTTGGTATTATTAATATTAGAGTCCAAGAACACTGCCGGTTATGTCAGCATGTCTTTACTTGCTATAAGTGCCTCCTTCGACGGTGGCAGATGCATTTCATTATAAATGTAAAATTAAACCCATGTGTAAAATGTGTTTGTATATAATAATGCGATGCAACCGTTTGCAATATTTTGGGAGAAAGCCAATTATAAATGTAAAATCAAACCCATGTGTAAAATATGATCGTATATAATAATGCCATGCAACTGTTTTCAATTTTTTGGGAGAAAGCCAATTTAAGTGCTATTTAAGCTGAAACTTATTCAAGCCTTGCTCATAGGGGTTTAACCCAGGAGAAACAACCAAGGGGCTTGGCTTGTTTCAGGTCATTCCGCACAATACTATTGTGACCTAAGACACGGAAATAGCCGGCTTGCGTAATCGCCATGGTTCGTCCCAGGACAATGCTAAGATCCCGTATTTTGCATAAGTATAGGGGATCAGGCCCGCTCTGGGCAAACCTTATACGTTCCAATTACAAAGAAGTTCTCTATTGAAGTCAACTACATGTATTATTATTGTGGGCAATTAACTTCTTTGAGGACCAAGGCTGTTTTGATTATTTGATCGATCGAGATTTTGGCCACTGTCGTTTGGTCACCGCTTTTATATATAATACAACCCCTTTTATATATAATACAACCCCGATAATGTATGGCTGTCATTGCCTTGCTTTTCATTTCCAATCTTGTTTCGGTCGGAGATGAAATACCGTCATCTCACTATACGAGAGTGGTTTTTCAAGTTCAACTTCTGAGGTCAAAGGCCATCTGTGGTCAAGTTTTTAATTGGGCCGGAGTTTAAAAACTTTTTTCATTTGAAAACTTGGAGTCCAGATTTCAATGAAGTGGCTGATGTTTGTCTGATTGTGGAACGTTGACTAGCTTCCTTGTCGATTGTAAATTTGTGGATGTCAACGGCTGCTAGATGGTTAGCTGCTTTGTAGACAAGTATTGCTGCTTTATAGACAAGATGTCTTCCTGCAGGATGTTGTTATCTGCAGGTATGCTGATCATCCTGTACATGATACAGTCACGTAGAACGAACGTCACGGTAGAATGAACTTGCTTAGGCAGATCATTAAGGTAGACGACGAACAGGGCCGGACCCAAGACGGTTCAGAACTATAATGCATTCTTGTTGGCAGCATTCGTGTTTTCGGACGGGCCTAAACAAACTTAAGGGGCCTTGTTATTCAAACAAAACGGAGAGTGGACCCTCAAATGAATTGTAGCGCCTTGAGCAGCGTGTGAACTTAGGCGGACGGCAGCCTCGCGGCACGTTTCTTAGTGCTCGCTGGCTTATCAGTGCAGTCTTTTGAACGCCTTGCGCGTGGAAATGATGCGCATTGTTGTTTAGCATCAGGTATGATGAAATGGTACAGCTATGATGAAATGGTACAGCTAGTACCCTTTTTATCACAATAGAACAGCCCCAAAGACAAGCCCTCATGCTGGACGGCTCGTTGAGTCTGTTTTTGTAGGGGTACAATGATCGCATGAATATTCATATAATGCACAAAACCAAAACAATCTGTGATTGGACAGCGCCCTCTTGTGTTTTAAATTGGACAATAGATTTCCGGTTTTAGGCATACTGAACAGCCATGTTTGGTGGCACGTATAATGCAAGAAGGCGCGACCGACTGTCGGTCGAGTTGTACTAAAATGCACAATTTTACGCTAGACTAGCGTGGTTAAGATCCGTCGGAGGACGGGCCTCCGCATAAGAGAGAAACAGTGGATGGGCCCTGTGTGTTCAATTGTAATCTAACATGGTTAAGATAATAGGTTTTGCAGCGGACGGGCCCTGCGTTTTGGATTTTATTCTAGTGTAGTTAAGATCAAAGGATGAGAGATAGTTATAAGTTACGCAGCAGACGCGCCCTGTGTGCTGAATTTAAATCTTACATATTGTTAAGATCAGACGATCAGACGATAGGAGAGAATATAAGTTATGCAGTGGTCAGGTTCTGTGTGTTGAACTTAAATCTAGCAATGGTTAAGATCAAAGCATAAGAGAGAATAGAAGTAACGCAGTGAATGGGCCATGCGTGTCGGAATGTAATTCTAACATTGTTAAGATTACAGAATAAGAGGTAACAAATGTTGCGCAGTGGATGGGCCCTGTGTGTTAAATTTAAATCTAACAATGTTAAGATCATAGGTTAAGATAGAATATAAGTTCCGCAGTGCACGGGCCCGTTGTGTTGAATTTAAATATAACAATGTTAAGATCATAAGAGAGAATATAAATTCCGCAGTGGGTAGGCCCTGCATCTTGAATTTAAAACCAACATTGTTAGGATCAGAGGATATGAGAGAACAAAAGTTACGCAGGGGACGGGCCCTGCGTGATGAATGTTTATCTTACATGGATATCATCAGAGGATAAGAGTACATAAAAGTGACGCAGTGGACAGGCCCTGTGTGCTGAATTTTTAATCTAACATGTTTATTTTTAGATCAGAGGTGGGGCCTCCGCGTGAGAGGCAATAGAAATTCCGCGTGGACGGGCCCTGCGTGTTAAATTTGAATGTATCTGATTAAGATCAGAGGACGGGCTTCTGCATTTGAGACATAGGGAGTTCCGCCGTGGAAGGGCCCTGCGTTTTCAATTTGAATTTAACTGATTAAGATCAGAGGACGGGCCTCTGCATTTGAGACCAAACAAAAAAGTTCCGCAGTGGATTAGGCCCTGCGTCTTAAAGGTGGTATACACTATTGGTAAATGCTTGAATTATCATGAATGGGCGAATTTGGAAGGTTGTATTTTATGGTAAATATCTTTAAACTGGCCTGTCCGAAGTTTACAGTCATAAATGCCGAGAAAAGCACGAAAAACAGCGTTTGTTTTCAACCGGCGTCGAGCTGTTATTCTTATGTTATTTGTGTTTTTTCGCGATCAATTTGCTGGACGCCTAGATCTTTATTTACTTTCAGATGAGTAAGATATTTCTTAACAATTCGGTAGTAAATGTTGTGTTTTTCTCTCTCCATATCTGCAAATGGTGTATCCTACATTTACATTTTAATGTAGCTGATTAATTCAGAGGACGGGCCTCTTCATGAGAGACAAAAGTAGTTCTGCAGTGAATAGGCCCTGCGTGTTAAATTCGTATGTATCGGATTAAGATGAGAGGACGGGCCTCTGCATGAGAGACAAAAGTAGTTCCGCAGTGGATAGGACTTGTGTGTTAAATTCGACCGTGTATCGGATTAAGATCAGAGGACGGGCCTATACATGAGAGACAAAAGAAGTTCCGCAATAGATAGGCCACGCGTGTTAAATTTGAATGTAACTAATTAATTATTCTGAAATTATTCTCATGTAGGGACATGAGAGACAAAATAAGTCTCACAGTGGATATGCCCTGCGTGTTACATTTTGAATTTAACTGATTAAGATCAGAGGACGGGCCTCTGCATGAGAGACAAAAGTAGTTCCGCAGTGGATAGGACTTGTGTGTTAAATTCGACCGTGTATCGGATTAAGATCAAAGGACGGGCCTATACATAAGAGACAAAAGAAGTTCCGCAATAGATAGGCCACGCGTGTTAAATTTGAATGTAACTAATTAATTATTCTGAAATTATTCTCATGGATAGGGACATGAGAGACAAAATTTGTCTCGCAGTGGATATGCCTTGCGTGTTAAATTTTGAATTTAACTGATTAAGATCAGAGGACGGGCCTCTGCATTTGAGACAAATAGAAGTACCGCAGTGGATACGCACTGCGTGTTAAATTTTGAATTTAACTGATATGATCAGAGGACGGGCCTCCGTAATTGAGACAAATGGAAGTTCCGCAGTGGATAGGCCCTGCGTGTTAAATTTGAATTTAACTGATTAACCCTAACCCCCTAGGCTTTACTCTGGGCCGGCTAAAGAACTGAGTACTACAGAATATCACTTAGTATTTTGTAGCTCGGTTCCTTTCTCTACAGTCTCTCCGTGACTGATGATTGGGTGTGTACTGTCAAATTACAGATACTGCCAACCACAAAATACTAATAGTGGTTATACAGGTCAGTAATTCTTACCTGGCAAAAAATGCAGTAGTTCAGCCTTGACCCATTGCCGTGTCCCATGTGACAATCTTTGCTGTAGAGGTTAGAACACTCCACGCAGTATACATGGGCCATGAACACTCGGCAAGCAGAGGGCTAGGGACCCAATGCTTAGTACTACGAGTGCAATTAGGGGTGTACATGTACCAAATACTAAAAATTACTATAGGCATTGTACACAGGTAGGTGAGAGTTCTGCATACTACTTTTTACTGCTTGTCAAAAGCAGCATTAGGTAGGGTTAGCGTTAAGATCAGAGGACTGGCCTCTGCATTTGAGGCAAATAGAAGTTCCGCAGTGGATAGGCCCTGCGTGCTAAATTTGAATGTATCTGATTAAGATCACAGTATGGGCAGTTCCGCTGTGGACGGGCCCCGCGTGTTAAAATTTAAATGTAACCGATTAAGATCAGAGGATGGGCCTCTGCGTGAGAGGCAATAGAAGTTCCGCAGTGGATAGGCCCTGCGGGTTACATTTGAATGTAACTAATTAAGTTCAGAGGACGGGCCTCTGCATGAGTGACATAAACAAGTTTCGGCCAATCCTTGTCTATTTTTTATTTTGTGGTCATCTTTACTCCACTTCTTAAAAGTCTTATTTTGGGATCGGAACTTTTGCCTAAAGACCTCAAAATAATTATAAAAATGGAATAGCGGCACGTGAAGTAGTTGCCATAATAACCAGATTGGCCTAAATTGTTTTTAATCGAAATGTTCTTTTGTTTTTCCTTTCTGTTTCCTAAATGACGTTTAATGATTGATCGAAGTCATATTTTTTCTTCACAGACCCTAAGAACCATTTCGATGGTGAAAAGCTATGTTGTTGTTTCCACGGTCGCCGCTGAACTTGGCGAAAATTGCGTGTCGACTGGTCTGCAACGGTCCATGTGCAGCCGTTCTGCAACACTGCCCGTTTCCAACGCATAGATGAATCCAATCGAACATGCATGGACATTCAGGGGCCAGTAGCCCTGTATCCCTGTAGTAAATTAACGTCTCATGGTCTTCAGTCCTCAGAATGAAACAACCTTTTCTTTGTATTGTTATCTGTTTGTGTGTGAAAAAGTGCCTGAGTAAAGTGGTAATGGCAATAATTACAATAAAATAGATATTAACTGTACACAGTTGCGGTAGGCTTTGACCCACAGGGGAAAATTTGAGGAAACGGGGCGCTTTATGCATGCAATTCGGCGTCGAGAAAAGTCCCACACGCAGCACTTCTGTTTGTTGTTGTCCTGCGCATATTTGCGGACTTGTGAAGCTCATCTGCAAAATTAATTCATTAACTAAATGAACAGCGTTAAAGGTAGGGGGCGGTCTTGTAGGTTCATTCAGGACGCATTTCCCAGTTCCGCGCTATTTTTCTTCCCGTGCTCGTTTGGCGTCTGCAAGTCTATAGAGATGTTCCCGAAAGCGAGGGCGGATCGAGTTCTAAGCGAGGAGTGACGACACGAGACCCCATAATAATATACCCGTCATTGACGCTCCTTGGCACCGCGGAGCATGGAAAATGTACATGTACGTTTAAGATATCTTGAAGGTCGCAATTGCGCCGGATGGTTCGAACTGTCGCTCATTAGGTAGTATTCCGCGCCCTAATAACTCTCGGCTTTTGATGCCTCGGTATGTAGGGCTATCCGCCCTCTGCCCACCTACAGTGTCAAACTGCAACGCGCTACTCGCAAATGTAGGATATTCTAACTCTGGTGCTGGTCCTTCAGAACCTGCCTCTGCCGATCTGGTTAGCATCGATAGTCTGAATGGCTCCTCGCGCCCCCGTCTACAAGGGGTGACTTTCAAATACAAGTTGGTTTTCATTGCACGCATTTCCACCGCGTCTGTCGAATAATACGCTATAGCATTTACGGCAAACGCCATCAGATAGGCGTCTAGTTCCCGGCTTTACCGGTTGGATGGCGGCGTCGCGTTGTGCGTGTGGCGTCGTGCGGGTGGCGTCGTGCGAGTGGTGTTGTGCGGACGGCGTCATGTAGGCGGCGTCGTGCGTGTGACGCGTTGCGACGCGGTACGGGCGACGCGGTACCGGCGACGCGGTATGGGCGACGCGGTAGGGGTGAGGTACGGGTGAGGTACGGGTGAGGTACGGGTGAGGTACGGGTGAGGTACGGGTGAGGTATGGGTGAGGTATGGGTGAGGTATGGGTGGTATTTGGGGCGAGATATTGTGGGAATGGGTGAGGCTTCGTGGTCCCGGTTCGGAGCGAAGAATCTCCCCATATCTAAAACTCAAGTATAGATTCTGGGGCCCGAACAAAGCAGCAGTGCAAATAGAGTACAATTGGCATTACAGAAGTTACTGTTTTTTTACAGTACATTCTTCTGTTGTTTTATCTCTGTTTATTACCAGAGATTCTACTGTATTGGGTACTGTACACCTACAGTGATTCCCCTGTTTTGCAACAGTGATTAACCCGTTGTTGTTTTGTTAATATAACAGCAAGTTTTATCCAAAAACAAACGCTCCTGTTGAAGTACAGTTTTCTGTGGGAATGGGAACCAGACCTATTATAAGTAACTAGTTATTACACATTACACAATACTACATGTATTACGTATACAGATATATAGTACAAATGCTACGATAACCTACTAAACACTTTAACCACGGTCGTGAGTTACTTTTATATTCAGCTTTTCCCGCAATGATGAAGTCACGCTTTCAAATGAATAATTTTAATATTTCAATGCGGAAGGAGATGGGATGCAATTCTTCTGCTTTATTTGCTAAAAATCTAAATTGTATCAGTGAATTGCTTTAATAATTACACAAAGTGGTCAAAAAAGTGTGTTTTGTGGTATAACAACACGGTTTAGCATGACTTTTGTGAACACTAGTTTCCTCACTTCTGGTTGGTCAGTTGCTGCCTGGTGAGATTCGTGTAGGAGAACAGTAGATTCTCTGTAAATAAATACTTCGTTGTCGTTGCTGTATATTTACAGCAAATTGTGTTGTTATAAAACAGTAATGTTGATGTGTCTTAACATAACGGAAGAAAATGCTTGTTCAAAAGATGATGTTTCTTGTTCCAGTACAAAACTTTAATTTAACAGCGAACATTCTGTAACCAAACAGAGAAATTCAGAAAAATGTACATAGACAGTACCAGTTTTGTTTATACGCAAAGAAATCCCAACAGTAATATCTACTGTTATATATTGACATTTTCAACAGAAAAACTACTGTGAATTTATACAATTTTGTTTACAGTGTACCGCCTTGCCTCCCCTCGTCGGTTTGTTCGGGCTCCGGTTTCTTCTCTTGAATCTCCCCATATCTAAAACTCAAGTATAGATTCTGGGGCCCGAACAAAGCAGCAGTGCAAATAGAGTACTGTCTCACTTTAGCCATTACATAATTTATACACATACATTTATTTCTAACCATTGAGGAGTGAACTTTGTACTGGGGTTACTTTCCTCGCCTTGTGTGGCAGCTGCGGTGTGATTCCCACCTTATACACCTTGTGGTTCACGTATTATCTAGGTAGTTTGAGGCCTAGATTGATGTGTACATTTGCCTCAATATAAAAGTAGTATTATTATCAAATAAGATCAGATCAAACGCGAAAAGTTAGCCCCCCCCCCCCCCCCCCCCCGCCAATCCCCCATCTCATCCACTCCCCAACCCCCCCCCCCCCCCCCCTCTCCTATTTCCAGGCTTTCATCAAACCCAAATGAATGAAAATGTCTACCAATGGCCTATCCTTGTATAGGGGCGCGTTTGTCCAGGCTAATTAAATTTCCGGCTGGCTCCAACGGGCGCGATACAAGCCATAACAACTGAACAAAGACGAAACATTCCACGGCTAGATGAGCATCTTCGCTAGTACCCTGTACATGTTGTCATAACAAACCGCAGACAAAGCTTCCTTAATTTAAATAAATTAGGTCGTGCTGAATATGTAACAATTATCTTTGCGGTACTGTGACGACCGGTCGTCACCTGGCCAACGATTGGACGAGGCCCCGGTTTTGCAGGGCCGTATTGTTTTGCATGGCTTTTGATTGGGTAGGAGACGTACACCGTTTACCGTGTCGTATGAACCCGTCTAAAACGAAAGAACACTAGTAAAACCATCCTTACATGCAAACTCCCATTATTTTTTATTCCGAACCACAGCGGGAGAAAAGCCTATTCACTAAATGTTCATCTCGCTATAGCCCGAGCCGTCTGTTGTAATGCCATGCCATTTTGTGAACTTAGATTGCCGCTCCGTCTTCAGCTTTGTCTCTTTTTTTTCTTTTTTTTTTCTGGTATTCCTTCCATAACCGTCTTTGTCAATATACAGTATTAGTCAGGTGACTGTGATAAAACCCAAATAAGAACATTGTTACAATTTAAATTTTTTTCTTTTTTTTACCACTGACCTTAAATTACTTTGACCTCAACACCCACCTTTGACACAATCACCAAGGCTACAACACATACATGCCACATTAGATTGAAATCGGGACTCCAAGTTTTCAAATGAAAAAGGGTTTTAAACTCCGGCCCATTTTAAAACTTGACCACAGATGGCCTTCGACCTCAGAAGTTGAATTTGAAAACCACTCTCGTATAGTGAGATAGCAGTATTTCATCTCCGACCGAAACGAGATTGTAAATGAAAAGCAAGGCAATGACAGCCATAACTTATCGGGGTTGTATTATATATAACAGCGGTGACCAAACAGCAGCGGCCAAACTCTCAATCGATCAAGTAATCAAATCAGCCCTGGTCCTCAAAGAAGTTAATTGCCCACAATAATTGTTATCTTTTATCGAAGATCCATAATAAGGCGAACAAATCCGGTACTAAGACGAATATTGCATAGGCTGCTCACAAGCTACACGGTTCATATCATATACTGATCCAGGTACCCCGAGATGATCAAGAACCCTTTTAAATTGTACAATTTTTGAGGATTCCGTATACATGTACTTGACTTAAATGGAGAACTACCTTGTAATTAGAACGTATAAGTTTTGCCCAGAGCGGGCCTGATCGCTTTTACTATGCAAAATACGGGATCTTGGCACTGTCCTGGGACGGACCATGGCGATTACGCATGCCGGCTTTTCCGTGTCTTAGGTCACAATAATATTGTGCGGAATGACCTGAAACAAACATGCCCCTTGGTTGTTTCTCCCAGGTTAAACCCCTATAAGCAAGGCTTGAATAAGTTTCTGCTTAAATAGCGCTTAAATTGGCTTCCTCCCCAAAATTTGAAAAAGGTTGCATCGCATTATTATATACAGACATATTTTACACACGGGTTAAATTTTACATTTATGATTGAAACGGATCTGCCACCGTCGAAGGAGGCACTTATAGCCAGTGAAGACATGCTGACATAACCGGCAGTGTTCTTGGACTCTAATAATACCAAAAGCTTCAATTTCAATCCGGATGTTGTTTTTGTTTGTTTTTTGTTTTGTTTTTTTGTTTTTAAATTTTCAACGACGATTGCTTGCAACAAAAGGGCTAAAAATACTAGTATCGTCTTATTGTTTAGAGAGACTTATCAAGTTTTCATCACAGAGTTGAGCAGCATACTGTGCCTTAGTGTGATTTAGTTACCTAATGTGATTTAGTTACCTATCTTCAAAATGTGTGGTTCTTTTTTAGTTACCTAAAACAATTAGGAACACTCAAAATGTCGTCTAATCCGAAAGCAGGCTCACAAAAATAATGCCGCGCAAAAAGCACATAAATGCATCATTAAAAGTGTACTGACCTCAAAGGTTAAAACGATCTAACACCCCGACCAAACCTGCGTTGCTATACTAAACTCAAAGGCAAAACACAATGTCAGAACCACTGCCCCATACCAGAGCAGAGCAAAGGCGCCCAACCAGAACATGTGGCACTCAGACTATCTAAAACAAACATCACATGCAAAACGTGAGCATAAAGCACAGTAATATAACAATAGGTACGAGTATGCATTATAATTATATTGAAATTATAATATATATATTTTTTTTAAATATCCCGAAACAGTCAGAGTCACCATGTTGGCCCAACACCACTGCCAAAAGGAACATTACTATACTGCGGGGCACTCCTTCGTGTACAAAAAACCTCGCATTTTTGCGGCTGTGAGCCGTCGACCTACTCAAGACATCGCTGCGCACTTCATTATAAAGACTACGCTGCATTCTGACTGGCCATACGATGCGATAGCACCCATCAGGCTCTACGATATTTCATTCCCATGGTATGAATTAGAACCGAAGTCCCAACATTTAGATAATACGGGCTTTCCTACAGATATGCAGCGGACATATATTATTTCAACACAGACTTCTAATGAAACTCAACCTATAATTAGCTGGGTAGAGGTTTATAAAGGTCTCAATTAAACCAGAAAATCAGATCTGTAGAAAAACACCCCCGAAATAGAGCAATCAACGAAGATTACACTGATTACACTAAGAGCACTATACGACATTTGAATGCGGAGAACATGCGTGCGTGCTGCCCCAACACTAGCCTTTAAACAAGGCCACATGTCTGATAGACGCCGAGCGACTAAAAAGAGACTAATCGCGAAAACCTGAGTGACGTCAGTGCGAATTGCCCAGACAAGTGGCCTTTATCAATCTGGTTTGGATTTCTTATGTTAACCTTTGTTTCCAACTTGAATCGCTACCTATATGGTAGCGTACAATCAGCGAACGTATCTCTGCGTGACGTCAGCTTATATTTGAGTTGGATTAGTTCATTTTACAAACAGGGAATGTCCAATCATGTCACTTACAATATTTAGCTCAAATCATTAGTTGCTTCCTAATTTATTGAAATTTTGCATGTAAAATAGATTTAAATGTGATATCTTGTATTTATCATTCATATATTCAACTCAGAAGCAACATTTATTTACGTTTTTTTTACCTTTTCTTACATGCTTTGATATTGAACGAATCACGAACGAAGCCAACTGGGAGATCGCCGTTCTGATTGGGCGTATTGACATGCTAATATGTACTATGAATAATTCATGCCGAGCAGTGAAACCTACATTGCAAAAGGCCTTGTGACATTCGTCACTCGGTCGCGCGTTCACCCCGGGTATCTAGACTCATCTCAGCCGCTTAGCCAGAGTCACGAGGCCTTGTCAAAAGGCTACCCCAACACCAGCATACTATACACCTGATGTAATCGCACGGCGAATTCTACGTAAAAATGCATTATATGAATTCAATACAAAAGTGCATTTTTTAATGCGATAAGAGATATACCTCTACTGGTGAACAATGTCTTCATCTGTCTTTTGTTGTTGTTGAAAATTCATTGCTGAAAACATATGCAAACATTAAGTAGCCTGAATAACATAACTACATTAATTTTGGACACGATATTAAAACCTGCATTCCTGGCCAGCCTTTTGCATAGACCATTGTGGCGCTCTCACATTCCATTGTCACGCACCAGTGCAGCCACTCCCAACCGAGCAAAGGCTGTCTTCAGTACGAAGACTCTATACCGCTAAGCATAGCAAGCATTCAAAATTATATGTTGGCGCACCCTGGAGACATTTCCTAAACTCTGCCGAAGCAAACGCAAAACGTGAGGTAAAACAAGAATACCTGCACTTCTATAAGAATACAATTGTCTCAGAGCACGGCTCCTTAAACCAAATCGACACGCCCCTTTTCAAGGGGGGCTCCTTCAGTTTTAAGCTGCACCAACAAAATAAATTAAAAGGTGGTTTGATCCTACCTCATTTCTCCATACAATTCAAGAAAGGGTCTTCAAACTAGCACAAAATGTCCAAACTCGCAAACACAAGCGCGATTGACCTTTACTGGGATGGCAAAACCTTCCCAAAAATGACCCCTCTTGAATCCTAGGTTGCTGCCATGCCGCGGTGTAAAACACGGCCCAAGGCTGGCTATCGGTCCGGCCGCGAAGACGAGCACGTCCGGCCATGACGAAACCAGACTTAACACTGACAGTATCTTATCTTGCGCCCTCACTCGCCGCAGTGCAAATAGGCTCGGGCTTGATCGCAAAGCAAAATGGCGGCCAAAACGATTTGTATGGTTAGGCTTCGGGAGGCTTCGGAGGCTTCGGAGGCTTCGGCTGGCGTATGGCTTCGGCTATATCGATACTCGTCTCGGCGCGCGTTTCGAACTGAAAAAACACAACTGTTTGCAATGTGCGTGTACATTTTTATCGCTGGTGATTTGGTTTGACAAAGTTTACTCCGGCGAACCTACTTTAGTAATCCACAAAGTTGCTGATAATATTGTTTGTTATTCTTCGGAGGTTTTCAAAATATACAATGAATCTGAGGTATTTTAGGGAATAATTATGTATAATGATGTATTTTTTAGTGTCTAGGCCTATTCATATTTGTAGTGTCTTGGAGGTGCGGGTGGTTGAGTATCAGTACTTAGTACGAAGTACTTTGAGGGTCACGTCTGAAGCACCAATTAATAAACAAACCCATGTGATAAGAATTATCAGTTAACACAGTACTGCATTTTGACTTTTGTGCATTAATTAATACAATAATTAATCACAGCAGTCAGTATCAGTGTCAGTATTAGACAATTCCAGGCGTTAAGATCTCGCAAAGCATGATGGGGAAACAATGGCCCAGCAAGATCGTAGCCAAGGTAACGAGTCGGGTGCCGACTTGCTTGGTCCTGGGCCTAATTTCTTGGCTCTGCTAATTATAACAAATTATAATTCCTCGCTTACGATCACCATTTTCCGCTAATAATAGTGTAGGCATATTTGCAATTTCGTGTATTTTGTTTGTTAAAAGCAAAAACTCACTTGATTTTGTAAGAAGGTATCATAAGCTTTGACAAAAATTAGGGTGGCATTTTTTTCTGAACATTCTAAGGGTATGAAATCCAAGATGGCGTCCAAAATGGCCGCCGAACACTAATATTAATGCGATATCTTCGCGAATACATGTGATACAATTAAAAATAAAATGTCTAAATATGTTTTCTGAGACCAGGAATCTAATAGAATCATCAAATGTGTGTTATATGTATGATTTTCATAAAAGGGTAAGCCCAAATTTAGATAACAGGAAGGACCTGCGTTACATCCCGGCCCCTTAAATGTAGGATTAAACTTACATTTACCAAAACTATCGTGAACACGTGAACGCATGCTAATTTACAATGACATAAGAAACTGTGGAGGTTTAAGTCATAGGACTTGTAGACAACTACTCTAGGACGCCTTCCAAGAGGCACAGCTAAGTGATAGGCCTCACAAGGCTACCAGCAGCTGTCTTCAATTCGACAGAGCGGACAAGCCTAGCTCCTCCGGGGAAAGTCTTGATCACCCTTCCAAGCGGCCACTGGTTTCAGTTCAAGTACTGGACATGCTTCCAATGTTTGCCATACTTGTCAGTTCCCTTAGTACTATGGAGTGGGACTGTGTGACTAGCTCTCAGCTTCAGGGGATGATTTGGTGTACGAGCCTCTAAGTCCTTTGGATCATCAGAAACGGCTGTGACTGGTCTGTCGTTGACAATAGATTCGACCTCACAGAACAGAGTGAGTAGTTTTTCGTCAACCAAAACTTGGTCATCATGCATAAGTGAGTAGAGAACCTTGCGGACTGTGCGTATCTGGCGCTCCCAAACCCCGCCCATGTGGGACGCCGCTGGTGGGTTGAACTCCCACTCTATCTCCGTGCTCAGGAGAAAGCCCTGTGTCTGCTTATTTTCCGCAAGATGTTTGATCGCTCCTTTTCCCCACCGACGAATTTTGTACCGTTGTCAGAGTGGACCCTTTTTGGTGTCCCTCGCCTTGCAGTGAACCTGATGAAAGCATTCAGGAGGAAATCTGCTTCCAGCGAATGTAGCATCTCTAAGTGGATAGCTCTTATGGACATGCATGTGAATAAACATCCGTATCGTTTTAGCTATGGCCTTAGTTGTTTGACGTAGCACGGCCCGAAACAGTCCCCTCCAACATATGCAAATGGTGGTTCACCGGGGGTAACTACTCTGCATGCGAGAAGATTAGCCATGCGCTGCTCTCCAGGTGATCCTCGCAGCCTCTTATCAAGAAGAGAACATGCTCTTTGCCAGAATAACCAGACAAGGACTCATGTGCATGTCGAACAACCAAGCTTGATAGGTGGTGATCTCGAGCTAGTGTCGCTGGGTATACTTGCTATTCTCTTCAATTGGTGCAAGTCGAATCCTACCTCCAAGCCTGAGTGTACCCCTCTCATTAAGATACGGCTCAAGGCTGTGGATTGAGCTTTGTCTCTGTACTGAGGTCTTGCCCATCTGTAGGTCGTGGAGTTCCTTCATGTAGCTCTTTCTCTGGACATATCTCACCAAGACTAGTTCCGCTTCTCGCAGCTCGACGACTGTCAGTATTCTTGTGCCTTCTTCACTACCCAGAGTCTGAGGCTTATGATCAAGGAGCCATTGCTTGAACCGAAGGAGCCATGGCACAGCCTTTCTGAGACGGTACCAAGATGATAATCTATTGATCAGTCTGTCTATGATGTCATCTTGTTCAGCCGCATCAATTGCTCTGGATACTGCTTCCTTCTTCACCTCCTTGTTCCTCTCAAGTACTCTCACCGACCATGTGGCCTCATCCTGCCCAAGAAAGTTCGGACCCTTTCTCCACCTATCTCTGTTAATCATGTCCTGAGCATCAAGACCTCTGGATGCGTCGTCAGCAGGATTTAGCTCGGATTGCACGTACCTCCATTGACTTGCTGTTGAACCGTCAAAGATCACAGCTACCATGCTTGCCACAACGGTATGGAAACGCTTTGTTTGGTTGTTGATGAACTGAAGCACCAACATGCTGTCAGTCCAAAACGTTGACTCCTGTACCTCCAGTCTAAATTCTCTCTTCAGCATTTTTCCATCCTAACTGCTACTACAGCTGCAGACAACGTCTTTGGTGTTAACAAGACGTAAGTAGGAAACGCTACCATATGCGTATTGTGAGGCATCGGATGATGGAGTTGACACTCACGAATCTGCCCAAACCAGTCTGGAACAAGACACCTGTAGCGTTCTCTAAAGTGGACTTATGAACACTTCAGCAAATAAACCTGTTTGCACCGATTTTCTTGTATAATACACTTTTGTAAATATTTAGTTATTTTTCACTTGGTTTTCAGTTATTTTACCCATGCATTAATAACAGTCCATAATCACAATTCCAGATGTTAAACCTCTGAGATTCAGCAAACTATGCATTCATCACTTTCCTTTGTACCAAGGTCCGACCTTTTACTTGAGTTGATTGATAATACCAGACCAGCCCTTTTGACCTTCCAATTTCAGTTAATGGGTTTTGCTCCACCTTCATGATGAGGTTACCAGGTCCAGCGTGACATGCCTAGACAGTTGTTATTCTTTGTTCATATTTAACCACTCCGTTTTCAGTCTTCATGCTAGCAACATCTCACATTTACTTTCTCCAGTTATACTTAATTCTTGCCCGATACGGTGAATTCTCGGTTCTTTGCTGAATAAAAATAAAACTACTTTCAACGCATATCCAAATCTTAGTGTGTCCAGTTTAATTGTCTATACACTAAACACCTCTCCATGATAAACCTATTCATCATGGAAAGATCTTCCAACCACCTGACCCAGTGCTGTTCGGTGTCAACCTCCAAGGGATTATCCCAGCCTTTACCCATAATTCTGCACTCGTTCTGGAAGAGAATCTTGGCTTAAAGGATATGGACACACAAACCCAAGGGGTCGTACACAGAGCAGATGACACTAAGCAGACCTCTTTTGGTGTGACATCTGGACTTTTATCTTGATACCGAGCAGATCATTCTCTGTGTCCCAATGAACTCCTAAGGCTCTCTCCACCGGAAGGCCGTCTCGGTCAAGGTCCAGGTCCTTGAATACTTTAGCCCTGTCAACTTGTGGTATAGATTCTAAGACCTTTCTGCTGCTACCAATCCACTTTGTCAAGTGGAAATCTTCCATTGCCAACAGGTCAGTCAGCTGCTTTTCCATCAGAACAGCTTCATCTTTATAGACTGCACGGACTTGAGGCAGTCATCAACATAGAAGTTTCTTTTACCGTGACACTACATCAGCACTGAATTTGTCTTTGTTGTCTTCTGTTGTGCGTCTCAGTGCGAAGTTAGCACAGCCCGGGCTCCCAGCGCCCCCAAACAGGTGAACTGTCATTCGGAAAACATCTGGTGGCTGAGTTGTGTCTCCTTCCGGCCACCAAAGAAACCTCAGGGCGTCTCTGTGCTCTTTCTGAACTTGCACCTGGTGGAACACATTTGTTCGACGTCACCCATCAAGCCGACCTTGTGCTCACAAAAGCACACGATGACTCCCACAAGCTCATCATATCCGGCCCCTGTAGAACAGTGTCATTGAAAGACATCCTATGACTCTTGGCTGCACAGTCAAACACGACTCTCAGCTTATCTGGTTTGTTGGGGTTGATAACGGCGTGGAGAGGCAGGTACCAGGTTGCACCGGGAGAATTGTTCAGCTGTTCGTCTGCCACCTTCTCGGCGTAGCCCTTCTCAACCAGCTGGTTCATCTCTTTGGTATATTTAATTTTCCGGAGATTTTCTTTCGTTAATCTATTGCCAAGAGACGAAAGACGCCTCTCTGCCATCATCTTGTTATTAGGCATGTCTGGGGGTCGCGCTTAATGGAATTGGCTAGCTGGTAATGGCTATTGACTATGCTTATTGACCCTTTCTATATTTTTTACCGCCCTCATATTGTCAACCGACATAGCAGGCAAGTCACTTGCCAAGGATAGGCCGATATCCAATTTCCAAAACTTCTCTACCTGATGAGCCTCAAGGTTTCCTTGGACAAAGTTAGATACAGCCCTACCGGTTCCCTTGTAACCCAACGGACCATTAATAGTCCACCCGAGTGATGTTTTGACAGCATAGGGTTCCCCCTCCTTGCCATGTCGTACCTCAAGAGGGACTAATATTTCGGGTACATCTTGGCCATTTAACATGGTGACACCTTCCTTCTTTGTGAGTGGCACAGCTGTCTCGCAGGGTAGGAAAGTCCTTAAAGGCGTAAACTCGTGGCAGGTGGAACACTTTGCCCGTGTGGTTACCGGATATGTTCAGAGCGACCGCCAGTGTCTTCACCTGTGATACCTTGTTCAGCGTGTCGAGGGACAGGGCTTGTGGACTACCCTAGTATATGTCAAGCATCCTCACCAGATCTACGGAGCAGAAACTCATGTTACTGCCAGGGTCGAGTAGCGCATGAGTCTCGCAACGATATGCAAAGCCACCTTGTTAGTAACCTGGTCCACTCCTATGCAAGACAGTAGCTCACATGTTCTGGCTGTCAGTTGACCGTATAGCCCTGACGGGGCTTGAACGTTGATACTGGAAGACTGGAACACATCGTGCAGTAGTTTTGAGTGTCTCACTGTGCAACCTCCAACTCCACATGCACCCTGATCACATCTTCTGGCAAAGTGGCGTCTAGCCGTCAGGCAATTGAAACATAACCTGTTACATCGAGACGATCATGTGGACTCATCATAGTGAACTGGCTACACTCAACTAACTGATGTCATGCTGATATCAATTTCCTTTGCTCGATCGGGTTCTTTGGACGTTGAAGTTTGATCTCTTCTTGGATTTCCTGCTGCTTCTTTCCTCAAACCCATACACGGGATTGTTGGCCTCCCTCATCTGGCAGCCCTTCCAAGAAATTCAACAAGCTTCATGATGTTAGGATAGCGGCCTGTTTTGTCGAGGTGATCTATAGCCTTTGAACGCCATTTTTCGGCCGCCATGTTGAAATAAAAAGGCGGCCTCTGTCTCAAATTGTGCAAAATAAAAAGATTAGATTAATAAAAGGATTAGTAATCAGGTGAAAGTTATTGTTATTATAGTCACCTCTATATACAAGTTCCAAGCCAAACTCATTCACAGTGATTATGGCATGATCTAACGATAAGCTCCACCACATCCAAGCCCTTCCCTGAAAATCCTCTATGCATTATCCTATTACAGCAAGATATAGTTTTCCCGGAAGATTTTGCGGTGATAGTAAAACAAAATGGTTCGGGTCTTGTTGAGAGTGGTTCCAAGCAGTTCATGCTGGAAAAAAATGAAGATAAACCACATTAAGTTAATTTTAGTGTCAAATTTAGGGCGTTTTTTCTACAGTGGCGGCCATCTTGGATTTCAGGCCGTTAGAATGCTCAGAAAAAATGCCACCCTAATTAGTTTTCATGTTCATAGTATCATCTAACAAAATCAAGTGAGTTTTTGCTTTTAACAAAAAAAATACACGAATAGGCCTAGGCCTATGCCTACACTATAACCGCGCTAGCAGAAAAATTATGTGCTTACAATGTAAGCACTCAATAATTACGAGTTGTACGCATGCTCATCAGAGACCAAAATTCCTCGCTAACGCGTGAAATACGTTTACCGTAAGCACCGAATTTTCGGCTATAAAGCAAGGATTTTTAAACGGAAAGCAGAGCCAAGAAATTGGGCCCAGGTGCCGACTTGCTTGGTCCTGGTGCCGACTTGCTTGGTCCTGGTGCCGACTTGCTTGGTCCTGGTGCCGACCAACCTCGTTCCCAGGGCTTACTTTATTTTCAACCACGATTTTCAATAGTAACCCCATGGGATGGGAACTTCTTTCTCGTGCCTGGATTGGATAGTGACAAAAACAGTAGCGGCTCATTAGCATATATTCAATATTCATATTAGCTAGAGGAATTGCGACCGTACAGTTGGTGATTCCATCGTATTCAATACGACGGCATTATACCCCTTCTTATTCGATTCCTCCATGATTATACCAACTGTGCGGTCGTAATTTTGTTGATAAATGTTTGCAGGCGGCGCCGCGCCGCGCCAAAACTTAAAAGTGAAACTTTTGAGTTTCTAACGTTATTAACGTTACTTTTCTGCAGTACGTGTATATTCTCGAAAATGTCTGCAATGGCGACGCCGAGCCACTCAAAAAGTACAGCCGTTAAATCCAATACTTGCATATTGTGTGGCAAAAGCGACAGTCGTGGGACGCACATCTGGAGATTCAGTGGACAAAAAAACAGTTTTCCGCAATTGCTTTCACAGCTCAACTTGCCCATACCGTGTAACTTGATCACCGACACAATATGCCGAAGTTGCGGAACAAAGGTCCATAAAACGGTAACGTTTCTGGAGGATGCAAGGGTCAACATCCCTTAACTGGTGTGCACTAGCACTAGTTCAACTAGTACTAGTTGTAGCAAAAGATTCCTAAGATCTCCTGATCAGAGTGCTCCAGCTGCCAAACGGCGGGTTTTGGGTCCTGTTAATACCAACGGCGCCGCCCGTAGTCCGAGGCCTGTTGTCCCCAAAGTCTGCCCTTCATCAAAACGAAGCCCGGGGGAGCCTAATTTGCCTCGTGTGTGCACCACGTACGGAAACATCACAACGAAAACTGGTATCGCAAGGGTATGTACATTTGACCTTTTCATTTGTATTGTAGCCTGTATGGAAATAATTTATCCCGTGCTGTAACATTATGGTGCCGGTGGTGATCATGAATGCTACTGCTGATGATGGAGCTATAAAATAAAGCTCCATAGTTAGTACGGTCGATAGACAAATTACATAGTGAAACATCACATTTGCACTATAGTGCAAATAGGCTGTTTATTTTCGAATAATTTAGTATTTAGGGATCACTCAAAGAGGATGCAGCTTTTGCATTACAGGGGAAATTTACTGGAGTAGGGGCTTTCTTTGTTAAATTTTAAAAATATAATAAACTGTTTCAAAATAGTTTTTA
The DNA here is from genome assembly GCA_037893245.1 of Crossaster papposus. Classification (NCBI taxonomy): domain Eukaryota; kingdom Metazoa; phylum Echinodermata; class Asteroidea; order Velatida; family Solasteridae; genus Crossaster; species Crossaster papposus. The sequence goes on along the minus strand of JBAIAA010000259.1, from coordinate 1,232,959 downwards.
ACCGCACCTAGTAAGTTTCCCTTGTGGTTCATTTAAAATGTTTAGAGCCAATAAAAGTATAAAACGAATTTATCCAAAATGATTACAGTTTTCTCTGGCCAGAGAAAAGGTCACAGCTCACTTACCATTTGGGAATGAATGTCATGTAATTGTCATTTCCATTATTTAATTGAATTTCATTCAATTTCAGTACACAGGTTCAAATCAGCGCTTGTTGAGAGTAGAAGATGTGAACATCTTATCATCAGCAGTGTCGAGTAGAGATCCAGTTTCTATTGCCAATGCCATGTGGAGGATAAAACCCCTACAGAGTGCAATCAAATACTTGATCCTGACAGAGGTGAAAACCAACTGCTGCACACTTCAACAATATTCCATACTCAGGAAATGCAACTACTTGGATCATTCGACTTTCAAATGGAGGGACATCCTTCAGGAGATGGATAAACAGTAGGTTACTTCAGTTTCCTGTGTCATCCCTGTATTATTATATGATTATGATATGCATCCTAGCATAAATGCATATGTACCTGTGGTGTTAGAAGGGGTCAGTCTTCCCCAATCAACCCTCCAATAAAGTTTTTTTTTTATTTGGCCGTACTTTCTATGTGCGATATGAATACAATTTTGCTGGTATTAATACTCAATGCGCTCCTCGTTCATTTGATACTTTTATACCAGTGGGATTGCTTCATCTACAGGTACGCCGACTCTCTTAATTGTGTTTTTATTTAGAATAGAGTGGGAACCAGACACTTAAATTGAAAGCAGGTAAGATGGCGTAAATATTACTCCCCAACTCTCCTTTTCTTTTCGCTGAGGGGGGTACGTGTGCACGGAGACCACACTGTTACCCACAGCTAGTGCTTATAGTAATTGAAGGTAAATAAAAGGAAGGTTTTCATTGCTGTCTATTTCAGGTGTCCCTTTCTGCTTGATGTGCTGGTAACAACATCCAGCGACGATATGAATGTCTTTCAAGATGGAAAAGTACCAGTCGTTTGCACAGTGTATGGGATGCTGCTGTACCAGAGGAGTTGTCGTATTGGAAGACTGCAGCAGTTGTTTACTATTCTCTTAAGCAGATCGGCAGCCAAGAAGGAGGTAAATTTCTTTGAAAATTCCCTCTAGACATGAAGCATTCTCATAATTGTTAGTCACAACTGCATGTAGCTGTGTAATTATGTGCAGTCAATTAGATTAGAGAATGTGGAAAATATTTATTATATTGTGATTGTTGTTAAAAGAGATCCCTTAAACACACAATACAAGAATTGCAGTAAATTTGTTTTTAGTGGGAAGGCAGACGGACCTTGGTCAATTCCACAATACCCCAGACTTTCATTTACAGATGTTTCTTTAAAATATTTTTATACCTGAACAGATCTACAATGATTTTCAACGGGTAGGCATATGCCAATCCTTCTCACAAAAAGATGTGCAGCTAAACAAAGTAGGTGGACATTTCAACGAGGAAGTAGTGGAACTAGTCAAAAAGGGACAGAAATTCCAGATTATTGGGGATAACTTTGACCTTCGCATTCTGCGACATGACATGACAAATGATGCCAAGAACATTGACTTGCATTACTTTGCCAGCACTATTGTGTTTGATCGCATACCCTTTGTCCATCTGCCTGATGACAAACCAACCAGGCCACTTCAGCAATGCCCCATCTCATCATTCATGCCTAACGAGGATGAAATCAACACATTGAAGAAGTGCTACATGATCCTAGTAGCAAGGGACATCGTTCAGTGCTGCCCTGCATTGGCCTTCATGAAGTCAGCGATACCAGACCACATCGAGCACACCTACAGTGACCTCACAAGGAAGAAGAGTGCCCTATTCACCCAAGAAATTCTTCCATGTAATGAGAACAACTATGGGGAAGTTGTCCAGATCCTCAACAGATATGAAGAATGGGTGCATAACATCTATACACCAAATTTACCAGTGGAGAAACCAACAACTCGTATAAATGTGAGCATCTAATTTTAAATAACAGAGTAAAGTTTAATACGCTTTATAGAAACCAGATTGTGGATTATTGTTATTTTTGTGATAAATCATCAAATAGAACATGCTAAATTGTAAGCAAATTAGGCCAAATAAAACCAGCTCATCGTCCTCGCGCACTTCCTATTTTCCCCGCTGCCTCCTTAAACAAAAATTAACAATTTAGTTTCTATGTTTTTCCAGCAAACCTGTGTATACAATACATGCAAGTTTAAATTCTACTTTAGGTGTAATGGCTCATTTGGACACAAATATGCCAAGTAATCTGCATGTTATTATGCATAGGGAAATGGTCTCAATCAAATTGTTTTTAATGTGAAGTTTCTGCTATGAGTGTTTGAGACTGTATGTGTATTTATTGTGTTGTCTACCACAGTCCACTAAATTGATAGTGAAAAGGCACTAAAATATTGCATAAAATGTGTGCAAAATACACGTCAGTAACATTTTAAGATTGTTATAATTTACAACCTGAATTTCTGGCTCGTTTTTTCCAGGGAGATGAGGGCAGTGATTTCGGCATGCAGGAAGCTGATGATCTACAAGACCTCACTGATGATGTAAGTTATTGCCAAATAACAAAATGATGCCCTCACTAAACACAAAAATATCTAGGAAGGGCAACAACCCCAAAATGGATACACTCTACATGTACTGTAAGTCAAAGTTTAAATGTTGGTTATACTTGGCATTAGGCCAAAATGATGAATATATCTGGGGGAAAAAAACAAGTCTGTTTCTGTTGTATGTTCGGGAGAATCATGTATCACCTACAAATTGGCAGCATCCAAAACTATTCACTCCCATTTGCTCGTCTCTCCCATATGAAAAAAACAACCCAAAACCACCTTTTTTTAGGCCCTAATTGTATTGTCTTTCTCCAACTGTCTAATTGTTGGTATTCTTGTCACTGAACACGTAGATTTAAGAATTTTGTAAAAAAACAATGGATCTTCTTCCTCTTTCGTATTATGAGCAGCTTAAATTGTTGCTGCATACATCGGTTTGATGACATTCGTGGAAACAGGGTGGGCCGCGTGAAGGTTGTCATTTCCCACCCCAAACAATGAATGAATTTGAAGGTATAGACGTTGTGCCCTCTGACGTCACGTGTTTACATCTGTATTCAAATGTGCCCGGCAGTGATGCGCACCCATCGTGTTTTACATGAAATTTGCTTAAAGAGTGACGTCACAGGTCAGATCGCCTTTGAATTATGTGACCTCTGATGTCATCTCTTAACCAAATTTATGTAAAGCATGATGCGTGCGCATATTGACGGGCACATTTGAATACAGATGTAAACAGATGCACATGGTCTATACATGTACATGTATTAAATGATGACTGAACATTGAACACTTTTTTTGTTTGTGTGTGTTTTAAAAAATTGTTTTACAGGAAACTGGAGCAACATCTGATAATCAGAAAATCCAGTCACGTCCAGACCAGCCAGGGTCTCATATGGTGCAGTTAGATCCAGATGATCCACTACATGACGTCCACATTCCCGTTGGTGGTGACCAGCTGACAAGGGTCCGGCTTGCCGGGGCAAAGGATCTCAGGGCTGGAGTTCACACTGCCAAACAGCGGTTTGATCATCTCTACCCCTTCGTTGGTGAAATGTGGCATGCTAAAAAGGCTTTTTTGAATGTAAGAAATGAAATTATGCATTTGCTGTATTTTAAACAGCACCCAATACCAAATTACAGTCAGTTGATGGGGGGGTGTTGCCTTCTTTACCTTGTTCTAAACGTTTTCTGTTTTAGAGTGAAACCAACTAAACCATGCCATAAGGTTTTTCCCTCTTTTTAAAGTGCTTTTGCCTGTAAACCTTGACAATTATCAGGCCATATTGATTCCTCAATCCTTATATTACAATATTTTATTATTCCAAAATATCAAAGTGCATATCACACTTTCACACCCATGTAATACTGTAGTAATTATGATAACCAAAGCAAAGTTCATGTACAAGAAGCAATTGTTTTATCTCGACTTGTTTAAAGATAATTAGTTATCCACAAAAGTGAATTGCGGATCGCATGTGTCGTCTTTTCTCATGGTCGATCCAGATATGCCGTGTTCTTTAAAAAAGTCAAATTGTGTGCATTTTTAACGACGACCTCAAATGACCTATAGATGGCTCTTGACCTATTTTGAAAGAGTTGTTATGAACCCCCGCCCAAGGGTCATTACATCCAAGCTATATTAAAATTCACCAAATTCTGTAGACGCAGAAACATTTGAAGCAATTTTGAACAATGCCCTCTAATGACCCCTACTTGACCTTGCATACAAGATTCATCAAAATCCATGAAAGCATGTACAAGGTAGAAGTTATTAAAAAAAATTGAAAATGAAACATGTTGAGCACATTATATTGTTCAATCATTCACATGTTCTAAACTTCTTAAATGATATATTTCTTTGTTTTTCCCCCACCAATATTTTTAGATGGCGTTTGATGTGCTGTTTAGCAACAAGTCAGCTCATGATGTCGGTACTCTGAAGTACTTTCGGGAGAGAATTGGAAGGCGCAATGTTACAAATCCTGACAAAAATTATGAAGCATGTGAACAGCTGTTTCTGACTGTCGGCAAGGGATACCTTCTGAATGCTGCTTGTCAATTCTGGGGAATGAAAGACTTGTTTTCTGAGCCTACCCAACACATCCCTACAAAACTGCAGCGAGAAAGACAAGATCACACAAAACTGTATGTTGATAAGGTACTCAATGAATTTGTGGATCAGTACATACTAGTCAGTTGTGAGTCTGAGCAGATGGTAGTAGCCAATGATAGATTGGTTCAGTGCAGCAGAGTGGCCCTTGATCATAATTACACGGTAAAACAGCCTGATGATAATGATGAAGTGATGGTTGAGAATGTACATGTAAAGGAACACATACATGTACAATCTACTGAGCACGTACCCCAAATTCCTAACCCTCCAAACCCTCCGCCCACTCCAAATCTCCAAACATCTCCAAGGAAAGTGAAAAAACCTGATGATAAAACACCACCATCACAAACTGAAAATCATTCAGACCAAGTTAGATCGTACGGGCTTTGTGTGCTTGACATGTATGTGTTTCTCCGACATATGATTGACACAACCAAAGAAGGAGATGGAAGTCGACTCCTGATAAACATGAAAAGGTTACTTCTTTACTTCTATGCAATGGGTCAGAAAAAGAACAAATATGCTCTAGAAATGCTAGTTGCTATTGCTCAAGTCGAAGCTCTTCTAACTCCCCAAATGGCCCAAAGAGTTTTATGGGGGCGCTTCTGTAGCATTAGAGGAGGAGCTGGTAACAACATAGAATGTGATTTAATGCAAGAGATTTACAACAGAGAGGGCAAAAAACAAATCCAGTGCATGGGGCCAAATAAAACTATGAAGGCTATTCAACGAATCTCAAAAGCGCAAGCAGGTCTGCAGAAGATTTCAGAGAATTTTGCTGATAATACTTGTTTGCATAAATTGTCAGTTAAACACACTCATAGGTCAGCTGAAAAGGATGAAAAGCAGGTCTTGAAAGATTTGGTAAAACTACAGCCATTTAGCTTCAGGAGTGGAAGATTACACAGTACTTTCCCAGTTGTCCCCTTTTGTCTGATCAATAATATCAATCATGACAAGTTGTGCTCATGGATCCGCAAACATGTCAATAATATCCAAGAAGGGTTGTAAGGCAAAGACAAAATACCCATGTCAGTTATCAAATATAACTTATGCCAAGCATGCAAAAGAAAATAAGTAGAAGCAGTTTGTCACCTAAATTGTATGTTTTTAGTAGTGCTGGGATTTAAATAATTGTTTAATATTCGGTTTTAATTCCACTATTCGGTTTCGATTTAGAAAACCGAATATTTGAAACCAACCCCCAAAAGTTTAGCCTTGCATATTTGTGTGACACAGGCTGAAGAAGACAATTGTAACATCTTCCAATTGGCTCCATGGCCTCCGATTGTATACTAGAGGGGGGGGGGGTTACATTATGCCTGCACGTTTTGTTATAATTTGGCTATATTTGTCTTATATTCAGGTGTTTGGTTCAATGCAGCCACCTACTGGTAGTTGTGGTGGGCAAGACAATGGTGGGGAGGGGTTGTTTATACATGTAGGTTTTTAATTCATATTGTGTTTCTCTTTTACTGTAATAATTTGTAATTTGTAACTCAAATATTTTATATTATGAGCATGTTCGACAAGGCAAATTTCCATTGACAAAAACAAAACACGCAAAAGATATAAAAACAGGACAAGTAAGGTTAGGTTGAGCATAGCAACAGCTATGTTCTGATCATTATTTCTTCCTGAAATTTGCCACACATACAAACTATTGTATAAACAGCAAAATTTTGAAAACGTGGGATACTGACGAGGACCTGATTTTCATATTTAATTACCGTGTTAATTAGACCACTATTGGACTTTAATCCAAACACTAACTATGCAAACACTACGAAAAATCACTTCGATCATGTGATCTCACCCAAAAAATGGGAATTTGTAGAGGAGGACTTGGGCATTCCAAATTATGCAAAATCCTAAAATTGACCACCCCTTCATTTTTGACTTGGGATGGCCATATCTCTGAATCACATTGTGCGACTTTACTCTCATTTTGTGATGACAGGTCGAAATTTGAATGAATGAATTATTGAATGATTGTCAGATTGGGCCTTCGTAAAACATATTCGCAGTTTCAACTGATTCAGATTTGATTACTTTTGACCTGGAATACTTCACTGAGATACCAAAGGGATTTATTGTGTACTTGCACACATAGTATTGCTGCGTTCCAAACGCGTCGTTTTTATCGTGTTCACCGTGAATTTCTCCATTTTTACGAGTAGGTTGCATTCCAAACGCTACTCACCAAGACGCACGCGCACAGTCGAGTTAGTCGGGCGGTAATGACATTCTTTATCGCGGAAAAACTTGTACGTGAACCAACACGCATGCGCGAGTATTCATTCGTTTATGAAGTCGTGAATATGGAGAAAAAAAATCCACCTCGAGTTCACCACTGGTGAACACGAGTTACCAGGCGATTAGAACGCCATTATACGACTCGTGAACACGATAAACACGATGCGATTGGAACGCAGCATATGTCATGCATATTTTTGTTTACATAACTGAACCATTTGCAGATATCAAAAATATTTACTACCGAATTATTAAGAAATATCTTACACATTTGAAATTAAATGTTGATTCTAGGCATCCAGCAAAAGGATTGTGTTAGATATTCTGTAATTATTCCGAAAAATATAATTTTACAATGAAAAATTTGCTATCGCCTGCGGCGATCGCAAAAAACCCAAAGATAACATAAGAATAACTGCTCGACGCCGGTTGTAAAACCCCGCTGTTTTTCGTGCTTTTCTCGGCATCCATGATTGTAAAACTTCGGACAGCTCAGTTAAATGATATTTACTATAAAATACAACCCCCCAAATCTACTCATTCATGATAATTCAAGCAATGACCAATGGTGTATACTACCTTTAATTATTGCTTTACATGTACAGTGTACTTCATTTTAGTTTTACAAGGCAATAAAGAGATGATACATGTAAATGAAAGTTGTTTGCTACGTGTATATGTTGATCATAATGAACAGATGAATATTTATTTAATTTCCTGTATAGAAAGATTGTGAAATTTAACATTTCATGCACATTCTACTGCGAGTCGTCATCATATAGAAAGTTAAGGCAAAACTCCATGTCACATTCAAGGCACCGACATTTTAGCTTGCACATGTCGCAGCACAGATGAGGGATGCTTGCATGTGTACCACATGGCTTATACCCAAAGTGTTGAAGAATAGTTGTCCTCCTGCAATTATTTCCTCTGCATAAGTCCCGCATTACTTGCTGCATGCCTTCCTTATTCTTGGCTATATCTGAACCATTGAAGTACATAGTAGCTGTGGCTGGACAACCATCCCTTCCTGCGCGCCCTGTCTGTTGAAAGTAGGCTTCTATTGTATGTGGCACACCAACGTGAACAATATGGCGAATACTAGGGGCATCTACACCCATCCCTACTGCACATGTGGCAAACACAACCCTGCATGTGTTTTTCGATGATGAAAGCTGCTTGAGCAGAACCTGTTTCATTTCTTCTGTTTGGGGAGCATGGTACTGCCCAAACAATCTGTGATCTGGACCAACACATGTTTCTGGATAGTACTGATGAACACCGAGTACATTTTCAAAAAGCCTGTATGCATAGCCACAGTACTTCAATTTCATGTAGATGATAGTGGTGGGATAGCATATGCCTTCTTCAAGTAACTTAAGAGCTATTGGATATAGTACGTCATGATAACTTTGGACTCCATATATAGAGGGCAGTCGACTCTTTACGGTGTACGTGATATTTTTCCTGTCAGGATTCCTGCTAATAATAACAGGTTTCCTCAAGCAAAGCGACTTAATTATGGCTTCTCTGTAATCCTGTGGTGCAGTTGCAGTCATTGCAGCTGTAGGAGTATGTGGATATAGGCTAGCTAAAATGCCTAACTTTGCAAAATCCGGTCTGAAATCCAGGCCCCACTCCACTATGCAATGTGCTTCATCTACCACTGTCGCAACCACTGTGTTTTGAATTGCATCAGACAATAAAAAGGATCGTGATGACACAACTGCTTCCGGATGGGCATAGATGATATTTGCTTTGCGCAGTTGCTCCTCACTGCTCCCAGCAATACAAGCATCTGTAGATGAAATTTGGTTTGTCTCTTCTTCTTTATCACTATCATGATCAAGACAAGTCCCAATCACCATATTACCACTAAGTATACCAACGTGCACCCCAATGCTGGAAAGTTTTGAGGCTTGATCTTGAACGATTGCATTTAGAGGTGTGACAACCAGAACTTTGGGATTGTTTATGTTTAGTTTATATCCCAGCATATACACAGCTATTTGGTAAATGAGGCTTTTTCCATAGCCTGTAGGAAGAATGACGAAAACATCACGTCCATTAAACAGTTGCCACAATGCCTGACACTGTGCAGGTTTGAGATTAATACTCAATTGTAACCGATTTACTGCGTATTGAACCGAGGGCCAAAAGCTGTTCATGTTTGATGATGCATGTAGATCCATATACAACTTTAATACAACTGTCAACTGATTGAAGAAGCTGTTGAAAAGCTGACCAACTCAGTCCCAAACCAACTTGTCCTAGGTCAACTCGGTCTGTATAGGAAAATGTACGTAAATAAAGTTAAGTATGTACACTACACACACAAAAGTTGGTCGAGATTGCCATGTTTAGGACGTCCTTTTTTATTTCTGTGGTTCTCATTTCCGATCGCATTCGACCCTATTTTGGGCTCCCGACCCAAGAAAAACACCATTTTTATTACCGCTGACCATATCTGGAACCCCATTCACACAGCAAAAAAATAGCAAATACAAAATGAATAGTAAATTCACAAAATCAAAATGGTTTATTTGTATGCAGTGACATCAACTCTGATAAACTCACAATAAACAAAACTGGACATATGAAAATACACACTTCTCATCATTTAATTTATCAATCTATGATGTAATCAGGTAAAACTGCAATTCTATTTTTGTTTAAATTTTTAATAAATTTTTCGACCAACCAGCCCAACTTCAAGGGCAAAAAAAACACAATTAAGAAAAAAGCAACGCCCCTATACAAACAAAAATGCAATATTGTTTCTATGTACATTTTCTCATACTAATGACCAAGTCGACTTGGGACCAACCGAGGACCTGGGCGGGACTAGTGGCCGGGAGAAATCAGAGATTTTGACATCTGTTATATAATTTTTTTTAAAGAATTTAACTAAGTTTTTATCCAGCTCACAGACATGCCAACAAAGAGGTACAGTACGAGTGAAATTGCATGTTGCATAAAATCCCATTCTTAATGACTGGGTATAGTCATGTACATTTTATGTAGTTTGCAGGATTCAGTGACCGGTAGTACGGCCCAGGGGGGGGGGGGGGGGGGGGCGGAGGGGGGGCCCTTCGAGACTGTGATTGCGCAACGCTGACGTACCGTCCATTCTCAAAATAGGGGGGAACAATTTTCTCACGCGAAAAATAAAGAGTTTTTGGCATCCAATCTTAACATCTTGTCTTTTGTAGTTGTAAAAGGTTGTTATTTACCTTAATTTTTATCATCCAATGACAAAAATTGTATTGAAAATAAAAAAAAGCAGTCGAAAAAATTAAGCGTTGACGTACCGTTGATGCACGTAGAGATTGTGCACAAATACTAAAACGACGTTGACAAATACCTCCCCTAAAAAGGGCAATAATAATCGATAAATTGTGAAAAATCGTGCTTCGAACCCACTCACTTTTTTCCATGGATACGTTTAAAAAGGATGTAGCAGTGATATACTGAATTTTTAAAAAAATCTGCCTGTGAACCCCTTGCGTTTTATCGTGTTGTTTTCGAACGAAAATGACAGAAAATGACATCGCCCCAAAACAAATTCGTGTAGATCGTGCCTGTGTACCTGGCTTTGCGGACGTTGCATGAATCACTGAAATCGGAGAGCGAGCGCGGAGCAAATTTGTACGTGTTTCAACGGTGCGCTTCGCGGTAGCGATCTATACGTATTTACTGTGTGAGATGTGTGGCTCATGAGCGTGGAAGAACGAATGAGATACATTTCAACGTTGGTGGCGCACTTTGTTGGGCCCCCCCCTCCGCCCCCCCCCCCCCCTGGTACGGCCTTAATTTACACAAGAATGGAAAACCCCTGAATGTGTTGGACCCATGTAAACAGTTCGCTAATTTACCATGTTGATTTTAACTTTAGCAAACTCGATTTTGTGGAAAGAGGGCAGAGTTACTTTTTAATTTTGGAAATTGTAAGGAAAAATGCAAAGACAACCCGCATTACGTGTTTACAAATATAACATGGCAACATGCATGCCTCCGAGTCCGGGTGAAAAAAAAGATGAGAAAAATCCATTTTCTTTAACAGTACGGAAAGAAGGTACATGTACAGCCTGCCTCCACTTCTTTGGTTGTGTATGTGTGGCAGGGCCACATAGTTAACTTGTATTAGCTTTGGTTTTCGACATAGGAGTCCCTCCCCCTGACTTGCATACCCTTAGTTTGTGTTGTAGCCCTCTTAAGTTAAATAAGTAGCGGTTTATGACACAGTAAAATAATAGCAGTGCTGTAGGAGGAATAGTAGTGTACGCCCTCTGGATTGAGTAAACATCCTGTCCAGAACAGAGACCCCCTTATCTGGGAGACCATGTGGTCTATGCCTCATTTTGCAGACTGGTAGAAGGCAGGGCAGCATCATTTAGTTTGCTCTGCAGATTACCTTGAAAATCTATGGCTTTTCTACCCTGAAAGTTTGGTCTGCTGCTGGATTCGGTAAGCTTAAGTTTTTGTTGTTTTGTTAACTAAGAAGTGAAAGTACATTTAATAGGTAAATATTTAGTGATCAAATTGGTACTTTTGTTTTGTGGCCTGAGATTGAAATTTCCCCATTCTTTTCTTGTTATACGGAGTGTGAAGTTCAAGTACACTTGGAGTTTAAGATTGATTCACAAGAGAGTTACTTTTGCGTTATGTATTTGTGTGCATTATACTATGTCGTATCCGATAGTTAGTCCCGTGGTTTACAACTTTATTTTTTCGTTGTATGAAAACTTGAGAAGAAAACAAGTGATCTTTTAAGTTTTGCACAGGTGTATTTCATCTTTTACATAGCTGGATTTTTATTTAACCAATAGTGTTAGAATTTAGATAGTTGGAAGGAAATCCTTCACTTGCCGTTTATTCTGTATAATGAGTCCCTACTTGTGTACATGTATGATGCATTTCTCTACTTTACTGAAGGGACATTGCCCATCCACAATGTCTTATTTTTATCAGGCTGACCACCAGTTAAGATAATAGGGCCTTAGACTTTGCCTAGTCCACTGAGCAGTGGGTTGATGGAATGCTTTGTATGTTTTGTGGTAATGATTAGGGCATAGTGGTTACCCAGTGTACATGCAAAAAGTGCTAAGTGACTTGTAAACTCTCTAGTTGTCAGTCTGGGTGGCTGGCTAAATTCCTTATCATGAAGAGTGACCTTGTAGGGCACTGTACAGTGGTGGTGTGGCTCATTTAATATTCACAAGAAAGTTAGTGGTTTTGCCATGCCTTGGCCCTGTAGAGGATTAAGTTATGTTGTGGTATCCCTGGAGCTTCATGGTCCCAACTGTTTATAGCCATGCAGATGTGTTTTATCTTAACCTGTGTGTATCACGCTACATGTATTCTACTGTACTTATTTTCTTTGCATATTTTCTTCTCGTTGGGTTTTGCAGGTTGTTTAAGTTGTTGTTTTCGATTTATGACCTTCTTTTGCTGCTGTGTTGGTTTTTTTAGTTTAGTTGGATTTAGATTTTAGTTGTTGGTTTCTTGATTTTTTTTATCTGGTTTAAGTTCTTGGTTGGTTTATTGCTTGAAGTGATTGAGTTGGGTTTTTTAGTCTATTGTCGGTTCGTGTCATTTGTTTAGTTTATTTTTGCTTCATTTACTTAGTTTCAGTTGTGATCATTATACTGAGTTTTTTTGGTTTATAGCATTTTTTATATTTGAGGAAAGTCAAAGGTCATTTATATTTGTTTGGTTAGGAGAACATCAAGGTTGGTAGTGTCAGGTACAATATCGGTAGTTTTTCGAGTCTCATAATTTTATTTTTGGTTTAGTTTTTTTTAATTGTCGTTCAGGAGAAATAAATGTGTTCCAGCGATAGTTCTTTAATCTCTGTCTCTTTGTCAACTTAACTTTCCTCGCGATTTTCTAGCGATCCTAGGTCCAAATTCTTTGTTCCATTTTTCTGGGTTACATTTTTTTCTTTTTTGTGGAGAATCCGGGTACTAGTGCACTGTTATTTTTTATATAACTTAGCCAGGAATTTTTTAAGGTAGGGCATAGAGACAGGTCATAGTTAGAGAAAACCAACACAGTGTCGAGAGTTGGGAGTACATTGATTGCGATGACGCAGACGCCGAACCAGCATCAAACAGCCCACCTGATATCAGATACCCCTCCACATCTGACGCCCCAGACAACATATGCAGTTACCCCTGGGCTTGGTCAATCACTGAACATGGAAGGAGCACACCGTCAGTTCCCACATTTGGTTCCTCCATCAGAAGGAATGTCCCCTCTACATCTTACTGGTCTAGATCCACTCCACACCGTAGCGGAGCAGAGAGGACAGGGAGCTCCAAGGATGTTGACCACGCATCAGGTCAAGAGCGTGCCAACATTTAGCGGGAAGGAGCGACACGGCCCCCGACTGGAGGACTGGATCCGGGATATGCAGTTCCTGCTTGGATGTAAGGGAACAGCCCCAGGGATCCTCCAGTTTCATGAGGTTGTCAGACACACGGGAGGAAAAGCTAGAGATGTGCTGCTGAACCTTGAGAGTAGGACACCAGAGGGCCTAGACGCGGAGAAAGCCTTCGTCGAGCTCCTTGAAGAATACGGGAAAGACAAAAGTGCCCTGTCTCCTGTGGCCAAATTCTATGCCAGGGTGCAGCGGGGAAAGGAAACCCCAATGGAGTTCGCCATTGCGTTGGAATCCACATTGAGGGAGGTTGAAGAGACGAGGCGGCGCCGGGGACAGAAGTCCGATGAAGAGAACCGAGACAAGATTTTGGCGACACAGTTCATGGTGGGTTTGAAGAACCTACACTACAAGCAGAGGTTGGCGCCGATGCAACCGAGGTTTATGGCCTTCCGGGACGTGCGCCGGGAACTTCACATTATTGATGAAGAGGAGAGACAGGCAGCAGACCTAAGACGACAGCAGACGTCCTTCTCAATGAGCGAGGTTGCTCAAAGCTTGCCCCAAGTTAAGGCCCTGGGTAAAGACGTAAGGGGGCCAGCCCAACCCGTGAAGGAGGTCGTCCCGGTCTCACTCGGGCCAAACGACCCCAACACTCCGACAATCCAACAACTCATGATGCAACAACTGGAGGAGATGAAGGGGATGCATCGTGGTCAGATGGAGGCCTTGGACAGAGTTCTCCAGGAGCAACGCCACCATGGTCAACGCCTTGCACGACTAGAGGGTGCTGTTTTCCAACATCAGCCCACCCGTCAGTCCCAATCGGGCAAACCCACATATACCGGATGCTTCAACTGTGGAGATCGCCGACATCTAGCAAGAAATTGCCCCCAGCTTAACCACAGTGAACAACCACAGCAGGCCCCCACCACTCAGCCTATGTTAAACGGACAAAACCTGCGGATGTAGGGCGGTCGGCGGGTTTAACAAGGAAGAGCCCACTTAACACTAATACATATACATCCATCAATAGCCATGTGAAAGAGGACCGAACGAGTGGTGTGGAGAGGACAGCTGAGATACCAGAAGCTGGGCCCGTCAACAGAACAGAGATTGGGTTCTCTGGAATTCATTGTTTCGCATTGATAGATACAGGTTCGCAAGTAACCACGGTGACCAATGAATTCATCCAGAGATATCCTGAGCTCAGACTCAAACCACTCCGTACCTCCGACGTGTCCATTTTAGGAGCCGGAGGACAAGTTGTCCAACACCTAGGAGTTATAACGATCGACGTACATGTTTTGGGTCAACACATCCGAGGGGTTCCGGCCTTTGTTGTTCCGGCAACTTCGTTTCGCCTTGACACCCCTGTACTCATTGGCACCAATGTCATATGTGCCAGTCGGGACAGGATGAAGGGCTCTCATGGGTCGAAGTTCATGGAGAAAACGCAACGGTTGTTCCCCAAGTGGTTCCAGGCTTTCCAGGTTGTCAATGAAGATGGAGCAGACCTTGCTAAGGAGAATGGAGACATTGGCATTTGTAGATATGCAGGCAGACATGCGCTGGACCTGTCACCGGGAGAGAAAGTTGCTGTTCCGGCATGGCTACCAAAGTCTGTGCGCAAAAGAAGTATCACTGCCATGTTAGACAACAGCCTCACTAAGGAGCTGGCAGTAGGCCGCACACTGGTTCAGGTGCAGGGCTCCAGGGTGTCAGTCCAACTCTGCAACTTGTCTGATCACCGAATGACTCTCCGGAGAAACTCAAAGGTAGCGACCCTCTCCTGCTTCAAGTTGGTCAGTCCAGCGGCAGTGCAAAATGAGAAAGAGGCAGTCATCATGGAACAAGTTGCTGTCGACACCAGTCCAGTGCCAGAGGTTGATCTGCAGGGTGCTGACTTGACCCCATCTCAGAAGAAGGCTGTCGACATGCTTCTATCTCAGAATGCAGATTTGTTCTCCAAGGGGCATTTAGATGTGGGTGCGACTACCACAGTGGAACACGAAATACCACTGAGTGACCCGACTCCATTCAGGCTCCCGTACCGGAGAATTCCGCCAGCCCAGTACCAAGCGGTAAGAAGCCACATCGAAGAGCTTAAGGAGGCGGGAATAGTTCGACATAGTTAGAGCCCTTTTGCGTCCCCCATCGTGGTGGTAGAGAAGAAAGATGGACCGATTCGCCTGTGTGTCGATTATCGGAAGCTGAATTCTAGAACCACCAGGGATGCATTCCCACTCCCCAGGATCGACGAGGCTCTTGATGCCCTCGGGAAGGCAAGGTACTTTTCCTGCTTAGACCTCACGTCAGGATACCACCAGGTGAAAATGGCCCCAAAGGATCAGCAGAAGACAGCGTTTACGTCTCCCATGGGGTTGTATGAGTATACCCGCATGCCCTTTGGCCTGGTTAATGCTCCAGCTACGTTCCAAAGGTTAATGTCCACCGTATTTGGTGACATGACTTTCGAGAGTCTCCTCATATACCTTGATGATATAGTGGTTTTCAGCAGCACCATAGAGGAACACATGGAACGTCTAGGCAAGGTCTTTGCTCGGCTGAGAGAACATGGACTAAAGTTGAAACCCTCTAAGTGCCAACTGTTCCGGACCAAGGTTCGATACTTAGGCCATATAGTGTCTGCCAAGGGGATTGCCACGGATCCGGAAAAGGTCTCCGTCATGAAGAGTTGGCCTGTACCCACGTGTAGGAGAGGTGTGAGGAGCTTCTTGGGGATGACTGGCTATTATCGGAAGTTCATCCAACACTATGCCAATATAGCAGCTCCTCTCTTCGCCTTAACTGGGGGAAAACGAGGTGGCAAGGAGCCAACTTTTGTCTGGACAACTGAGTGTCAAGAGGCCTTCACCACACTGATGTCTAAGCTGATCTCTGCACCCATCTTGGCGTACGCCGATTACGGCCTCCCATTTACAGTGCAGACTGATGCCTCCAGAGACGGTCTAGGAGCAGTTCTGACGCAGACACAAGGAGGCAAGGAGCGAGTGCTTGCATATGCTAGCCGCTCTTTTTCAGCAGCCGAGAGAAAATATCCAGCCCACAAGATGGAGTTCAAGGCGCTTCACTGGGCGGTGACAGATAAGTTCAAGGACTATCTGTATGGTAACGAGGTGACTGCTATGACGGACAACAATCCGCTAACGTATGTGTTGAAGAAGGCCAAGTTAGATGCCCATAGTCATCGTTGGATTAGTGACATCGCCCAGTACAACCTCAACATCGTGTATAGACCAGGCAAACTGAATGCCAATGCCGATGCATTGTCCAGAATCCCCAGGAACGATGTACAACAGATCCTGAATGCAGTTGATGAGGTAGACAAGGAGACTACTCCACATCCAATAGCGGCTCAGCAGATGGTTCCTCAGGAAGGAGACCCGAGCACTTCAATGGCAGAGCGTACGTACTCTGACGAATGCGCTTCCTCTGGGTCATGTGACGTGTCTGCAGGGTCCGAGGCCAGGGAGCATGCAACAGTGGGAACTGTACTTGAACAGATACCAGGCATAGAAATGACACAGCAGGACTTGGACATCGGTCGTGTGACAACTCTTAAGTTGGCACGGAAGTCTAGACCAAGTAGGAGGCAGATGAAGGCTGAAGCTCCTGCAGTCTGCAGATTGTTGAGGTCATGGGATAACCTTCACGTGAAGGACGGTGCACTGTTCTTCGTCCATATCACGGAGGATGGAGACAACTATCTGCCCATCCCCTCGAAGTCACTGCGACCCCAGGTCCTGAAACATCTCCATGACAAGATGGGCCATCTTGGATTTGAGAAGACAGTCCAGCTAGTACGAGACCGTTACTTCTGGCCCGGCTTATATTCGGAAACGAAGGCATATGTCGGGAAGTGCAAGCGATGTGCCCTAAGGAAACTACCAGACACTCGGCGACAAGCACCCCTTCAGAGCATCCAGACAACCAGACCATTAGAGTTGGTCTGTATAGACTTCTTGTCACTAGAGAGGTCTAAAGGTGGTTTCGAACACATCCTGGTAGTGACAGACCACTACACCCGGTATGCACAGGCGTACGCGACGAGGGATGAGATTGCAAATACAGTGGCACGAGTCCTATGGGAGAAGTATATCAAGAACTACGGCATTCCTGAACGTATTCACTCTGATCAGGGGAGATGTTTTGAATCAGCTATAGTGAAGGAGCTGTCCCAGCCAGCAAGCCCAAGTGGGCCCCATGTGGGTTGTGGTTGGGTTTGATGGGCTTAGGTGGGCTTGGGCTTGAAATGGGCTGCCCACATGGGTCCTGTGTGGGGCGACGGTGGGTTTTCAGTGGGCGTGGGCATCAAATGGGCACGATGTATGGGTCCAGTGTGGGGATTTGGTAGGCTAAGTGGGCCGTTTATAAACTGGGTTTTGATAGGGCTGGCCCAAGTGGGCCCTGTGTGGGATATAGGTGGGCCCGGTGGGCTGTATTGTTAGTGGGTTTTGAGAGGGCTGTCCCATGTGGGCCCTGTGGGGGGTATAGGTGGGCCCGTTGGGCTGTATTGTATGTGGGCTTTGGAGGGCTGGCCCAAGTGGGTCCTGTATGGGATATAGGTGGGCCCGGTGGGCTGTATTGTACATGGGCTTTGGGAGGGCTGTCCCAAATGGGCTCTGGGTGGTATATAGGTGGGCCCGATGGGCTGTATTGTATGTGGGCTTTGGAAGGGCTGGCCCAAGTGGGCCCTGTGTGGGATATAGGTGGGCCTGGTGGGCTGTATTGTAAGTGAGCTTTGGGAGGGCTGGCCTAAGTGGGTCCTGTATGGGATATAGGTGGGCCCGGTGGGCTGTATTGTACATGGGCTTTGGGAGGGCTGGCCCAAGTGGGCCCTGTGTGGGATATAGTTGGGCCCGGTGGGCTGTTGTAAGTGGGCTTTGAAAGGGCTGGCCCAAGTGGGACCTCTGTGGGGTATAGGTGGGCCCGGTGGGCTGTATTGTAAATGGGTTTCAAGAGGGCTGGCCCAAGTGGGCCCTGTGTGGGATATAGTTGGGCCCGGTGGGCTGTTGTAAGTGGGCTTTGAAAGGGCTGGCCCAAGTGGGACCTCTGTGGGATATAGGTGGGCCCGGTGGGCTGTATTGTAAATGATTTTCAAGAGGGCTGGCCAACAAGTGGGCTATGTGTGGTATATAGGTGGGCGAGGTGGGCTGTTGTACAACACTGTTATGGCCGATGGCGGTTTGCCTAAAGGTCACATTCTTGCCCTCTGATTTAACCCTTAATAATAAGGTACCACTTTTGTGGCAGTGACCTCGCATACCACAGAAAAACCGTTACTGCTGTGTGACTCGACTGTGAGCCACATTTGAATTTTGGAGACGGATCGAGCAGGTACATCGCACAACGTTTTACATGAAAACAACTGGTTATTCGTGGATATAAATGCAGTTTGCCTGTCAACATACAACTAAAGTTTATTCCTGTAACGCAAGCCTTTGCTGAATGACTAGCTTTCTTTAAAAGGAATTTTAAGTTACGTGCAGAGAAACATTCTGTTTAACTGGTAAGTTCATTGTTATTCAAATCTTATGCCCAATTTTCCACTTGTAACGTTTTACGACACGGTTTAGATTACTTCAAATTTTACACTGCTGTATGGCTTTTTGTAAGTGTTGATCTGTGAGTCAACCTAGTCATTAATTATATTTCCATGCAACAAACGGCTATATTTTGGCATCATTTGGCCAATTTCAAATTCGCTCGGGCGTAAAAAATTATTGTAAATGAGAATAAAGAAGAGACAACCATCTTTGTGGATTGCAACTCCGGTCAGCAATTTTGAACTTAATCATGCTGACTGTTTTTATTTTAAAGTTCTTGTTGGCCTACATTTGGGACATTTCGTGACTGAAAACATTGAAAGCTAAAATGCTGGATGAGTCTTCAAAATGCATACGTCTTTCAGACCGTATTTTCTTTTTCTTGGTTTTGTTTATTTGTTTATTTCTTTTATGTTTTAGGAGCCACCAAGAAGAACAGTCAAACCGATACTGAGGAATCGAAGCGCACAGGCTGGCTAGCGACAATTAAGGTTGGACCATGCATGGACGTGACAGAGATGAGACAGCGGATCAGCGAGCACACTTGAAGACGAAGTAATCAAGAAACAAGCTGCCGCAATTAAGTTAGTCACTGAGTAAAACAAATAAGGAAATAATTGTTAAACTGTTTCGGTTACATGTTTAGGAAGTATACTTGTTGATAGTTTTAATCAGGTTAATATCTACAGTGGTAAAATAAAGACTATTTCATTCATCGTGCATTTGTAAATTTTGGCAAACCACATTTCATGGCGTTTTAACCTGCCTGTCAAATTATATTTCCCAGGTACTTAACGATTAGTTCATCCGAGTTATTTCAAAGACGAGTGGCTTGGCCGTGATGCAATAGACTTAAATCCAGATGTAGTATATTTAGTATTTTTACCAATTTACCCATCACAAAGATTCCCACAGCTAATTGTGCTACACTATAATATAAAGCTCTGTACACATGGACATAATGTTTAGTCGGACTCATCTAGGCCTATAGTTTAGATATATTTTTTCAGAGAAATAAAAAAGGTGTTTATTAGGTCCTGTTTGGGGAAACAGTATCCTAGAAATATCCATCAAAGAAACCATTCTATGATCTTAATCTGCATAGCTTGGATTAACTAAACCGTCTTTTGTAAAAGAAACATATTGTTAGTAAACCCAGTTCTCTTATGGCATCGAGTTGGCCGTGCATTTGACTCACAAATCATGTTTAAAAATAATCTAAATTATTAATAAGTTCCAAATAATTATTACCATTGCGAATTCTGGTTATTAAAGTACGTTTTGACAAGACACACGTACAACTGTTTGTCACTGGTTTTGCATGCTTTCTTCTATTCCCACGACCTGAATTTGTTATAGTATATCCGGTCCGTAATATCCCACAATAAACTGATTTCATAGTGTGGGTGCTCCTAATTTAATTTAATTGAAATGAATCGAATTAAATTGAATAATGATCGAGCCCTTGTTAACTTGTGTACAAGAGATGCAAGGCCCAGATGGAACTATACGACTGCTGGGCTGCCCATTAATGTGACCCACCTTATACGTACATTTTGCCAACTTATAACCCGGTTAAAGCACAGAATGAGCCCACACAGTACCCACATAGGACCTGCATGAATTTATGTGGGCTTGCCCATTTGGGGCCCAACTGGCGCCGGCGGACAAATCTCTGTGGGCCCCAACTGGGCAGCCCACATGTGACCCATGAGGGAGCCCATTTGGAGCCCACTTGGGCCCCATGTGGGGCCCACTTATACCCCGGTTAAAGCTCAGAAGGGACCCACACAGGACCCACACGGGGCCCACATGAATTTATGTGGGCTTGCCCATTTGGGGCCCAACTGGCGCCGGCGGACAAATCTCTGTGGGCCCCAACTGGGCAGCCCACATGGGACCCATGAGGGAGCCCATTTGGAGCCCACTTGGGCCCCATGTGGGGCCCACTTATACCCCGGTTAAAGCTCAGAAGGGACCCACACAGGACCCACATGGGACCCACACGGGGCCCACATGAATTTATGTGGGCTTGCCCATTTGGGGCCCAAGTGGCGCCGGCGGACAAATCTCTGTGGGCCCCAACTGGGCAGCCCACATGGGACCCATGAGGGAGCCCATTTGGGCCCCATGTGGGGCCCACTAGGGAATGTTGACTGGGGTGTAATCTCCTCGGTACTGTGAAAAGTAAAACGTCTCCCTACCACCCCCAAGGCAACGGGATGACGGAACGTTTCAACCGGACGCTATTGTCTATGATGGGAACCCTTGAACCTGACCAGAAGCCTAACTGGGCGATGCACTTGCAGTCGATGACTTATGCCTACAATAGCACGAGACACGAGACAACCGGCTATAGTCCATTTTACCTGATGTTCTTGAGGGAACCTAGGCTACCCGTGGACCTCGTAACTCCAGGGGTGCCAAAGTCAGATGAGAGTCGTCCCCAGTCCCTGTACGTCCAGCAGATGCAGAAACACCTCCGGAATGCCAGCGAAAAGGTGAAGCTCGCAACGAAGAAGGCACAGCACAAGCAAAAGTTGAACTATGACAAGAAGATTCGTGGAACCGAGAGAGAACTTCAGCCAGGAGATCTCGTCCTTGTCGCCAACAAAACACCAAGAGGCAGAGGTAAGCTGAGAGACAAATGGGAGGAAATACCTTACATCGTCCTTAGGCAACTGGGAGACTTGCCAGTGTATACCATTCAGCAACGTGAATCTACGAAGACGAGAAATCTACATCGAAACCTACTGGCCATTTGTCCTTTCGAGGTAGAGGATGAAACAGATGAGGGTCTACTTCCACCCCTCCCGCAGTCCCAAGATGTGGACGGACCTCAGGTTTATCTCCTTCAACCCCCTCCACGGTTCCAGGATGAAGATTATCCTCCGCATCTCAATCTACCCCCACCCCCACATCAGTTGCAGGACGAAGAACCAGAATCATCCTATAGTAGCAGTACAGCCGATGGGTCTGAAGTGTCCACTGACAGCTCCACTAGTTCTGGCAGTGTATTGGAGGCGAGGACCAGCCGACGACCAAAGAGAAACATCCGTCCGCCTCGCAGGTTTGGAGACTGGCAGTGAATAGTTAATGAATTACGCACCTAGTAGTCACACAATTTTGTTGACACTCTCCTTGCCATTGCTAAGGATAGCAATGTATTTTAGTTGGCGAGTGTGTGGCAGGGCCACATAGTTAACTTGTATTAGCTTTGGTTTTCGACATAGGAGTCCCTCCCCCTGACTTGCATACCCTTAGTTTGTGTTGTAGCCCTCTTAAGTTAAATAAGTAGCGGTTTATGACACAGTAAAATAATAGCAGTGCTGTAGGAGGAATAGTAGTGTACGCCCTCTGGATTGAGTAAACATCCTGTCCAGAACAGAGACCCCCTTATCTGGGAGACCATGTGGTCTATGCCTCATTTTGCAGACTGGTAGAAGGCAGGGCAGCATCATTTAGTTTGCTCTGCAGATTACCTTGAAAATCTATGGCTTTTCTACCCTGAAAGTTTGGTCTGCTGCTGGATTCGGTAAGCTTAAGTTTTTGTTGTTTTGTTAACTAAGAAGTGAAAGTACATTTAATAGGTAAATATTTAGTGATCAAATTGGTACTTTTGTTTTGTGGCCTGAGATTGAAATTTCCCCATTCTTTTCTTGTTATACGGAGTGTGAAGTTCAAGTACACTTGGAGTTTAAGATTGATTCACAAGAGTTACTTTTGCGTTATGTATTTGTGTGCATTATACTATGTCGTATCCGATAGTTAGTCCCGTGGTTTACAACTTTATTTTTTCGTTGTATGAAAACTTGAGAAGAAAACAAGTGATCTTTTCAGTTTTGCACAGGTGTATTTCATCTTTTACATAGCTGGATTTTTATTTAACCAATAGTGTTAGAATTTAGATAGTTGGAAGGAAATCCTTCACTTGCCGTTTATTCTGTATAATGAGTCCCTACTTGTGTACATGTATGATGCATCTCTCTACTTTACTGAAGAGACATTGCCCATCCACAATGTCTTATTTTTATCAGGCTGACCACCAGTTAAGATAATAGGGCCTCAGACTTTGCCTAGTCCACTGAGCAGTGGGTTGATGGAATGCTTTGTATGTTTTGTGGTAATGATTAAGGGGGAGTGGTTACCCAGTGTACATGCAAAAAGTGCTAAGTGACTTGTAAACTCTCTAGTTGTCAGTCTGGGTGGCTGGCTAAATTCCTTATCATGAAGAGTGACCTTGTAGGGCACTGTACAGTGGTGGTGTGGCTCATTTAATATTCACAAGAAAGTTAGTGGTTTTGCCATGCCTTGGCCCTGTAGAGGATTAAGTTATGTTGTGGTATCCCTGGAGCTTCATGGTCCCAACTGTTTATAGCCATGCAGATGTGTTTTATCTTAACCTGTGTGTATCACGCTACATGTATTCTACTGTACTTATTTTCTTTGCATATTTTCTTCTCGTTGGGTTTTGCAGGTTGTTTAAGTTGTTGTTTTCGATTTATGACCTTCTTTTGCTGCTGTGTTGGTTTTTTTAGTTTAGTTGGATTTAGATTTTAGTTGTTGGTTTCTTGATTTTTTTTATCTGGTTTAAGTTCTTGGTTGGTTTATTGCTTGAAGTGATTGAGTTGGTTTTTTTAGTCTATTGTCGGTTCGTGTCATTTGTTTAGTTTATTTTTGCTTCATTTACTTAGTTTCAGTTGTGATCATTATACTGAGTTTTTTTGGTTTATAGCATTGTTTATATTTGAGGAAAGTCAAAGGTCATTTATATTTGTTTGGTTAGGAGAACATCAAGGTTGGTAGTGTCAGGTACAATATCGGTAGTTTTTCGAGTCTCATAATTTTATTTTTGGTTTTGTTTGTTTTTAATTGTCGTTCAGGAGAAATAAATGTGTTCCAGCGATAGTTCTTTAATCTCTGTCTCTTTGTCAACTTAACTTTCCTCGCGATTTTCTAGCGATCCTAGGTCCAAATTCTTTGTTCCATTTTTCTGGGTTACATATAGTCTAGACTAAAGTGCAAAACAAAATTTGAAATGTATCACGGCCCTGGCCTAGTCCGAGCATGGAGGAATAATCCGAGTAACTAGGACCCTACATCGCTTTTTTAAACATTTGGACATGATCTGGCGATAGATCATCCAAATCATCGCCAGATCATGTCCAAATGTAAAAAAAAAAGCGTCGTAGGGTCCTAGTTTGGACTATCATGGCCCTAGATCCCTTCATCATGTTAATGTTGTCAACATTTTTGCACAAACTTTATCTTCACTGAGAATGAGTTATATGATAAAAAATAAAGAGAAAGGAACAGAAGTCAGAACCCATGTTTCCCATGAACTGCACGTATTTTGCGGTCTTTGTGAATCAAGCTAGCAACGAAGATGTTAACTTTTAGTATTGCCGCCAGACTACTTACTACGTGTCAGAATACACCTAGCCTAAACAAGGCCACATGTCTGATAGACGCCGAGCGACTAAAAGATACTAATCGCGAAAACCTGAGTGACGTCAGTGCGAATTGCCCAGACAAGTGGCCTTTATCAATCTGGTTTGGATTTCTTATGTTAACCTTTGTTTAGAACTGGAATTCGCTACCGAAATGGTAGCGTCCAATCAGCGAACGTATCTCCGCGTGACGTCAGCTTATATTTGAGTTGGACTAGTTCATTTTACAAACAGGGAATGTCCAATCATGTCACTCACAATATTTAGCTCAAATCATTAGTTGCTTCCTAATTTATTGCAATTTTGCATGTAAAATAGATTTAAATGTGATATCTTGTATTTATCATTTATATATTCAACTCAGAAGCAAAATTTATATACGTTTTTGTACCTTTTCTTACATGCTTTGATATTGAACGAATCACGAACGAAGCCAACTGGGAGATCGCCGTTCTGATTGGGCGTATTGGCATGCTAATATGTATCTATGAATAATTCATGCCGAGCAGTGAAACCTACATTGCAAAAGGCCTTGTGACATTTGTCACTCGGTCGCGCGTTCACCCCGGGTATCTAGACTCATCTCAGCCGCTTAGCCAGAGTCACGAGGCCTTGTCAAAAGGCTAGAATACACCAATCACAGGGAACCTAATTTGCATGCGTATCCAAAAATGTTGGATATGTAAATGATCCAATACAAAAATACCAGGGTGAGAGTGCAGCTTTTGTGTCGGTGAGGGCGCTGCTCGATATCCTGGGAACGAGGTTGGGTGCCGACTTGCTTGGTCCTGGTGCCGACTTGCTTGGTCCTGGTGCCGACTTGCTTGGTCCTGGTGCCGACTTGCTTGGTCCTGGTGCCGACTTGCTTGGTCCTGGTGCCGACTTGCTTGGTCCTGGTGCCGACTTGCTTGGTCCTGGTGCCGACTTGCTTGGTCCTGGTGCCGACTTGCTTGGTCCTGGTGCCGACTTGCTTGGTCCTGGTGCCGACTTGCTTGGTCCTGGTGCCGACTTGCTTGGTCCTGGTGCCGACTTGCTTGGTCCTGGTGCCGACTTGCTTGGTCCTGGTGCCGACTTGCTTGGTTCTGCGGTGCCGACTTGCTTGGTCCTGGTACGGTGCCGACTTGCTTGGTCCTGGTGCCGACTCGCTTGGTCCCGGTGCCGAGTTGGTCCCGGTGCCGAGTTGGCAATGCAACCACATTATGAACACAGTACAGTACAGCGGATTGCAGCAGACGATTGCAGGCGCGGTGTACGCGTGATTCATTGTGAAGTAGCCACCGAATTTATCAACAATTTTATTTACTGTAATTATGCTAATCTGTTTTAAGTGAATCATTGACGTCGTGAATGACTGCTGCACGCTATGAGGTATGTTTTTTATGTAATGTTGGTTTGAGAAAAGTAGTTGCGATAATCGTAACCCACCATCCACCCGACGGTCGAAGACCGGAAGGTTACGAGTCAACTAGTGTACAAAATTTGCGGATTTGCAATTTCGACCATTTTTGCCAGACTAGTCACCAGATTTGCCGGATTTTAACCACTTTTAAAGAACATGACACACATTTTAAGAACACAGATTTGATCTGCAATGTGTAATGACTCCGCTCATAACACTCTAAACATCATTGAGAAAATATTTGGGGGGAAAAATGACAAAAACTTACCAGAGACTTAGCGAAATTCTCACCAAACGAGGTTTACTTTTATAACCCCGCACTTCAAAACCTAACAACAATCTCGACCAATCAGCGTAAACCAAGGAAAGACAGACTGGGTGGAGCTTCGACCGGCTATTCCCGCTTGCGGACTCACTGCACGGGCTTCTCTCTCTAGCTCAGTCTCATTCTTTATAGCGCAAGAACTTGTACACGTGAACCAACACGCATGCGCGAGTATTTCATTCGCGAAGTCGTGAACATGGAGAAAAAAATCTACCTCCAGGCGATTAGAACGCCATTATGGCCGAGTTCGGGCGGTCTGTTCTTGACACGCGTAATTCTTGCATGATGGATAGGTGGTGTGTGTTCTTGTTCCGAGTGCAATGTTCACGGGTCGCGTTCCCGCCGTTCGAGCGCGAGAACAGAGTTTGCGTGTCAAGAACAGACCGCCCGAACTCGGCCTATACGACTCGTGAACCAGTGAACACGATAAACACGACGCGATTGGAACGCAGCATGAGCGCCGAGAGAGGGAAGCCCGTGCAGTGAGTCCGCAAGCGGGAATAGCCGGTTTGCGGTGTACAGTCAAGCTCCACCCAGCCTGTCTTTCCTTGGTTTACGCTGATTGGTCGAGATTGTTGTTAGGTTTTGAAGTGCGGGGTTATAAAAGTAAACCTCGTTTGGTGAGAATTTCGCTAAGTCTCTGGTAAGTTTTTGTCATTTTTCCCCCCAAATATTTTCTCAATGATGTTTAGAGTGTTATGTGCGGAGTCATTACACATTGCAGATCAAATCTGTGTTCTTAAAATGTGTGTCATGTTCTTTAAAAGTGGTTAAAATCCGGCAAATCTGGTGACTAGTCTGGCAAAAATGGTCGAAATTGCAAATCCGCCAATTGTGTACACTAGTTGACTCGTAACCCTCCGGTCTTCGACCGTCGGGAGGATGGTGGGTTACGATTATCGCAACTAGAGAAAAGGGACAAAACTAAATAGAGTAGACTATTTTAAAGGTATACCGTATTATCGTACTAGTACACCATTTGCTAGTCCGAGTAACTTGGACCCTAAAATCACCTTTTTCAACAATTGGACATGGTCGGGTGATTAGGGTCCAAGCAAGAGCCATTTGAATCGCTGTACGAAATGTCTGCAAAGTGAGAAAATCGGGCCTCAAAATGTGGAGCAATGTTCGCCGATATGACGCACGTAGCCAATGTTTGAATGGACCAAACATCATTGCTCCACATTTTGAGGCCCGATTTTCTCACTTTTTTAAAAGATAAGAAAACACCGATAGTGTTATTGTCTTCATTAGTGCTTACTGGGGACAAGCAGCAATTTTGTAAGTGGCCGTTTTCCGTGACATTTTGGGGGATACAGTAAGTGTGGGAGGTCATGGGGGATCGATGTGCAGACATTTCGTACAGCGATTCAATGGCTCTTACTTGGACCCTAATATCACCGGACCATGTCCAAATGTTGAAAAAGGTGATTTTGGGGTTAGTCGGACTAACCATTTGCAGATATCTAAAATATTTACTACAGAATTATTAAGAAAAATATTACTCATTTGAAAGTAAATAATGATTCTAATGCAGCGTTCCAATTGTGTCGTGTTTATCGTGTTAACGAGTCGTATAATGGCGTTCTAATCGCCTGGTAACTCGGGTTCACCAGTGGTGAACTCGAAGTGGAATTTGTTTCTCCATGTTCACGACTTCATAAACGAATGAAATACTCGCGCATGCGTGTTGGTTCACGTACGAGTTCTTGCTCGATAAAGAATGTCCTTACTGCACGAGTAACTTGACCCTGCGCGTGCGTCTTGGTGGGTAGCGTTTGGAATGCAAACCCACTCGTGAAGTGAACATGGAGAAATTCACGGTGAACACAATAAAAACGACGCGATAGGAACGCAGCATAAGCATCCAGCAAAATGATTGCGCTAGATATCCTGTAATTATTCCGAAAAATATAATTTTATAAGGAAAGATTCGCGACGGACGGCGATCGCGAAAAAACAAAGATAACATAAGAATAACCGCCCAACACCGGTTGGAAACAAATGCTGTTTTTCGTGCTTTTCACGGCATACATGATTGTAAAACTTCGGACAGGTCAGTTAAACGATATTTACTATGAAATACAACCCCCCAAATCTACCCATTAATGGTAATTCAAGCAATTACCAATGGTGTATCCTACCTTTAACCCTAACTCCCTACCCATTTTTACTTACACATAACCTGAATCCTGCAAAATCCTCCAATATTGGTCACTGGTGACCATACAGCCTGTATCCTGCAAAATCCTGCAGTCTTGCCCTGGCTGCAGTCAGTAAAAACCCAAGTAACCTCAATCCTGCAAAATCCTGCGATGCATCAAACTCCAAGTGACCTCAATCCTGCAAAATTCTTGTGTGTCACATTCAGCCTGATAACCTGAATCCTCCATATTCCTGCAGGGGTAAAACCCCAAGTAACCTCAATCCTGCAAAATCCTGCAATGCATCAAACTCCAAGTGACCTCAATCCTGCAAAATCCTGCATTTTGCAATGAGGAATTTGGAGGATTTGGGAGGGTTAGGGTTAAAGGAATTTTGTTTCACCGTGGCAGGCGTGGCTATAACTTATTATAAAGCCAGTTTGATATTCCCACTGCGCATAAAAATTGGACAATTTTTTCTCAAAATGTTTTCTCAAATAAATTCGCGACTAGTCGCAAAAATATTCACGACCAGTCGCAAATAAATTCACGACTAGTCGCAAATTTGTTCACTAGTCACGAAAATGTTCACGACTTTTGATATCCCTCCAGGGCCACCATATAAATTAGCATTCGGTTAGGAGGTTTTCACCATAGAGCAAGGTGGTTTCACTCATAACAAATTTAAACACCATAGAGAAACACAGGGGTTTCCCTTAACTTTTTTTTCAGTGGCCCGCCGAGCTACCTACAGAAGTAATTAGAGTTTTCAGTGGCCCGCAAGCATTTTCAGTGGCCCACGTGTGCATTTTCAGTGGCCCACTGCATTGTTCGACCTTCAGGTAACGAAAGCGCGCGCGTACGGGAAAATTGCCGTAACGCGGCCTGTTACGGCACGGCACTTTACAGTCCACTGCTTGTTGTAATCGCTGATCTTGCGGGAAGGTTTAATTTGCACCCGCCACAAAAGCTATCAAAACTAAACCTCACCTGTGACAACAAAACTGGCGGAGTTATTGTAAAAGCATATTAAATGTTTAAGGTTGAAAACTTTTGGGGAAAAAAACGGAGAATGTTGGCCTAAATCTTTCACATGATGAACGCCGAGCTGACCAAAACACACCACACAAGCGTAAACTGAATGCAGGAAACATGCCGCGGTAGAACATTTGGCAGAAACACGCTACATCGCTCAAGAAGGACGAGCGTTACTACATGTACCTCGAAAGAAATACATTAAAACAGAAAATACAAAAACAGAAAAGGGCGACCATGATCTGATAATTAACTTGCAGGATATAACTTTCTTCATCGACGTTTGTTTGCTGGCTTTTTTTACATCTTACGATGTCAAATTCGACCATTTCGGGGAACGGACAAATACATGCATGTCGGCCATGGACTGGTTTCGGTCCTTAACTTTGTCCATTGAAGCGTGCGGCGGAAACCAATCCAACAATGCGCCTGCATTATGCATGCTTTGCATGGGGCGAGCACATGGCTTTTTGGCACCATCACCGTACCGTACCACACCATACCATACGGGACCGGAAGTACATGTCAGTGTGCCGCGCAGGCCATGTGGGCCAATGTGCTACATGTAGCTATAGCTAGCCGGCCATTAACATCGCGAATCTGCATATTGTACAGGAATGACACAATCCTATATGCACGTGCGCGTGCACTGTTGTGTAAAGGTACCGGTACTGCTGTACATGTCCGTGGCTGTTTTGGGTCGCATTTGGCGAGCGGGCGACCGCTAAGAGGAAACCCTGGAAACACCTCTGCACCCGCAGCCGGGGCAGCCATGATTTGCTGTGTCAATGTACAGTACATTAGATCCAAAGATCGGATTTCAGACCTCCGTGTACCACCCGGAGGGCTAAACAAAACTTATATGGAAAGATTCGTAATTTATTGCTCAATAATAATATTTCTGTTAACCAGTTCGCGCCGGATGACGTATATAAACGCAAAAATTCCCCCAAATTCAAAACGGATGACGCATAAACACGCCAAGTTCAAGTTCGGAAATGTATGTCAGCAGCGCGCGAGGCCGGAAATGCGTGGATGTGCTTCCCGGCACTATCAGCCTGAACACGCTTCGGATTGAGTTTCGTTAAAAATAATCCCGCCCGTCGGCTCGGCGATGTTAAAATAATCCCGGCGCGAACTGGTTAAACAGAAAAAAAATGGAACGCAAGGAAGTTATAAAGCATTGTTTGCTGAACTAATTTATTTTCATCGGACGTAAAGCCGCGCGTTGTCCAGTGAAAAAAACCAGACGTATTTTGTTTCTGCGGAAGAACCAACCATTATCTAGAGGTGCGGTACATATGCCGTTCTTTTTTCTTTTTTTGTCTTTAACCTGTAAAATTATATTTTATTCATTCAAATGCTATTTTACTTTAATTATTGTAATTGAAGTGACATATAGTTTATTCAGTCATTACGTGTACGATTTTATTCCGATGAATATTTGTTTTATAATGCTACCCCCCCCCCCCCCCCCACCGGAAAACGGTGTAGTCTTTGTTGATATGCACATGTACTTGTGCATGTAAAGGCGCTATCACACTGTTGCGTATGGCACCAGCATATGAGTTGCGTATTACAATTCATACAATATTTTGCATACGCACAACAAGCCCTCGAAAATACAAAATTTTGCGTATACTTACCCTATTGAACCTATTTGTAGCGCATGGGTAGCGTACGGCCAGGGTATAGCCTGCGTCTGTCAGCGTATGACCAGCGTATGGCCAGCGTATGGATAGCGCATTAGTAGCGCATGAGTAGCATAATCACACCGCATGCTCAGCGTGCCGTGACAAGTGGCTATATAAGCGGCGGGACTTCTACATTGCATGATACATGTACCTTGATGCTGCTGAAAATGCCTGCGCTAACCTGGAGATTGGCCTAGATGAGCTCACCCCTACCCCCTCCCCCCTCCCTTCAGCCTCACGCAAGCGGCCTCATGACCCGGACAGCGCCCTCCTTGAGTCCCTACAGAAGAGAGTTGCTGAGTCAGGCACCATCCTCGACCTCAAGGACCTCTCCAAAGCCCGGAAGCAGTCCATCACAGCTCAAACAGCCTTTGCCAACTACGTTCGAGACAGCCTGCTGACCATGTCCAAGGCCAAGTATAAGAAGACAAGGCCCACCATCAACAGGTTGCTGTCTGACCGGATGAATGAGGACAGTGATGATGACATTGTGTAGGCTTTCACGATGACCTTGACAGTAGAGGGGATGGTGCTGCATGGTAGTCAGCAGAAATTGGAAGCGGTTCACCAAAATGCCGAAGGCATTTTTTACCACCCTTCTGGCGCGGGAAAGCATGTAGTTATATCCTCTCGTCATCGTCTAGCAAAGGCGTTGTCGCCGATGAAGAAGTAGGGAACATCTTGGTAGTCACTGGGTAGAGGATCGGGGGCAGGGAATCCTATGGTACCGTCTTCAACACATTCCTTGATTTCACAGTTATTGTATATAAGCGTCTGATGCTGATCCTGTACCACCGACGTCTGCCCAGATGAATTTTTACTCCCCGTCTACAAGGGCCATGAGTACAACAGAATAGAATCCCTTGTACATGTAGTTGAACTAATTATTGAGAACCACTCTTTGGAGGACACTTGCAGGCAATGCGCTTCCCATCTAGTGCACCACATGTATGGGGAAAGTTCCATTTCTCAAGGAACTTGTCAGACATGGCACGCCATCCCACGCCATCCCTCAGGACTGGAGGGGCAGGACATCACCTCGGGCATGTACCGTACTTGGCAAACCTCTTTGACGACGATTGACTGGGTGTCATGGGAGACCCTCAATCCGTACTGCATGCTTGAGTACTTGAGTACTCCCAGAGACAAGGTGACGCAAAGTCAGTGCAAGTTTCAGGCCAGGCTTCAGGGGATCCCTGTACAAGGTGTGTTGTACCAGGTGTGTTGTTTGGTGATCCTGGGACGCACTCTAGCTAGCAGCTCATCGAACATCTCGGGGGGGGTGGGGGGGCATCCGCATGAAGTTCTTGGTCCTCGTTTTGGAGCTCAACCAGAAGCGGGTCGTAGAGGCCAAACTGCCGTCGCCTGCCGATCCATGGTTTCACCCAAACTTTACGTCTTCTTCTTCTTCTTCTCCTCCTTCGGATTATGTTCTGTAGGATCCGATGAACTGCAAAATCGACCAGATCGTGATGGTGTTGGAGAAAAGCTAGCTCCATCCTCTCTGGTCTGAGGTCAAAGAAGAACTAAAGAAGAGCTAGAAATGGAAGCCTATATATACCGGTATACTTTCTCAAAATGCTGGCAATACGCTGGGGATATACCGCTACGCTGGCCATAAGCCAATAATACGTTAAATACGTTACTCAAGCGTATACGTTGCAGATACGTCAGACATACGTTAAAAGTACGTTACTCATACGCTATCAATGTGCTATCAATACGTTAGCTGTACGGTAAACCTTCATGCCAACCTAAGGCAACCTACATGTATGTACAGCGTACTCGACCTATGCGTAACCTATACCTCTAGCGAACCTCTGGCGTATTCAGCGTATGCATAGCGTATGCCTAGCGTATGCTTAGCGTATGAACCATACGCAGGCATACGCACACAATTTTTAAGCATGCTTAAACAATTTGTTCGGCCTCGGCGTATCCCAGCGTATCAGCGTATGCTACCGTGACAACCTATCCCTAACGTACCCCTGCTGACCCCTGCCGTATGTCAGCGTAGGCCTGCATATTTTGTTACGCAACTCATATGCTGGTGCCATACGCAACAGTGTGACAGCACCTTAACTTTGACATCTGATCGGAGTGAAGAGAAGATAAACTACATATTTTATGTGAGCACAAACACGTTGGGTTATTCACAGTTCTGTTATGGACGTTCTTCCACATAATTATTACTGTGGTTTTTTTTCACTAGACGACGCGCGGCTTTACGTAAGACGATTAGTTCGGCAAACAATGCTTTATAACTTGTGTTTCATTTTTTTTCTGTTCAACATGGATATTATTATTGAGCAATAAATTACGAATCTTTCTACCTCGAGTTCACCACTGGTTTACCAGGCGATTAGAACGCCATACGACTCGTGAACTCATGTTGTGCCCTCTGTTGATTGACATTTATTTATGCCGACCAAAATGCTTGCTTTGTAACCCTAACGCTCCTCAATCCTCCAAAATCCTCATTGCAGTTTTGTAGGATTTTTTAGGATTGAGGATGGATGGTATTAAAAAAATATGATGATTTTGGAGGATTGAGGCACAATGTTGTTTTAAGTGTGATGGATTTTGGAGGATTAAGGCTGAAAGGGGTTTTAACAAAATGAGGATTTTTCAATGTGTTTAAACCGTAAAATAATTTGTCCTTACAAACACCTGCCTGAGCTTTGTCACACAGGTAAAAACAACTTGTCACAGTGCTGATTTCAGTACTTTTTATAAATGTCTTGTTTGTTCAGTCATTCATGGCAATGATAACAAACATTATTATCATTGGACAGCTACATTCTACCCTTTCAACAAACATTGTATTTTTCAGAAACATTCAGTAGTTTTGCAATAATATGAATTTAAATATATGGGTATTACAATATCGTGACTGACATTACATTGTGACTGACATTACTTTTGTTCAACTCACCAAATCTATAAATAACAATTATTTGCCCACTTGATAATATTATTGCACTGCCCAGACCTCATACTAAGAAAGTAATGAAGGGCACACGTTAATTGTTATCCTGTATGTTTTTATGGGGAAAGTCACCGTTTGTTGTGACTGACATTACATTAAGCCTAAAGCGTTATTTTGACGGCACATCCTGGGTATCTACATTGTAACATTAATTTCATATTTAAATAAAAGTTATTTTCCTAAAAATGGACACTGAGAGTTGTTATTTTAACACAAAAATAAAATAAATAATATAAGACTAATGAAAAATACCAAACGAAATAAGTTTCGTATTTTTACCTACGATTGGTAGCATAAACATACATGTAGTATTAACCCAGAGTGCTGTAACTTACAAATAATTGGTTTAGAACAATGTTTTTCATTTCTAGGAACTTCCGAATATACCCTATTAATTTTTTTAAAGATATTTAAGAAAAAACATTTAAACAAATTGACCCTCGTGTCGCATTTGCCTGGAATTGCCCAGCAACTGGTTGTTGTTCTTTGTAGTCAAGAAACAATAAGTTTTGACCTCAAACGAATTGCAACCAAAAAATCACATGAGCATTACTAAAAGGTCCCCACATTGACGTATTAAAAGTCTTAACAATTTCAAGTGGTGGAAATATGGTGGAAATATAATTTGCATATAAATCGTTAATCCCTGCCGCGTAATATATTTATTTCCATATTTGGGTACATGTGTATATGTATATTTATTTATTTTTGAAAGGTTCATTTTGGTGATTCTACTTTATATCCCTACTTCAATAACATTTTCTAAAGCATATTTAAGTGACTGAATAATTATGAGAACATAGTAATTATCCAAAATGACATCTTAATGACCCTATAAATGTGCGCACATTACATGTACACCGTTTCCAGATATCACCAAGTAGTCAGTATTTGTGAGCTTGAAATTCACCAAGTTGCTTACTAGCACAGTTCTCATATTAAAACCTTATGGAAAATCATATGGACAATGATAACATTGTGATATTTAGCCCAGCAAACAAAAACTGGGGGAGGGAAACGGTGTGTCCATGTATTGGGCGAAAAAGTAGTTAACCAGTTCGCGCCGGATGACGTATATTAACGCATAGTTTTCCTCAGATTCAAAACGGATGACGCATTTATAAACACGCCACGACCAAGGCCAGAATGTCTGCCAGCAGCGAGCAAGGCCGGAAATGCGTGGTTCCTGGCACTATCGGCGTAAACCTGCTTCTGATCAAGTTTCGTTAAAATTAATCCCGCGCGTCGACTCGGTGTCATCGGTGATGTTAAAATAATCCCGGCGCGAACTGGTTCTTAGGGTTGCCTAACATGGGAGACTTAAACAAGCTTAAGGAAATCTCCAAAATACATTTTAACGTAGATATAATTATTGTAAGCAACAACAATCTTTAATTTTGAGGGTTTCTTTGAACTCGTTCAAGTCTCTTACCTTAGGCAACCCTTCACCTACTTTATAGCTCAATTTCTGGACACACCATTTTCCCCCAGTTTGTGTGGCTAAATATTACAATGTTATCACTGTTCATATGATTTTCCATAATGTTTTAATAGGATAACTGTCCAGTATAAACACCTAAGTCACATTTGCTCTACGGCTAGGATACGGCGGCCGTAACCCCCCCCCCCCCCCCCCCCCCGAAATTGAGAGATACCTGCGGCAGACGCAGAGTATCTGCGCCGCACCGCAGATTCTGCGGTGGCCTCAGGGTCGCCCTAGGGCGTATCCTATCTTTTACAGGCCGTAGGGGTCGCCGTGGGATTATAGCGCGGAGTTATAACTGTTTTCATGTCTAGGTTCGCCGTAGCAATTACACGCCGTAGCCTAGCCTTGGTCAAGGCGTTCATCGTTGCCATTTGTATGTACAGCGCAGCGGTAATCGGAGCTCAAACAATTAACGACCTCACGCGACCACTATTATATGCAAATTAACTGAAGATATATGAACGCTTTGGATCAATCATTAAGTTGATGTTTTGGGGGCGGTGCTCATTATGCTAATAGATTAAGCTGACCTTTAAAGTCGTTTCTTATTGGTCGATCGTTGCGTAGAAACTGCATAAATAGAGTTAAAGGTGAAAGAGTTAGCTAGGTCGCAAGACCAGCCAAACTTGAAAAAGTCCTCTAGAAAAAATTTCCACGGCATTGTTTGTTAATGGTTGGCATCAATGCTAGATCTATTGTTCATGGGATCAGGAAGAGGATTAGGGTGGATGCCACGCTTGATTTTGAATTTTAAGGTCATTTCGAGGTCAAAAATGTCAAATAAGGTCAAAGTTGGTATTTTTTTATTTTGCACCAAACCTGACCCCGAGTGGTAGATCTATCCATACATTTATTCTCATCATCATAATTGGCATATTAAGGCTGTGAAATTAAAAGTTATCTTTTATCTTGTACACAATGTATAGCAAAATGAAACTTAAAAGTGTGATTTTCTCAAAAAGTGCATATCTTAAGTATATCAAATTTGTTTGCACTCCGTATCCCAATAGGGAATATAATTGTTTCAAACAATATTTTTTTGAAAAGTAAATATACCCAGGCAGTTTTTAATAAAATATAAAAACAATAACACACCTTCATATGTAGTGTATATCAAAAAGTTATGTTATTCTTGCAGTAAATTTGAACGCGTAGTGGGTTTATAGTTTGACATGTTGCTCAAAAACTGTATGTCTGATATCAATGTTGTTTGTACTCCCAATCTTTCCATGTAAAACATTTTTTTCAGACTCCAACACAGTCAACAAACTCAAAATGAGTTGAAATGTTTAACATTTTTGTGATTTGGCTTTTTTATGCTATACCAGTTTCCTACACGATGTGGTATAGTGCAGTGATAAATGTTAGCCTTTAAAAGCTACATGTTGTTACATAATGTGGATTGCCAAGTTTCAAAGCTAGCTTCAGAGCAGACCAGGCACTCTAAGGCCACTTCTCTCACATAAGGGCAGTTTCACGGGAAAGGTTGCAAAAAAGTCTCACGGGGGGTCAAAAATGAAACTTGTTGTATCGCTAAAACATGGTTATTTGTTGAAAGTACATGCATAAAGGTACTAGAAAATGTGAATTGCAAAGCTGAAACATTTTTTCGTTTTAATTTTAAGACACTTTACACTTTGCAGACTATAGAATTGGTGAAATGGAGGTACATGTAGGTATCATAAACTGCTAATTCCACATCTCAAACATGCCTGGAGTTGCTTTAAAATGATTGAAAGTCATTACAGTAGTCATGTCTTGAATATTAATGCACTCTAGGCTACGAAAAATGACATGTAATTTCATATATCGACGGAAAATTCAGTTTTATAACTTGTTTTCCTTGAAACACAAACTTTCATTTCTGTTTTACAGGAAACCATGCAGCCTGCTGATTATTTGCACTTTTGTCCAAGGGCTGTATGCATGGTAGAACAATTGGCAAAGAAATTGCATTGATAGTGTGCTGTGTTATAGAGTTACCATGGTCTTTATCATGGCTATGAAAAGGGTTCATTGTGTTCAGGAAAGGACAACAATTTTAACAAATACTACATTCGGTCTAAAATTTGATCTTATGAGAATGAACTTTACCAGAAATATAACCTTAAAACTAATAAAGAGTGGCAATAGAGTAGCAATATAATGACATGAACATAGTTTGTTAAGAAAATTAAATAAAACTGATAAAATATGTTTGATACAGCGTGCATGATGTACTGTACTGTACATGTACACCAACATACAATGTACTACATGTAGGTAAAGCATGTTAGAGTAACTTATTTATTTGTAAAAGTGTTATTTAGGTGGGTTTTTTTTTTTTTAGAGTTGGGAGGTTATACATTTGTGAGGCAGATCAGTTTGTACCTTGTTAATGCTGCAACTAACTGCTGTGTATTTACGTTCAGGAAAGGATACAATATTTAACAAGTTTTAGCATAGCACCGTGCATTTCCTACACGACAATAAAGTAAACTAAAGTAATATCCATCACTTCAAATGATTAATAATCATTGCTGGTGAAAATAACTTTAAATTGAGACATTGATACACGTACAGTGTATGCCCCAACAAGAAATGCTTAGATAATTAAACTATTATCCAGTGAACTTTATTCAGTCAACATGGTGCTTTCTACAAAATGGGGTCTAAGGAATAGGCACATCACGCCCAAAACAGTTTGAAGTATTTGTACACTTGTATGCACGGAGGAAGGTTCATGTGTATCTGTACTAATTTTGTTCCTTGTTAAATGTTTTAAACATGTTCAGGAAAAGACACAATTTTTAACAATGATCAATATACAAGTTTTTCAGTGACAATTTCAATAAAAGAATACCAATCTTGACAAATTTACTGTTTTACACAAAATTCTGATAAAATTACTTCAGAAGTTTTTGGTTAAATACATAGATCATTTTCATTCATGTTCAGGAAAGGACACACATTTTAACAATGTTCAACATGGTCCTATATACTTTAACAGAAAATAGCAACCCTCGCAAACTAACCGTGTGTGTCACAAAGCTCTGATACATAGGTAAAACTAATGAAATGGCTGAACACACAGAAAGAACTGTTAAAAGAGTGTCTAACAGATGTTGCTCAACTCGTTAAAAAAAATGTCCTTTCCTGAACACTTTAATACACAGAACTAGACTAAAACAGTAAATTATAATTAAATTGACTCAAACTAATGCATGTATTTTGTGAAAGTGATGATATGAAACTGTAGATCAGCCAATTCCTGACAAATATTGGATTTAAGTGTGACTTGTAAAGATAAATGCATACGCACATGTTTACTCGTATTGTGTGTAAACATGAGTGAGTAAATGACCTGTAAGAACAAATCACCAACACTTTCTTGCCATAGTTGGTTTTAATTTTAAAACATAAACTCTACAGACAATATAAGCATATACTTCATCAAATTTAAGCAACAATGGCTTTTGCATACTATGTACTCTGTTAAACTATATGTTCAGGAAAGGACAATGCAGTTTAACGACAATGTCACAACAGCAAGCAGGGTTCGAGTCTGAATCTTTGTATAGTCTGTTAAATCAAGTAAGTCTACCCCTAGGTACATGTATATGTCAAACAAGTTTTATCTCTGACTTCATGTAAAAAAGGGGAGGCCATGTTCAGGAAAGGACATTTTTAACGAACATTTGCGTGGCATATGCGACTGCTGCTTTATCAAATTTACTTGTTATTTCCCAATTCCAATATTTTTATATTTTATTACTGGAGTATGTAGCATCATTTTGACAGGCAATAAGTTGTGTTTCCTTTCTTTTCATTCTAGAAAAAAATATCATGTTCAGGAAAGGACATTTTGAAAAAACCTTTAACGAACAAATCAACGTCTCACTCAAAATAGCATAACAAAAAAACAAGTTGGCCCAGCCAAATGAAATCTGGTGTACATATTTTGGGGACATACTTCTATGTCCTTGCAAGTCTGGGTGGTTCCTGTGGCATTTAATTTTTATTTCTCATCAATTGCAGTTCCAAGAAAATGTGAATGAGACTCCAATTCTTGTGTTTTAGCACTCATGTGAGCTTATAATTTGAGAATCGTAATACGTAAAACTGTGAAATTATTTTTGGAGACTCCTACAACATAGAGGTCCTTGTAGGACAAAAACCAGCAAATTCCCACAAAGTCTTCTTGTGAAATAAAGCATCGATTACCTATTTTTCATTTTGCAACCTTTCCCGTGAAACTGCCCATAAGATGGACACCCTAAGTGATTCTGTTGCCTATCAACTGCCCAGACCAGCGAACTTTGGGTGTCTGATTAGCACAGACATCAAGGGCCACATTGCCACACTTGCATCCATTCTTTTGATTTGACTATACTGGACATGCTCTGACGAGTGTGTATGGCTAAATCTGAAGCCATCAACCATCAGTTTCTATATTACCGCGCCGTTAGAGGACACCAACTGACCTATGAGGCTCTGTGGCACATCAAATGGTCTATGCTTGAATCTTGGCTGGTTGAAAGTGGTGAACAAAAAGATGTGGAAGTTGACAAACTAGCCCAAAGTGTGGTTAAGCAGTTCAAAAAGAGATATGGCAATCACAGAGCAGAACTTTCCAAAGCGGTAGGCCACCTGTCAGATTTTCTGAGCAGTAACAATGTTCAAGAGCTCTTCAAAGAATTCAACAACAAGCACTCTGGAAATCCAAACTTCCGACTGTGGTCTCATTACATGGAGATGGTTGAGATTCTGCTATATTTTATCAGAGCTCAGAAGGACAGAAACTGGATCCTCCATCTGGAAACTTTTTAGCAATGCTACCATGGCTCACCATCTACGATCACAGCAACTACATGTATGCCCAGTGGGGACCTGTTTATCTCGCAGATATGAAACTCCTCGAGAAGCCAGCACCAGAAGTTTGATTGAGAAAATGATGGCGCTTTTCCATTCAGTTCTCTGGTGACTTGTATGGCTTAATTAAGCGTAATTTTGTCTAGATGCCAGTAATGTTCGAAATAAATGGGATGGGCGGACATAATAGACTGAATGACCGTTGTGGGCTTAGGTTAATCAAATGTGATTTTTGGGGTGTGCGAGAAGAGGATTATTTTCGCAAATCTTCTTTTGAGCAATAGCATTGTTTCGTGCATGCTGTCGTGGCACTCGTTTGTTGCAGGTGGGTGATTCCATGAGGAATTGGTCATAACTCGCAAGGTGTGTGGGTTTGGTGTGGTCCAATCAATGATCGTGAATTGGAAGTGTTTGGAACATAGCCAAGTGATTTTTGTTGGTTTCGTATTGTTCCTGTAGTAAAGAGAGCAGTGCTTTGTATGTTGAGGGTTTCATCATGTTCAGTAGGTTCTTCAACAAATCCCGAGTCGGATGGGAGTGGTTTGAGCCCTTGTTTTTGTTGTTGTAACTTGGCTCGTATTAGTTTATATTCGTATTATTTATGCAGTAGTGGACATTTTGTTGTGAAGCGAACAAAGCGGCGCTTCAACCAGGTTCCCGTTGATCAGGCAACCGAGTGGATGAGTTGGACACGTATGCAAAAGGCAGAATGTCTTAATTGGAATTATGAGAAATGATCAAGACGGGGACCAATTTTGTATCACATGGTCCGAGCGATCACGCATCACACAAGACATAACATTTCTCTTCAATCTGGAAGATGTTTGGATGATCTCTGGAACGGCAAAGAAGCGC
Organism: Crossaster papposus; assembly: GCA_037893245.1. Lineage (NCBI taxonomy): Eukaryota > Metazoa > Echinodermata > Asteroidea > Velatida > Solasteridae > Crossaster > Crossaster papposus. The sequence goes on along the minus strand of JBAIAA010000259.1, from coordinate 1,191,818 downwards.
AAATGTTACCCAATACATGCACTATCTAAGAGACTCGCACAACCCGCGAGGGATAACCTGCTAGCTTTCATGCCCGTACAGGATGTGATACAACCTCCTCCTTCCATAGCCATGGGAAGAAAATGTGCTGGGAAATCTTTGGGGAAGCAACCACCATGTAAAACCATAAAACCACTAAACGTTCAAACTTACTTCGTTCAAATGTACTGGTTTTATTACATCATAACGTAATGTGAAGGTGTGGTATGGATTTTTATTTTTTATAAAAAACTGCCTGGGGGTACCTTTACCTTGGAAAAAAAGTGGTTTGAAACGAATGTATGCACCGTTGAGATAGGGAGTGCAAACAACTTTGTTATTCTTAAGATATGCACTTTTTGAGAAATCACAGTTTCATTTTGCTATATATTTGTGTACAAGATGAAAGTTTATCCGTTAATTTAATAGGTTTGGTGTATCAACATGAAGTTATTAATAACCTTTATGGATAGATCTATCAATTGCGGTTAAAATGTGTACAAATTTAAAAAAAATTGACCTTATTTGACCTTTTGACCTCAAAATGACCTTAAAATTCAAAAACATGCGTGGAATCCACCCTAATCGTCTTCCTGATCCCATGAACAACATATTGTAACGTAGATTTTGCCTGGGGTCGACACAACACACAAGAAAGAATCTTGACACAAGTGTTCCTTGATTTCCGGTGAATACCTGCCGTTTATTGTGGACTCTCGCCTCAAAACACTGACATGAAGCTCACACAATCACGCGGTCTCTAGAACCGGCACGGACGCTACACAGCCCCCCACGAAGACCTTGTTTGCCCCCAAACAAAACGGTGGGCCTGTTGCCGCACACCTGGCTATAACCGCCCCGGAAAGCGCATAACGCCAACAATTGCAACACAACAAAAAACTTGTTAAAGTTCCCGTCTTGGAGGTGGGAGGTGGCCGCCGGATGACACCGTCCCTGTCCAAACGCATCCAGGTCCCGTCCGGTAGCTCCACTTGACACCCTGCCGGCAAGACTCAGGGCTGCCCACGCCATTGGAGCGTCGACATCGGAGGGGGCGTCGGGGGCTCCGTCTGCGTCCCTCCTTCCGCCTGAGCTGGCGGGGAGGGTCTGGCGGTGCTGCTTCTTTCTGGGTGGCGAGAGCGGTGTCCGTGTCCCCGTTGTCCTGACCAACGGCCCGAGGGCGCCGAGGTAGCCTCTCCTGGTCCTGGCTTGGCTGGCTGGCCGACTCGTCCCGTTCCGTGCGAGGAGGCCAGGAGGGCCGCTCCGAGTGGAGGTGGTTCCCCGGCTCCCCCGCTGGAACTGGGCCCCCCCGCTGGAACTGGGCCCCGTCGTCTCTTGGCCGGGGGCGGTGACGCGGGACTGGCAGCGGCTGGGTGATCCCGCCTGCCGTCGGGGCTCTCCTGTCGGGAGAGGCGAGGCGGAGAAGGTCCTCGGCCGGCGGGATTGATGAGCTCTATCTCGTCGTCGCTGGGATGAATCTCTAGGGCGTCCATCTCCGCCATCACCCCGGCCACCAGCCCCTCCCGGCAGTACCGATGGTGACGTCCCCGGATGTCGTCTTGGTAGAACCGCACTCTGCAGCCCCGTTCGCACGCGTACGGGCGTTCCGCGTGGAGCTTCTCGCACGCAGTGCGGATGTGTCTGCAGCGGTTGTTGCTGCGGGTGAAAGCCTTCCCACAGTGGGGGCACATCACAGGAGCCCTCCTGCGGGGGGAAGGAAGTTTGGTTATTAAATGCAAGACAATATCGGCTAGGCTGGACTACCTTCCGGCCGGCGCGAGTATACCTCCCGGCGTCTGGTTCCGTCGGTGGAGAAGGTGGCCGATCGCACCCCGCTTCGTGCTCGCCTAGCCCCGGACCCGGTTTTGCACCCGTCTCAACCTGCCCTCCAGGGGCGGCATCCGCCTTCGCAATTGGTGGCGACGCCTCCGCCTCCGTCAATGCCGGTGGTAGTTCCTCCTCGTCCGACTGGTCACCCATGTCCACTTGCGGGGCTGGCCTGGCTTGACCCGTCGGTCCGGGAACAGGCGGTCTCATCACTCCTTCGGCCCCAGGCTGGGGCGGCGGGGGGCTGGCTCTTCCCCTCCGGCGGGGGCAGTCTCTCCTGAAGTGGCCAAACTCGTGGCACCTGTAGCACTCCACCTGAGCCGGCGCGTTAGGTTTGTACTCCACCTGGGGAACCGACTCAGGCTCTGCAGCAGAACCTGGAGGAAGCTTCCCTACCGACATCACGTCTCTGGGTCCGGCCTTCTTTTTCCAGCTATACTCCTGTAAATTCATGAACGCCTCCATCTCGGTCGCCAGCGTGATGGCTTCGGTCAGGGTTGCCGCCTTCCGGGAGAACAGGTGACGCTGCAGCTATTCCTCCCCCAAGGCCCTCCGGAACGCCTCTACGCCCAAGTCCTCCCGGGCTTGCGCAGGGAACCTTGGGTAGCTTTTCAACACCAGCCGCCGAATGGATTGTCCCAAGCTGCTGAGCGACTCGTCGCGGCCCCTCGTCCGCATGGACAATTTGGCCCGATGTAGTAGGACCTGTGCCGTCATGCCGAACCGGTGCTCCATGTTCTCCAAGATGAAGGAGTATTCCCCCCGTGCCTCTGGCGCCATATCTGCCAGTGCTTCCAGAGCTGTGCTCTTCAGGTGAGCCGCCAGATACATCGCCTTCTCGAACTCACTCCAGTGGTTGACCGCCGCGACGCTCTCAAAATGGATCAAGTAGTCCGACCAAGACGAGACCCCATCAAACCTATCCGGGAGCATCAACAGTCTCCGGCCACCCGTTTCCATTGGTTCCTGTGTGCGGAGCAGTGTTGGCGCTTCCGCTCCATTGACTTGTGTGCGGAGCAGCGTTGACGGCTCCGCTCCATTGGCTTGTGTGCGGAGCAGCATTGCCGGCTCCGATCCATTGACTTGTGTGCGGAGCAGCGTTGACCGCTCCGCTCCATTGGCTTGTGTGCGGAGCAGCATCGCCGGCTCCGCTCCGTTGACTTGTGTGCGGAGCAGCATTGCCTGCTCCGCTCCGTTGACTTGTGTGCGGAGCAGCGTTGACGGCTCCGCTCCATTGGTTTGTGTGCGGAGCAGCTCCGCTCCATTGACTTGTGTGCGGAGCAGCGTTGACGGCTCCGCTCCATAGGCTTGTGCGCGGAGCAGCTCCGCTCCATTGACTTGTGTGCGGAGCAGCGTTGACGGCTCCGCTCCATAGGCTTGTGCGCGGAGCAGCTCCGCTCCATTGACTCCCATGCGGAGCAGTGCCGACGGCTCCGCTCCATTGGTTTGTGTGCGGAGCAGCTCCGCTCCGTTGACTCCCACGAGAAGCAGCTCTGATGGCTCCGCCCCATTACCTTGTGTGCGGAGCAGCCTCGTCCCGTTGCTTCCCGTGAGAAGCAACTCCAGCGGCTCTGCTCCATTGCCCCGTGTGAGGAGCAACCTCGACGGCTCCGCTCCACTGCCTGGTGTGCGCAGCAACTCCGCTCCGTTGGCTCGCTGGGGAAAACCCGGCCCCGTCGCCCCGGGGCGGCCTCCCGTCTCCCTGCTGGCCTCGAACAATGACTCCCCGTGTAGTCCATCGCTCCCTGAGAGGGCGCTGTTCTGATGACCTGTCTCCAGACGACTCCCCGCCCCTGCTGCGTCGACGAACACAACCCGCGAACGCTCCGAGCGGAGCGACCCGCCGGCCGCGCCGCCGTCCACGGCCCTGGGCGGCCCCTCCTCAGGCTGAAAACCCACCGGTCTCGAATATGGGCTGTCGGTGTCATGGCGATGCCCCGCCCCCGCTGCGCTGACGGGCACGGCTTGGGCTCGCTCCGAGCATAGCGAACCGTCTGCCGCGCCGCCGTCTACAGCACGGGCCGGGCCCCCCACGGACTCGATATAATTTGTATAGAACAACTGAGGAATGTCCCGAGGAGGCCCTGCCCCCGCTACATCGACGGGCACAGCTCGGAATTGCTCCGCGTGGAACAAAACGTCTGCCGTGCCGCCGTCTACAGCACGGGCCTGGTCCCCCCCGGACTCGGTAGCGACCCCAGACAATTTATGGGGAAGGGCGCCCTCTCTCCAAATCGGAGTGGACGCACCGTCGCCCCCCAACCATTGGGACATGTCCCTAAATTCCCCGCTATCATTCCCCAATTCCTCCACCAGGAAACACCCTGACTCCCAGGAAACCACAGCCCCCCCAGAGCTCTCCGGTAAATCCTTAAAGAAGGCCTCTAATTCCTCCGGCGTGATGCACGGAGTGCCTGAATGTTCTCTAGACTGGTCCCCGTTCCCCGGGCCCATACCCTGGCCTGCCCTCTCGCCGTGGGGCGAGTTGGCTGCCATGCCATCGTGGTTTTGCAAAAACATGAACACTTCACCTGGTCTTTTTCCCGTCCTCCTGTATGCCGACCGCTGCCACCAATGTAACGTAGATTTTGCCTGGGGTCGACACAACACACAAGAAAGAATCTTGACACAAGTGTTCCTTGATTTCCGGTGAATACCTGCCGTTTATTGTGGACTCTCGCCTCAAAACACTGACATGAAGCTCACACAATCACGCGGTCTCTAGAACTGGTTAGAACTGGTTCGGCGTATGCGCGATCCGGGGACGGGTTTTCGGAGCACACCAGCAGGAGCCACCAGGGCGATCCCACCACCGTGGAATCGCTCCAGCGCCCCCTACCGGCCAACCGGCACGGACGCTACAATATCTAGCATGGATGCCGGCCATTAACAAACAATACCGTCCAAAGTGTATTTTCACACTTTGGCTAGCCTATACTACATGTAACACGTGTACAGAACACCACCATCGTTGACATTATTTTATCAGAGAAAGTTGAGTGATTTTTACGAAGGCTTTTAGGAATTACACATGAAGATTTGAACTGTCTTGCTTGATTGGTAAGGGTCGCAGTTATTTTCGCTCGGTTCGCTGGGTATTTGCTTGAATGTTGACAATGTTATGGTCAAAACTAGTTGTGTTTAGCTGCTTAGTTTTGAGTTTCAACCATGTCGAACTCGGCCCTACATTATATCGCACGCATCTAATCTAGCTGAAAAACGTGCTTCGGTAAAACGCGGAACTCTGATAATTAAATGCCTTGACGGCTGAATTTTGCCAAGAAAATAATTAGGAGTTATTGAGGATATAAGACACTTTCCCTGTTTAAATTACAATATTGCGATCATTTTGAAGGTTGGTCCTGCAGCCGTAAACATGCCCCCTCCCCACAGCGTTGGACCATGCTTGGACCATACATGTGGCGATAACGCAAAGACCAGCATGCCTGGGTATAATGCTGATTATGCGGCGATAAGAAACTGGCCAAACACGCTGATAAACGCTGAGTACCTTGCCGTACGTGCGAGCTCCGAGCAAAATGGGGCTGCCCGAAAAATGACAGATGTCCCATAACCTGTCGGCAAATTCACAAAAACATCGTGACCACGAAGAAAGGATTCTAAGGCCTTTCGCTGCTCGGGTCTAAAATTATCGAGGGATAATATTTTCGCTGCAGAATTCAAACAACACGACAGATCTTCGGACGACTGACGACGCTGAATATCCGCCATTTTGTCTTAAATGTCATGCTGCAAATAAGTAACTGCATCAAATTTGATGACGTCGGGATTCAACCGCGTTGTAATTGGACACTCCACATCTTAGCCCCGCCTATACTTATCTGTATTCGCATACGAGATCATGCGCTAGAAATGTAGCGCAAAATATAGGAAAAACGTAAGATTTCAAAAACGGTTGGTCCAAGGCGAACAAAGTAGCTTCAGTTGATTTGCATAAATAGTGGCCGTATGAGGTCGCTGGTCGTGGCGTGTATTTCTGGACGGATAACGACGAACGTGCCTTGACCAAGGCTAGCCGTAGCCATGCCGTAGAGCGGTTCAACGGCGACCATATGTTGGGCGTACGGTGGCCTTGCGTTTGCCGTGCGGCTGCCCTGGGGTTTTATGAATTACAATTGACTTTTGCGTACGGTCGCCTTGCGGGCGCCTTTCGGCTACCTTGCCTTGCGGCGACTGTGTGCCATCACTTCAACGGCCGTACGGCCGCCGCAGGTTTTCTGTCTCCACAAATTCAAAATACGCCGTGCGGCTACCCTAACATACAGTATTATGTGACTGCTACAGTATGTGATCGTGGGAATGCTGCGGCGGCTCTATAAATAATTGCTATTGGCCGTAGATATTTTAGACCCCACAGCCACCGCGGCAAATGTTATTGAAGTAAGGATGTGTAAGTATAATCACAAATAACTTTTCAAAAAATATAAATAAAATATATACCCAAATATGGGAATAAACATATTACAAGGCAGGGATTAACGATTGATGCAAATTAGACATATTTCCACATTTGGATTTTTAAAGACTTTTACAAAGTTTTAGTATGTCATTCTATAGGGACCTTATTGAAGGGCATTGCAAAGAAAATTGTTTTGTTGCAATTTGTTTGAGGTCGACAAAATAAAATTAAGTATTTTGCCTAGACTATTGTTTGACTCTGTACAAAAGGCTCAGAGAGACCCTGTTAAATTCGGTAAGGTTCAGGGCAGAAATCCATGAGACTTGTACATGTTGGAGCTTGGGGGAATGCACATAGGCATTTATTCGTAGACGTACAGTACATGTATGTAGGTGAGCTCACCCATGGTCACAGGCACAGCACAGTTCCTGGTCAACTGTACATGTACATGGGCAATTCCACACTAATGGGGTACATTTGTGTGACAGAGAGGTCTAAAATTGAAGTTTCTGATTAAATATATATTTTGCTGTTTTTCTGCTCCCCATAATGCCCAGAATGCGTGGTTAAAACAATTTGATAATTCCACCTTCGACCATCATTTTACAGGCGTGGAAAGTTGACTCTCATTAATTGGTTACGTACGTAACGTGGACAGAAAATTGATCAAATCAGACTTAATTAAAAGAGCTAAATTTGTGTAGTTGGGAGTTAAACATATTAATTTCACTTAATTAATAAGGTTCAAACACAACTTTAAAATGAAAGGTCTCAACAAGAAACGTTTATTGGGGCAAGTCTGGTGACAGGCAATTTCTAGTTTTCAAGGACATAAAAACTAATCTTGTAGAGGACAAAGCCAGAGACAAATTCTTGTGAAAACATCATTTAAGCAGTCACAGTCTATGTGTTAGTATTGACACAGCAAACCTTCATTTTGGCTATCTTGCTTTAGTAACTACAAATAACTGGAAAATAGTTATGCTGCAATACTTAATGAGGTTACGTACGTAACAAAGACGGAATTGTCACTGTGGATGTTCACAACCGTTTTTTCAAACAGATTGTATTTGTTATGATTAAAAATAACTTCCCAAAAAGATAAACTTGGACTGTCCAAATGTTTCCTACAGCCCCCGGCCTGTTCCTACCTTCCTCGTACTAGCTATCCCCAAACAATAGGTAGTCCCTCTGAGAAGGGGTTCATTCGTACGAAAAAACGATAATTATAATGTTAACTTTAAACACGTGTTATTACCAAGACACTTTACCATCACACACTGCTCAATCTGTGTCATAATGGAGAGAACAGTGTCTCTGTTTGTTCCAAAAATCCGTTTTAAAACGATATTTTAAAGTTTTTAAAGTTTTTAAAAAATTCGCGATAAACGCAAAACAATATTGCGGGACAAGTCTGCGCAGGCGTGCACAGCTTGTCGCACCGAACAACAGAGGGCGCTCTGCTAGTTCCCTTTGTTGTTCGGTCCGACGCGCCTGCGCAAACTTGTTCCGCCATAGTTCTGTCAGCGTTACGTACGACTACGGGCATGTTGAGAAACCACACTTTTCATAATACAGTGGGCTATAAAATTAAGATATTTGATTGAAAACCTATTAAAGACATCACGAACGACTATTAGTTTATAAACGTGATAACAACTTCGTAAGAAACCAGGCAAACCCGAAGTGCAGCACGGAAACATCCGTCTTTGTTCGTACGATAGACATCGTGTTCCGTCGTTCAGGAAACAAAACGCAGTCGAGGTTTAATATCAATGCCAATCAGCTCAGTTTTGCAACAGAAACAAGGCATATTGCGTGTTCTAAGTACCCTAGACCTATAAAGGGTTACATGAGAACAATTTCTGGTTAAAATGAAAAATAAAGGGAACGTACGTAACTTATACTACGTACGTAACAATCAGGACAGATCGACGACCAGCTCCGCTGTAAGCGTCCTCGACAACAATGGCGGCTTTTCACGATGTTACTTTTAATGCGCATGCTCAAATAAACAACGTCGAAAATCTAGAGATCGTAATCGGAATGCGCGCGAAAAAAAAATGGGTCTTTTGTCGATGTTACGTACGGTACGTAGAAAAAGGTGGACAGATTCTAAACAACTGCAGCTGTAATCAATTTTAACGAACGAATATCAAGTTAAAATTAAACAAAACGCAACAAATATGATTTCAGGTTTTACACACCTAATATGCTTGTACTCTCTTCAAGAAACAAGGTACATGTAATGTGCAATTTGTTGTGTTTGATGCCGTATAAAGTGGCGATCAAGTGTGGAACTCATCCCCTTTAAGGCCATTTCATACTTCATTTGCGAATGCCAAAATGCAATGCGAATTTGTATTATGCGAATTTGTACACTGGGCGCGAATAATTCGCAGTGCGAGTAACAAATTAATTTGTTGCGAAAAGGACGTTCATACTTTTTTCGAATCATTTAATGCGAAGTTCACCATGTTTCAGTGTTTACAAGAAATGTTGATGAGAATTTTCCATTAAGTTAAATGTCGTTAAATTTGTCGTCTGCTCTAACGTTTGCTTCACTTCTTCGGCTTTGGTTCGCCTGTGACTTCGGAATCACTGAGTAGTAAAAATAAAATGAATGAAATCAAATTATTCAAACTGTTATCGGTTCATATCAACTGATTTAATGTTTCTGAGGCACCAGAATGTGACTGGATTTCTCCAGTAGCCTAAAATTCCCTTAATTCTAAGACGAAGACGATTCTGAAGCCAGAAATTCGAAAAGGCCCTAAAAGTGTCCTTAAGGAGTAGGGTAGACTGCGATTTGATTGGTTGTCGGCTTTGCGAAGGTTTGCTAGAGTTGAACATTGCTCAAATCGTACGAAACTGCCTGCGAAGCAAATTGTTCGTATCTATTGTATCGTAGCTAAGCGGTTGGAAAAAGAATAATAACGTAACATTTGCTTAGCATACGCATTCGCATGAAGTATGAACTGGCCTTTAGCCTCATAAAACATTTTGATAATGTTATAAGCAATAAAATGTGTAAAGTTGGCCTAAACTATTTTTGCTTGATTTTTACCACTCCAGGGTGTTGTCTGACACTGCACTACAGCGGTAACGGCTGCACACACGCGATGATAGTTATTCAAAAAGAAAGGAAAAATTCACCTGCCATCTGAATCGTAAGTTGATATCAATATATAGTATCAGCTGAAATACCAATCTGTACTAGAACGCTACTTATCTTTGTTTTAACATCTAGACATGACCTGGCAATAGTAGGGTCCTACATGTACATGTGTATGTACATGTAGGTTGTTCGTTGCCCAGAATCGAGTTACGAAAAGTGAAATTTTCCGTTCAATTCTGAGAGAGCAGTTTTCTTACATATATCAAAGACGTCATGAATTATGATCTCTTTCTCCAGTTCAGAGTGATCAAAAACATGATTTAATCGTACACGATCGAGAAAAACTACGAGATGCGTGATCGTTGCCAATGTCATGCACATTGCACATCATTCTCATTCTGCACTGGTTGCTGCCATGACTGTTGCCATGACTGTTACACTGCGTATTTATAATGGCGGAAATCAGTGCAGATGAAAAATGACGTAAAACGATCACGTGCGTGGTGACAACGATCAATGCCCCTTAACAATGTTTCTTTAGCTCTAAAGCAGCTTAGGGTTAAGGTACATATTATAAAGAGTGAATAATACATTATTGTGGAAAAGGGCTTTAAATTGGTTGAAAACACCAACATTTCTAGAAATAACTGTTCTGGTTAGATTTGTTGACCCTTCTTTCCGGTACTAACCGAAAGTGCCTTATAATTTGAAAGTGGAAAATGATGTGAACTTTTTTTCAACGATGTTAGTCTCTGTGCAAGTTGTACTCTACAAACAAGTTACCAGTGACGTCATCAATTATTGTTGTCACCAATAATCAGTTGATGTGTGTGTTTGCTAAAATCGCTTTAAAATACAGTTTTCCGGTGCTTGTTTCCGGAAAACAAACTTTGGCTCCCGATTGGTGGTGGGGGGGGGGGGGGGGGGGGGGGGGGGGGGGTCGCACACACAGTGGAGCGCAAACACGGACATTATGGGGGGCCAGGATTGCAACATCCTGAGCCACGCAGCGCTTTTACGAGCTTTCTACTAATAGCGCTCAAACCCCTGCTGCGGACATTCGGCAAGATCCGTGGTTGTTAGCGCTATTGCCGATGCTGGAGTTTGGGAAACGGCCAACATTTGCGTCGCATAGCCCCCTAGTGAGAAACAGCGGCGCCAATGACTAAGGTAATTATGCTTTAGTTGGATTTGTCTATAGACGAGACCTTGTCCATGGGGGGTCTAGCGCCCCGGCTTGTATTGGGCCATAAAAAAGCAGTCAGGGTACAAAAGCATGCATGTTACGCAGACGAATTCCTACTTGTGGGGAGGGAACACCCGTCGGCAAGGTCTCCTTGTCATAAAAGTCTTAACTGCTTCAGGAATGTCTGCAGGGACTTGGTGGGGGGGGGGGGGAGGTTCCCTTGGCAGAGGACAAAACAGACTTTTCTGGGGCTAGAAATAAAATTCAGTGACTCAAATGGATTCAGTTTCTTGGGACAAATTGGCTAAGATATCGGAGAAAGTCTCGGCGGTAGCCCAATCCAAGAAGGGTTGCCAAACTTGGGAGAAAATCCCTTAAATACATTTTAACGCTATGATTATTGTAAGCAACACAAATCGGTAATTTAGGGGGTTTCCTTGAACTTGTTCAAGCTACGGTAAGTCTCTCACAATAGTCAACCCTTCACCTATCTTTTAGCCCAATTTATGTGGCACACCATTTTTCCCCAGTTTGTGTTTGCTGGGCTAAATATCACAATGTTATCATTGTTTATATGATTTTCAATAAGGTTTTAATAGGATAACTCGTCACCGACACCACGAACTGGTACCCTCTGCATCACATGTGTACAAAAAATTCAAGAAATTTGAAAAAAAAAATGTTGCCGAATATATCATTTTGTGCCATGAAGTATAACATGGCGAAGTTGTTTTTTCTTAAATCATGTTAATTTGCTAGTTTTGCAAAAATTAGTCCATTCTGGCGTTTTTCGGTTCCACGAAGTGACACTGCACTCGGTGTCAGTTTGTGAAAACGAAATTTCGGGGGCGCGCTGTGAAAAAGATTTCACGAACTGGCACTGTCTATACAACGTACCCAGGGCAATGTTGTATTACGCCGTGTATACGTATCACGTTTGTCTATGAAATAAATAGAACTCGATGTTGTCAACACGGCGACACCCAAGCACTGTGTGCGCGCACTCCCCGAAAACGCGACAGTTTTCGTTTTCCCGAACCGACACCCAGCACAGTGTGCGCGCACTTCCCGAAAACGCGTCAATTTTCGTTTTCACGAACTGGCACTAACTCACTGCAAGGTATGCGCGCACTCTCCAAAAACGCGACAGTTTTCACGAACTGACACCCGTCTTAATCATTTAATTATTAATTAACTAACCATATTTTCACAATATAACAATTGTGTTTCAGCAGTTAACGAATTGTTACATTTAATGATACCCAAACCCCTCAAGTAGACGGATTTATTGACTGAGTAAACTCGTGCCAAACCTTTAAAAGCGTTTTTCTCCGAATTGTATAACGGCGACCACTGGGTGTCAGTTCGTGGTGTCGGTGACGAACTGTGCCAGTAAGCAACTTGGTTAATTTGAAGCTCACCAATACTGACTACTTGATGATATCTAGAGACAGTGTAATGTGTGCACATTTATGGGTTCACGAAGTTGTCATTTTTGATAATTACTATGTTCACATAATTATTTAGTCATGTATGCTTTAAAAAATGTTATTGAAGTAAGGATAGGGGTAACAGGGACACTTAAGCATGTATTTGGTTGCAGTTTGTAGACATAAGCTTTATTCATGAAATGAAAGGTTTTGTTGAATATATGTAACACCTCTTGAACATATTTTGATCATATTTGTATCTAAACAAGCATGTTGTGGGAAAGGAGGGGGCAAAACATGACGACCTGTGTTTGTCCGACTTACCCCGACACAATGGGGTAAATGGGACACCCAAATGGGGTAAGTGGGACACCCAAATGGGGTAAGTGGGACGCACATAAAACATATGTAAACATATGGGTTTCAGCACTACAAACGCATGGCATTGCATTTGTTTAATCTGAATCATTAACTTGATCTTCTTTCACTATTTATTATTCATATTTAAGAAAAACAGATCTTTGATTCTTGGTAATTGAGTGGGATTTCAAACAAGCGCTTAATTAGGCTCATCGTCTTTGCATTTCGCACATTTTTATGCAAATTCGGTCAGTTCATTTGTTCGCCCTAACAGTCCAGTACATGATTCATGCAACCATTCCATGCACTTGCCACCAGTCTTCTTTGTCCAAGTTGTCATCGTCTCCATAAAAACCACCACAATGTCCGCAGTAGTTTTCGGTGATATCGCGATCTAGGTTTTCAGGATTTGCGCGAGTGTTTGCTCTGTCCTTTTTTTTTGTCCGTTTCTCCTGCTGAGCCGCTTCTCTGTTGCGTTTCGTTTTCTGTTGTCGCTGCTGCCTTTCTAGTTTCTCATGTTCTCGCTGTTCCCTCTTCTTCTTCTCTCGCTCCACCTTCCGAGCCTCTTTAGCTGCAGCTTCTACGTCTTTCTTATTTTGTTTTAGCCAGTTCGATATTGAAAACCTCATCGGAGGTGAGGCATCGCGCCTCTGTGACACGGCTGGATTGTTTGCCAGATTTGATGGTTTTGCCAACTACTGGCTTCTTGAGGACTGCTAGGAATTTGTTGTTATCGTCGATTAGTGTAGCAGATAGAGGGGAGACTGCGTTTGATGTGCTGTGTCCTGATTCGATGTCTATAAGCTCAGGCTCTGGCTCAGTCTCGGGCTGTGATGGAACGGTTACCTCTTCCTGAACGGATGGTGGATCCAGTACATTTACCTCTGGGTTGGCATGGACGTCAGCAACCACTTCGATGATGACAGGCATGGCACGGTTGCTTCATCGTCCTGTACAGGCTCGTCATCCTCATATGTCAGCTCTGTTTCAACAGAAGAGAACTAAATGTGCTCTGGGGTGATGGCCAGTGGATTAAAGGGGTAAATCCCTGTTGACTTGAAACCACTGATGATGTTGGCCATTGTGAATACATTATGATAGACATCAGCCAAAAGACCACTGAAGTCGTAGCGTGTGATTATGCGTTTTGGATTGTCGCGCATAAACTTGTCGCATCGCTGGTTGTAGGCAAACTTCACCGACTGGAAAACTGACTTGTCAAGTGGCTGTGTGTGGTTTGTTGTATAGGGTGGCAAACAGTACATGTGAACTGAGTTCTCACAAGCCAACTTCAGAGTAGAGACGCTGATGTGAGAACCGTGCCCATCAAGTACTAGGACGGAACGTACTGTGGAATGGATGGCAGAAACAGCTTCTTGAACCACGTCTCAAAAAGCTCTTTGTCAATGAAGCTAGACTTGCTAGTGCCGAAGAGTGTGCATGGTGGCGCATTAGCTGTCATACCGGGGTTGATGCGCTTACCCTTGAAGATAATGAAGGGAGTCAGTGTACTCCCTTGCGCATTGGCACATATCAGGACGGTCACATTCTATCCGCGTTCTCCACTGGTTCGCAGACTGCACTGTTTTTTGTACCTTTCGTTGCAACAATGCTTGATGGTTTGTGGACCAAACTCAAACCTGTTTCATCAAGGATATATCTGACCTGGGCAGGATTTGAGATCGGCACTGTCCATGACATCTCCGAGCTTCTTGAAGGGATTGCTGATAGTAGTTGGGTTCAGCATCGAGGCTCGTGCAGCAGACAGGGCTTTCAGTTTTCTCAGGGACAGGTCAGAGTGGCGTCTCATGAACCCTTGAAACCAGTCACACCCAGCATGTGATTGAAGCGGTGCTTCATTCCGGCATGCTCCGCCATCTCGTAAGCAAGCTTGCAGACCTTGGCTCTCCAATTACCGGTAACTCTTTGATGTGGCGCACTAGTTGGCCCTCCTTGCCCATGGTGAAGACGGGTGGCCGGCTTGCCGGCTTGCCAGTGAAGGACTCTCCATTCCCTTGCTTATCCTTCTTGACAGCGTCGATTTCGGAACACCGTACTGCTTGGCGGCCTCTCGAACCCCAAGTCTGCCGTCAGTTACAGCCTTATAAGCATCAGCCATTGCTCCTGCCTTCCATTTGCCTTGCTAAAGTGTCCACGTTTCCTTTTTGCGTGCCATAGGTGATCTGTAAAAATATAAATAATCAATACAAACACTGTTATTGGTTATAAAGTCAATAATAAATGACTGTAAAATTTACTTCACATACATGTACAATGTGGACATTGTTTTTAGAATATATCTTAGTTGCATCTCAAAATAAAAAAGATTTATGATCATGCTCTGTGCACAATTGCGTGTCTCGCTTACCCCATTTACGCATGTCCCCAAGGTCTTAGGCAGGATTTGTTGAATTGGGTGTGTAAAAAAAAAAGTTGGGTGTGTAACAATTTGAATACATGTAACTGCGGAGCATGTGCGCGAAGCGCACATCACTTCATTGCAGTATAATTTATCATTTGTATAAATGGTTAATTATTCCCATTCTATGGATGGCAATTTAAAAATAATAACCAATCCTGGAACTTGACACACTTTATTCTACTCATCTGTTAACACAATGACCCAAACAACATGGCCAAAAATGCAACATGTGTGCTCACTTAATCTAAATGTCCACCATTGCTTGTATTGTAAGCCAAAATTATTCCAACAATTTCATCTTTTTAACCTCCCACAAACATTTCAAATTGATACAAATGCTTTGTAATACATGTAATTTAAAGACTTCTTGTGTTCCTGTTTTTGTCATGGTTCTATTAATGATTTTAAATATATCTAAATGGAAAAGTAAACATGCTTTTAGTTGGGTCCAAAACATAAGTTCCGTGACCATTCTCTGGCTAGGATGGTTTGACGATGGATTTGACTTCTATGGACCATTTATAAGGAAATTAGCCCCCCGGTCCCTCCCAAAAATCCCGGCATTTTTCGCTAGAGGGCCAAATCCAAGATGGCCGCCGGCGCCATCTTGGAAAATTAACTTTTGAACCAGGGCACCTAGAATCATGTCGGTAAACACTTTTTCGGGTAAGTGGATCCCGAGGATTCCGATTCCGTATCGGTTTGACAATATGGCATCAATTTGACCCAGAAATCTAAGATGGCCGTCATCTGATCATAGAGGAAAAACATTTTTTGAAAGGGGACACCTAGAAACATGAATGAACACTTTTTTTTCGGTTAAATCGTTGCGCTGATGGAATTTATGAAGGTCCTGGTCAGCCAGATATGATGAATAATGGTTAAATAGAAGTGAGCTCCTAATGGTATAAGGGCCATATTGGCTGGATTTGATTTTCATGTGGGTACAAACGTATTTAGCACAATGAAGGTCTGATTTATTTTAACAATGCACACTTTATTTTAAGTTTGTGTCTTCGCTGAATACACCAATCACCGTCACTACATGTACATAATCGTAGTGTTGGTACATTGTACCTGATTAATTTCTCTTTGTATAGTGTTGTATTACAAACATGATACTTCTTTCTTTACTTCTTCCATCTGGTGATGCTGTGGTTTCAGTAGTTGTGTTGTGAATTGAGAAATATCAGCTACATTCTCCCTGGTAATATTGGGTAAATGGGGTAATATCGGGTGACCTTAATTTACATGTTGACCCCAAGTGGGCATGATAAACCTTGGTGAAACAATTTTGTCACTTTTTCTACATGAACGTCAGGCCCGTACGCAGGGGGGGGGGGGGGGGGGGTGGGGGGTGCGACGGGTGCATACGCACCCCCCCAAATTACTAAAAGGTCCACATTTTCAGGATAAATAATGGTAGTTTGATGTAGAAATAACTGTACTGCATGCACACAAACAATTTTGGTCCAATTTTTGGTCCCATCAGTACAAATTCGCCCCCCAAATTACCAAAAGGTCCACATTTTCCGGGAAAAAAAATGGTATTTTGATGTAAAAATAACGATACTGGCCAGAAAATGTTTGGTTTCATTTTTGGTCCCATCAGTACAAATTCGCACCGCCCCATAAAAATCCTGCGTACGGGCCTGAACGTTATGTTTTGCGTAATAGCGATACGTTTAGGGTGTTTTCGTAGAGATAATTGTGTAATATTTATTTACTCCAAGTCTCAAAGAAACGAGTTTTCCAAAAAGCCAACACACAAATAAAGTAACAAAACAATAATTGCAAACTGTGATTACAGACGGCGGTGATATTGGGCACATATATAGCGTTTACTGCACGCTAAGATTGTAAGAGTGGCAAGCTCAGAACAGTCATTGATGTTTATGTGTATACATTGTAGTATTGTTCCGGTATTATCGTAATAGTATTAACCAATATAAATAACTAATATTGGGTAAATGGGGTAATATCGGGTGTAACGATATTACGATGTACTTGTAATGCCAGAAATATCGGTAGCATTCTCCCTGGTAATTTCGGGTAATTTCGGGTAATATCGGGTGGTAATAACAATGCAATGCCAGAAATAACGGTTACATTCTCCCTGGTAATATTGGGTAAATGGGGTAATATCGGGTAAATGGGGTAATATCGGGTGGTAATAACAATGCAATGCTGGAAATATCGGTAACATTCTCCCTGGTAACAGTGGGTAAATAGGGTAAATGGGGTAATATCGGGTGGTAATAACAGGGAAATATTGGTCTACTATTTCCCCGTTGTTACCCAGTATTAACTAGCGTTATTACTCGTTACAGCCCAGGTAATATCGGGTAAAATGCCAAGTGGGTAGTGCGCCACCCCTCCCTGAAGCACCACCCCTCACTAATCGGACATGGTTGGGAGCTGGTGGGTGGTCGCTGTCGCCCTGTCCGCCCGACGCATCTACCTGCATCAGGGCCAGCTAACGAGAGCGAAGAAGATGAGCACGATTGGGATGATGAGGAGGAGGGAGATGATGATGTACAGAGGAGGGAGGATTCATCAGAATCTAGTGAGCCAGAATGCTCTGATTCAGACTGATCACCTTTCTCAATGTCATATTGATTAACCTGTTACGATGTTGAAACAATGTGTAGCATAAGACAAAAGCATAATTGGTGACTAATCCTAAATGGGTTTCAATTGCGTTGCACTGTGGTGTCATTTGTCTTCTCTAAAAAAATAAACCCAAAAGAACTAATTATTTTGTATTGACATGCTTTTTGTGGTTTCATTTGATAACTACATGTATTTAAGTTACAGCTATAACAAGAAGCTTATTTTAAAGGATAATTAGTTCTCTTGTCATTCATTTGGCTGCAACATATTTTATAGAGGTAGTTTGCTTTAATATTAAAGAGTAAAGCAGTAACAAAATAAACGGGTTTGTCATTAACAGTTTTGGACAGAACTTAATTATGAAATTACCACCCCGCCCCTTAATCACAAATTGCCATTACTAAACCTAGCATGTTTATTAGGCATGGACTCATAAGTAAAATAGCTATGATTGTTCCTTCCTTATGTACTGTATGAATGGCAAACCCCACATCTTCATTTACCGTTTAAAAGTTATGTTTTGCTCTATCGTATGGCGACTATCTTAAATTTCTCTGTCAAAATGATTTCACAGCATAAAACCGATGTCTGAATCGGAATCTTCGTGGTCGACTTACCCGAAAAAGTGTCTTTAGACAAGATTGTAGGTGCTCTGGTTCAAAAGTAATTTGTTCAAGATGGCGCCGGCGGCCATCTTGGATTTGGGTCTCTAGCAAAAAATGCCAGGATTTTTGAGAGGGACTGGGAGGCTAATTTCCTTATAAATGGTCAATAGAAGTCAAATCTATCGTCAAACCATCCTAGCCAGAGAATTGTCACGAAACTTATGTTTTGGACCCAACTATTTTGTACAAACACCCTTAACAACAACAATACTTAATCCTTGAGACAAATCAATATCTTGAAGCACACACAGCTTTGATTAAAAAACTACCGGTAATATTAACCGTACATACTGATGTAGATCTATGCACAAAATGCTTACCCAAGTAGTCTTTACGCAATAGAGTTAAGAAAATCGCCTCAAATTCCTCTTTTCCTTCAAAATACGATTTTGTTGGGCCTTGCTCGTGACGTGTTTATTCGTCATCCGTGTTGAATCTCGGAAAAACCTTGAGTGTTTATATGTGGGTCATTCCACGAAGTTGAGGAACACCTGGTTATTGTCCAAGTCCCATAAAACTAAAGAATAAATCATGAACATGTTTAAAAAATAAACCTTGTAAACTTACTTAACAGAAAAGAACACAAATAAAGGATTATTTTAAAACTGATTTTGTTGATATTTGTGGTAAAATTTTTCAAAAAAAAATCATAAAAAGGTGGTTTCCGGTTATGTAAAAGTGAAATATTTGTGACAAAATAAATTGGCATTTTAAAAACCAATTAAGTGGTTTAAATATAATACAAAAAAGTCTCATTCGTTTTTATTTCTTGGCATATAATGCACCCTGTATATTCCATAACACTATTCATGTTGATCACCCCTATTTTATAAGTGGCCTCCACTTTTGTTCAAGGGTACGGACGTATCTTGTGGTTTCCGTTTAGATATAAGGGCAATACGTCCAGAACGAGATTTAATTTGTGTGCCCTGGATTTTTTTTTTTAAAGTGCTATAACTCATTTTATTAGCTATGATCTGGTGCACCTTTCCCCAACTCATTGTTCACGTGTTGCGTTTCAATCTTACGATATATATATTTTTTTGGTTCAAGCGCGGCACGGTTTCCGGAGCCATTTCCTTACGTCCACAACCTTCAGTGTTCCGTAAAACCACAATACACGCCCCCGCGTTCGAAATGCTTTCTTCCATGCCCCGCAGACCAAGTTGGGAAACCCCCAAACAAACTCACATGTCAGACAAATTCTCTGTGTGTGAAAATAACCGCTGGTGAAATGTGGGTTTCCGCACGCTACGTCCGGGGGGGTAGTTACGTCACCAACTTTCTTGGAAGTAAATCTAACTATTAAATGAAGCCGTAATTGATTTTGCAGGGCCAAATTATATAACCAAACCAAATCTGCGAACAATACATTTTGTTTTAGCGCGTGTGTATTTACTTTCGATTTGTTTCACGAATTTGAGTTCGATTTGAGAAAGATTCCCACGGTTTCCGCGCAATACGCCCGTAACCGCATGGCCAGGACCGCACCATAACTAACGATGGGGGAAGCATCATATTCCGTTCTGAGGTGTCGTACTCCAACCAGTAAATAAAAAACAGACGGATATTTTCAAACTGGAAATGTTAATCATTTATAGTCATCACATTATCCGTATTTGTATTGTTCGGTAATAGTTTTATAAAATAAGAAACAAGGTAAGTTTATAAGAAACAAAATAAGGTAAGTTTTTACATAATCCCTGTTGACAAATGGTACATTCTGTGTTTACTTGTCGCTCGTTGGTAATGCGTCTAGTCCCTATATCCTATGAGCATCAATAATGCAGTGCTATGTCAGAGCACCATACTATAGCGAACTCGCGCGCGCGCCGCGCTGTGAGTGTGATGTCGCGTGGAATTATCGGCAACAGTTTTCTACAAAATTGCACGACTTATTGGAGTTGAAATTAATATCGTTTATGAAAATGGACCTTGTGAATATTTAGATTGTAACTCGACAATCTGATTAAATATCCAGTCCGAGTAACGACTTTTTTTGTAGCCTACAAATCGTTGTTTTAACGTTAATCCGAACCAAAATGCGACCACGAATGATGACGAACGTGACGAATCGAATCACTTGACAACGAAAACAGATTTGACCATCAAAACGGCCACAGAACTACTAAATGCGCCACCGGAGACACAAGTACAGACCGATGACTAAGATTGAGGTACTAATGTTTACTAATGATCTGGATGAAAAGTGAAATTTTCCGTTTATCGGCAAATATTCTGACGCGAAAACCACGCGGGCACCATTTTTAACGGCTATTTGCAGCGCTGCAATTGACTTGTGGATAAGGCTATGCGTAGCATATACAGGCCAATCACAGGCGCCTCTACCAAATCAAAGTCGCATGTGATTGGTGGAGGCGCCTGTAATTATTATACAGCTATTTCGATTTGCCTGTCATTACTACGCATAGCCATATCCACAAGTCAATTGCAGCACTACACATAGCCGTTCAAAATGGCACCCGCGTGGAATTCGCAACGAAATATCGCCAATAAACGGGAAAATTCACTTTGTATTCATATGATAAGTACATTTTAAAACCTCAGTTTTAGTCATCGACCTCTACTTGTCTCGCAGGCGGCGTATTTAGTAATTTTGTGGATGTCTTGATGGTCGAATCTGTTTTTGTTTTAAAATGGTTGGGTCGGTTTTTTTGCTACTGCGTGGTGGACTACCCCTAGAACTCTGGGTCTCCCGACGCCCGTAGGGCGGAGCCCCATAGATAGAGAGGGTTTTTACAGGTTAACCGCCGTTAAACAATAGAAACCGTGCACAAATTCCGGGTAATAACTCCATACTGCCGCACGGTCTACCCCAAGTAAAAATTTGTATGAGTACTTTATCAACTCACCCAGCTGTGGCCAACCAAAAACCGGTCGAATCTCGGCCAATTTCTGTAAAAAAGGTGAAAACTTTGCCCGTTCCGCAAACGCGATTGTTACAAGATGGCGGATAAACTCGTGCGTAATTTCAAGCTGCAGCCGCCGCGCATTAGCCGTTTTTGAAACACAAACTTCATCTTGCCAGGCCTTATTCATACAGTTAAGCAATGCGCCGGAGGCACAGCCACAAAAGACCGAAGCCAGGGTTTGGAAAACAGCCCTGTCATCGTCGTTCAGAGAAGCCATGTGATTGGTCCGCACTGACCCCGGCCGGGGTCACGGTACCAACTGTTCATTGAACGTCCTTATCCGCCATCTTGTAACAATCGCGTTTGCGGAACGGGCAAAGTTTTCACCTTTTTTACAGAAATTGGCCGAGATTCGACCGGTTTTTGGTTGGCCACAGCTGGGTGAGTTGATAAAGTACTCATACAAATTTTTACTTGGGGTAGACCGTGCGGCAGTATGGAGTTATTACCCGGAATTTGTGCACGGTTTCTATTGTTTAACGGCGGTTAACCTGTAAAAACCCTCTCTATCTATGGGGCTCCGCCCTACGGGCGTCGGGAGACCCAGAGTTCTAGGGGTAGTGGTGGACATGTTGGAGTTTGACAAAATGACAGCCCATCTCCCACCCCAGTCCCAATATTATGCCGACTACAAAAGGCGGTTTAACTGGTAAATATCCAGCTTTACAAACAATTAGGCCTAGGCAAAATAAAAAACAAAACATGAGTGCCCTCGCACGCTTCCTTTTTTGGGACAATTCCTCTTTTTCCCACTGGTTAAGATGTGGATTAACAGGAAATGGTTTCCAGTTACATCCACAACCCATTGAAGGGAGTTATTTAATAACCTCAAGATTAATTAATGCAATTCTTCTGGCAAATTTTGTTGAAGACTGAAATAGGGGGAGTACAAATGCAAACAAAAAACATAATAACTTGCATAAATATATATTTCTTCAAGTTGAATATGAATTACAAATGATGATAAGTATAGTTTAAATAATGGAATTTACCGAATACCTTAAGACACTCACCTTAAAGTCAGTTGTAGCAGAACATTTCTTTCTTTTTAAATTCTTTTTGTAAGGATACTTGCAAACATTCAGAATGTAACAAATGTATCTTGAAAATATTTCTTTACCTAGAGGAACTGTCACCTAAACTCGGTATGGTTTCCGGAGGTTACATCCACAACCTGCCACATGATGCATGATAAACGAGGCCGTATATTTCTTTGCGTGTCAGGGTTATTTGAAAAATATTATTAGTTCAGTGAAATATGGTTAATAGTCTATCAAAATTTGAGAAGCATTTAATAAATAAATGATTTTGAAATTTCAGCTTCTTTGTCACACTTTGTTATCCAACTTCATGGAATGACCCATGTACAAACATGTATACGCCATCCGGCGCGAAATGGTTAAGGGCATGATCGATGTCATGCATGTGATCATTGTCACATGATTCTCATTCTGCACTGGTTGCCATCATGATCGTTACCCACCATAAATGTTATCTCTGGCCACACTGCTCTCTGGTTTTTATGACTTCTGACTAGCGCCCTCGAATGAAGATACGTGTACTGACAATTTTGGATACCGCCAACATAGGGCAAGATACATGTAGCTCAGTTGGTCTCAGTTGGTAGAGCACCGGTCTGGTTTTCCGGATGTCACAGGTGTGTCTGTCCACAGTAATTGTTACAACTGTGTGACATTTAGAAGGAATTTCTAACTGTAAAATGTTGCCGTGATTTTTTGCTTGCACAAATTTTCCCTCTATATCCTTGTTAGTTTGGAAAGATCAATTTAACCAGAGCAATATTTAAGAAGTTATCGATGATTAAGATGTAACATTTGTCACATGGACTTATCTTTTCCTAGTCATAACTCAAAGCAAGATGAACAAATTCATCAAATTTTTGTTTTTAGTATGATCAAGTACACTCAATGTTATTATTTACAACATTTTGTAAGAAACTTTATTCTTTCTCAAGAAATTATAGGGAGGAGGATGCCATGGAAATAACGTACGTCACTGGGACAGACGAGACGGTATCAAATTATAATTGTTTTGATAGGTGAAGAACTTTTTAACAACTGAATACATGTAAGTGCCCTGCAAACCCTAATTTTTTTTTTCTAGACTGTTCAACGATATATGGACAGATGTCAATAATCACGTTTGTCACGAGGACAGACATGTTGTTTTTGAAATTAACAAATAAAAGTAAAAACCATAATTGATTAGCCTAACTTATTAGGTATTCTTGTTAATTTGTTATATTTTATTAGCAGGAAAATGTTTTAATTTAGATTGTAAACTTGAATAACGTTTGTTACAATGACAGACATCACGTTTGTCACAGGACAGACACATGCATTGTATAATGTAAGATCACATACATGTATGTCAGACAAACGGTACTCACTCTTCGTTCAGCAAAATACCCAAACTTTTCTAACAAAATAATGGCACTTGCATTGCACATAAATGTACGGTATGTACAGTCATAATTATAATTTTTAAGGATTTTTACAGCTGGCAAGAGATTAATTGATGTGACATACTGTACGTGACAAAACATTGACAGAAATTTGCATTTCCATTAAATGGATCTGTGTTTTGTTACCCAACGAATCCAAATGCACGAAAATGGTAAATCAGAATAAAAGCAAGAAATTTTCTCAGCAAGATAAATATATTTTTGTTGAAATGTATTGTTGATAAAATACCAATCAGTATTAGGTTTGTCACTACATGGACAGACACCGTGACGTACGTGACGGCTGAATTACAAGTAGCTGTTCCTAAATTCTTGATTGTTAACAATTTCAATAAAGAAAGAGCTTGAAAATTGATCAGATTTGTCATTATTTGATATCTTTTCTAAACTTAATTCAACATGTGAATAATTTTTCTGTGTGATATACACTTCTTATACATGTAACCTGGAAAAAACATGAGTTTCAATGGTTTATGCATGTCGCACCAGGACCCCCACAAATTTGCTGGACATTTTCATAACATTTCTCATTTTTGAATCAACCAACAACCAAATCCTTTATAATTCCGTACACTACATGTATCTCTCAGCAATTGTAGAACTACTATTACCATCAATAAAGGTTATTTCCCGAGTTTTAACACATTTTAAATGAAAGCTAATTGTGATGTTTTTTCAATTGTAGCATTTAGTGTGGACAGACCCATGTTCGATTCCCGCCTTGCCAATTTCTTTGTTCCTACATGTACATGTAGTCAGTTTCCATTATTTGTGCAATACAGAGTTTGTCAGAAAAAATATGATGTGTTGGCAATATCGAAAAGATTTGCTTCAAAATACCTTTAGTTTTGTTGCATCTTTTTTTTCCAAATTAATATAAATTTTCACAATGCAAATTGTATTTAATTGAAAGGTCATTGGATATATTTGTTAACACATTATTAACTAGATGTACCGTATGTTTGTGGACAAACATAGCTGTTTCGCTACGCTATCCTTTTTTTATGTCATGTTATGGACTAACGGGAAATAATAGTGAAGTCGAAAGCTGCAAAACCTATGGGAAAAATTGCACCTTAACGTGACGTCACATGACCACAAACGAATTTATATCTATAACAAATCCCTGAATACTTGCATACCAAGTTTGAACCCCAGCGGACCTGTACTTCCAGAGATAAAGGGTCCTAAAACCTACACTTAATGTAACGTCACATGATACCCGACGACGTCACAAGTACATGTGTTACCCATTCCGGAACACTTTCATACCAAGTTTGACCCCAATCGGACTTGTACTTCAAGAAATAGAGGGTCTTAAAAGGTGTACCTTTAATGTAACGTCACATGACCCACGATGACGTCATCATGACGATTTTCCCCCGGCCCAGATGGTGGTCGAGGTATGTGCCAAGTCTCAAGTCAATCGGATTTAACAAAGTGCCAAAATGTATCGGTTGAAGAAAACGTGTACAAATCCTATGCGGAAAAATTCACCTTTAATGTGACGTCACATGATACCAGATGATGTCATCATCTCTAATTATGTCTGTGAACAATCTGTTAGTGGTGATCGGATTCACCAAAGTGTCAAAATGTATTGTCTGAAGAAAAAAAAACGTACAAAACCTATGGGGGGAATTTACCTTTAATGTGACTTCACGAATGACGTAATCGCGATGAATTTGTTCTAGGACAATCCTTGGGTGATGGTTGAACTTTGTGCCAAGTCTCAAGTCGATCGGATTTACCAAAGTGCCAATTGGCTGGAAAAACGTATGTACAAACCCTATAGAGAAAATCCTGTACAAGAACAAAAATTTAAACTAGAACTATGTCTGATCAAGGAACAGAACATAGGGCTTTTTCACATTCGCAATTTTTCCAGATTAAATTTTTCAACAAATAAACTATTACACCAACATAACAGTTTAAAAGCATAGAAAACCAATGTAAGTTAATAAACAGATTAACATGAAATCAAACTGATTAAAACGATGACGTCACACGTTTGTGAACTTTCTGTGCAACTATCTATCACCTACGGTAACATATGTAATACGAACAGATTTTTGACGGTAGCTCGTTTTGTGCTGAGATGTGGCTTAAAGGTGAAACACGTAAAAATTAACCTATAATCGTCATATGACGTACAAGTAATCATGACGTCACCTCATTATTTTTAAAACATCCCCGCATATCTGCATACCAAGTTTTAGCCCAATCGGTTGGACTTATAGTTCTCTCGATACAGAACCTTGAAATATGTACTTTTAAGGTGACGTCATGTGACCCACATTTTGTAACAAACATCGTTGAAAGTAAGTTACATGTACATACTTTTCCACTTTTAAATTATAGGACACTTCCGGTTTGAACCGAAAGGAAGGGTTAGGTCATGTTGCATGTAATACGAAATATGAAGACCATGGATTATACTATCAATTCCCGTAAAAATCTAATTCAGATCTCTTAAAGTTGATTTTATAATGACTTTCAAACATCAAATTTAGAAATCTTGGATTGCTTGTAATTTGATACTTGTTGACGTCATCGTGACGTCGTTAACAGAAAGCTCGAGAGCTGTCTTAATTTTGCTATTTGAAGCAAAAATCTAGGTTACATGGATATCTATCTTGGATGATTTGTTAGCAATTATATAAGATTTAAAAGTATTTTTATTGTACCTTCCGCTTTAGAGACGTCATCAACATTGCTCCCAGTCAGTCCGCAGCGCACTTTGTGCGTGACCTCGTTTTTGAATACGTAATGAGCTGGCGACGACGCCTAAAATTTGGTCCGAAACATCCGTTTTATTCATGTACTGTCAATATTATGTATATTTTCTTTTGGATAAAGGAAACATTCTGGTATAATATCAAATCATATTGGAATTTATATGACATTTAGAGGGTGACATTTATAACGTAAAAGCTTCCGAACTAACAAATAGACCTTTAAACAATTACGAGATTTTTCCATCTTCTGGCGGTAGCCACAACCCAATTTCACACTGATGTTAAACATAATTTCATATTCTATAAAAAAAACCTGTCGATTTCAGGTTGATTGTAACTTAGTCCAGTCAGGGCGCAGAAAATTCTAACGTTCTCAAGAAAATAACGAACGGAACATCCCGCCATGGCATTCCAGAGTCTTTCTGTGCCCTCAATGACGTCATTGAAAAAGGCTTGGTGATAACGTGTAGTTCATGCACTTTACAATACGCAGTTGTTTTTCGGGTATTTTGTGTGTAAGCTCGAAAATGATTTAAGTAATCGTGCTAATCAGTGGGTTTTTAAAATCTTTCTAACAGTGGACTTTTTTTAAGTATTGCTTGCATGTACACCAGCCAAATAAACAATAAAAACAAGCGACAAATGAAGTCGTTAAAGTATTAATAACAATAACATTGATAAATTTATAAAATAAACTGCACTTTTTATTTGAAACTTGTATGTTATCGCTTACATTAATATACCCTGTTGATGTTATATGGCTTGAATACAATTGTTAAACTAAACCCTGAAAACTTAATTTTAACTACATCAGCAATTACATGTACATAAATACAGATTGAAGAAATTACACAAATTAGGGTTGGCAATGTAATAAGATAATGAATGTTTAGCAATTAAGCAAAACATTGCTTGATGTCTTTGGCATAGTTTTTTTGGCATTACATTATTGTAAATATTAAATTACAATGTATACCCGCTTCAAACATTACACAAATGAATGATTTTAAATAAGACATACATTTTGCTAATATAAATTATATCACTGATTAAATAGAAATAAGAAAATCTGCATTCATAAAGTTAAGCTGTTTGTGTAAAATTTACATTGTAGCTCAAAACATCTTTGGCATACTTTTGGCATTAAGTCCTAGATGATTTGACAAACTGACCTGACTCGACCAGACTCGGTTTCGATCTGTTTCAGCTAGTCTGTGCTTGCACAACACTGACATATGTATATTATTTAAAACACTTAAATACACAAACATTTTAAATCTACATGTACAAAGCACGTGCTATATATATCCACCAGTACATTTAAATATTCAACTATTCTCCACACTTCTTTGGAAACCCCTCTCTAAATCATTTGTCCCCAACATGAATCATTACAATGTCAGGCACAGTTGTGAAGTTGATGTCATGCTGAAGCATATACTTTCTAAGGCCAGAAATTGTAGTCCCGCGACGAGTCACTACCTGCAAATCAACCAACTTATTAGTGAGAGAATCTCCAAGTAGAAGAGCTTTGGCCTTCCGTAGAGGCTCCCGACATGCTGACGATGGCTGCGATGGCTGCAGTGAAGATGGCAGTGGGTATGGCCATGGTGGTAGTCTGGTAGACGGCATGACCTATAGGCAACATTGAAGTTTAGCAGTCACTATTAAACGACTTTTTATAATTTTGAACAAAGCATAGGCCTAAGTCGTTAAATGAAAAAATATATATATTTTGTATGCATGACATGAAGGAAGAAGCCTAACTTTATCATATAAATAAGCCACAAAAACAAAAAATATTACTAGTGCTTGTGTGCATGATGAAATACACGCTCTGCGTATACAAGCCGAAAGACAATTCCGGAAAAGTTGAAATCGCGTGCACGAAAATTGTCGCAAAAAACATGAGAAACATGTTGCCACAGTCTAACATGTATATAAAACGAAAGCTCATTGCTTTCTTTATCGATGTGTAGTGATCATTTTTGGCAATAATTGTTAGTCCAGTCAGGGCGCAGAAACTAAACACACGACAAAACAATTCCTCAAACTCATACCCTACTTCGAGTGAACAAAATTCTGCCAACAAAATCATATTTTATATCATTCGATTCAGAAAAACGTTCGCTTTCCACTTACCACGCTATCTTGGAGAATCATTGCTTCGTTTGCAACGTGTAGTTCGTAAAAACAAAGCTGCCGATCTCTCGCAATTACTCGCGTAAGTCTCGTGGTCGATTTGCGACGTAAGCCGTGCAAATAAAGTTCGGGATAAGACCTCATTAACGCGTGCGCTGCGGACTGACTGCTCCCACTCAACATGTTTTTAGCATGAAGCTGATTACCGGTATATACATCAGTTATAAAGTGATTTCAGCAAATGTCGCCACACACATTTATTTATTTTAATCATTTGAAACCTGCCGCTAGAGGGCGCTATAACATTGTTATGACCTCGCCGTTAACTTTTTTTGAAAAGTTTAATCTAGCCAGAGACTAACATCGTTGAAAGTAAGTTCATATCATTTTTTTATTTTCAAATTATAAGGCACTTCCAGTTTGGACCGAAAGGAAGGGTTACGTGACTTCATGCACACGAGATTAAAAAAAAGATCCTGGATTATTATATCAATTGCCACAAACATCAAGTTCCAGTCTTTTGCGGTTGATTTTGTATTGATTTAAAAAAATTAAATCAATTGAAACTTTAATATGACGTCACGTGACCCCATGTGACGTAATCATGAGGTCTGTCTGCTAGGCACGTGCTCATCATAGGGTCTTCACTTGGGTAAAGTTTTGTTTGGATACGACTTTGTTTTCTATGAAAAGTGCTTGTGCAAAAAAAACGTGTACCAAGTCTATGGGGTTTAGGTTACTACAAAAAGAGGCCTTTTCGCACTTGCGAAAAATCCCCAAAATCAGAACAAAAACAAAGGCTTTTTCTCAACTTGCGAGAAAGCCAAATGAATCGAAACAAAAACAAAGGCTTTTTTGCAACTTGCAAAAAAGCCAACTAGAAATATGTCTGTTCAAGAAACAGACCATATGGCTTTTTGGCTTTTTCGCAATTTTGCGAAAAAGCCTTTGTTTTTGTTCTGATTTGTTTTTTTGCTTTTTCGCTTGAAGCGAAAAAGCCTTTGTTTTTGTTCTGATTTTTGTTTTCTTCTTTTTTCTTTTCTTTTAGTAACCTAAACCCCATAGACTTTGTACAAGTTTTTTCTGCCCGTCACTTTTAATAGAAAACAATGTTACAATGAAAAATCCTTTAAACCTTAAAAAATCGCTTAAAAATCAACCGCTATAGATATAATCCAGATGTTTGCTTCAAATAGCAAAGTTAAGACAGCTCTCGAGCTTTCTGTTAATTACGTCACGATGACGTCATCAAGTGTCAGATTACAAGCAACCAAATATTTCTAGATTTAATCTTTGAAAATCCATATAAAATCAACTGTAAGAGATCTGATTTAGATTTGTAAGGGAATTGATAGATTAATCCATGGTCTTCATAATTTGTATCACATGCAAAAAGACCTGACCCTTCCTTCCGGTCCAAACCGGAAGTGCATTATAATTTAAAAGTGGAAAACGATGCGAACTTACTTTCAACGATGTTAGGCACTGGCTAGGTTGTAAGTAACAAACAAGTTAACGGTGAATTCTTAAAATGTTATGGCTCCCTCTAGCGTCATGTCGACAAATGTTACATCATATTACGATTATATATGAATGTTTACGTTTTTCGACTTTTAAGTCATATCTCAGCAACGGAATGTGCTAA
Source organism: Crossaster papposus (assembly GCA_037893245.1). NCBI lineage: Eukaryota > Metazoa > Echinodermata > Asteroidea > Velatida > Solasteridae > Crossaster > Crossaster papposus. Next base: position 1,161,816 of record JBAIAA010000259.1, on the reverse strand, counting down.
TATAACACATCTGTTTGTATTGTTAGGTGATAGATAGTTGCACAAAAAAGTTCACTACGTGTGACGTCATCGTTTTAATCAGTTTGAATTTATTTTAATCTGTTTAAATTAACTTAAATTCGTTTACAATTATTTTAAATTGTTTTGATGGTATAAAAGTTAAATGTTTGAAAAATTTAACCTAAAAAATTGCAAAAGCGAAAAAGCCCTATGTTCTGTTCCTCGAACAGACGTAGTTCTAGTCTTCTTCTTCTTCTTCTTTTTTTCTTTTAGTAACCTAAACCCCATAGACTTTGTACACGTTTTTTCTGCCCGTCACTTTTAATAGAAAACAGTCGTATTTCCATAAAACTTAACCCAAGTGAAGACACTATAGAAAGCTCGTGCCTCGCAGACGTACGTCATGGTGAGGTCATCAAGAGTCACGTGACGTCATCTTAAAGGTGTAATTGATTTAATCTTTGAAAATTAATAAAAAATCAACCGCAAAAGACCGAAACTTGATTTTTGTGGCAATAGATAGAATAATTAAGGATCTTCATTTCATCTCGTGTGCGTGAAATCACGTGACCCTTCCTTCCGGTCCAAACCGGAAGTGTCTTATAATTTAAAACTGTAAAATGATATGAACTTACTTTCAACATTGTTAGTGTCTAGCTAGGATAAACCTTTCAAAAAATTACCGGCGACGTCATAACATGTTACAGCGCCCTCTAGCGGCAGGTTGAAAAATTGTTAAAATGAATAATCGGTTAATGTGTGTGGCGAAGTTTGCTGAAATCACTTTATAACCGGTGTATTTAATCAGCTTCATGCTAGGAACAAGTCGACTAGAGGAAAAAATTATGACGTCACCAGACCGGAAGTTACAATGAAAAGACTACTTTTCCTTTGAAAATTCCTAACAAATTAAACCTGACAGATATAATCTTGATTTTTGCTCTTAAGGTTAGTGTTAAAGTAATTCTCGAACTTCCCTGTGTTTTTTAGCAAAAAAACGAACTTGGACATACCCTGCGGCACCCTTGAAATTTAATTGTTTTGGCCTAGGCGCATAAAGCAGTGCCCCCTTGTGTGTGCATGGCACACGTGTTTGTACATGTACGTATACAGTGATAGTGTATCATGTATTGAGCGAATGTATCACTACTGACATTGTACGTACATGCACATGTACGCTCACTAGCGAGGACACTAGCCGCCAACCTGTGAAACAGGATCAAGTCATCAAATTGCCCATGGGGAAGGGCGCCGCGTACAACAGTACATGTAGGTAAACACGCTTTCGGCTACGCAGAATCTAACCCCATAGACTTTGTAAACGTTGTTTGCACAATTCCAAGCACTTTTAACGGAAAAACAAAATCGTATTCTCATAAAACTTGACCCAGGTGAAAACCCTATAGTGAAATCCAGTATCGCCGACAGACGCCATGATGAAGACGTCATCAGGGTAACGTGACGTTATCTTAAAGCTTCAATTGATTTAATCTTTGAAAATTAATAAACAAATCAACCGCAAAAGACCGAAAATTTTGTGGCAATTGATAGAATAATTAAGGATCTTCATTTTATCTCCGGAAGTGCCTTATAATTTAAAAGTGAAAAATGATATGAACTTACTTTCAACGATGTTAGTGTCTGGCTAGAATGTATTTAAAAAAAAAACACCGGCGACGTCATAACATGTTACAGCGCCCTCTTGCGGCAGGTTGAAAAATGGTTACATCATATTACGATTATATTTAAATTATTACGTTTTAAGACCTTTAAGCCATATCTCAGCAACGGAACGTGCTAACATAACACATCTGTTTGTATTGTTAGGTGATGGATAGTTGCAAAAAAAGTTCACAAACGTGTGACGTCATCGTTTTAATCAGTTTGAATTCATTTTAATATGTTTAAATTAACTTAAATTCGTTTTTAATGATTTTAAATTGTTTTGATGATATAAAAGTTGCCAAAAAAAATGCAAAAAAGCCCTATGTTCTGTTCCTCGAACAGACGTAGTTCTAGTTCGCATTTGTTTTCATTGTTCATTTTGCATTTCATTTATGATTTCATTTTCATTGTATACAAAATAACAATCTCTCGCGGTCGATTTTCAGCAATGTTTAAATATTTGACGGTCTTTTAAATGCAACTTTCAATATTCGAAATGCAGTCGGATGTATATTTTGTATAAGATCGCGGTTATTATCATTATTATTATTATTATTTCTTTTTGGCAATGAAACCGAGGATTCCTCAAAAGCGCCCAAGGCACTGTAGCTCGTAAGCCTGAAGAAACCCGAGTAGGAGGATGAACGGAATGCCAGAAACACCGGGGCGAACCCCTTCTCTTAGCGATAAGCGTAACTGGGTTCTTTTTACGTGCGTGTCCTGGTTCAATATATACACAATACACACACACGGGACCAACGGCTTTACGTCCCATCCGAAGGACAAAGCAATAGTGGTTTAATTGCCTTGCTTAAGGACACACGTGTCCACGGCCGGGATTCAAACTCACGCTCTGTGGAACAGAAAACACACGCTCTTAACCACTTGGCCACGACACCCCACCGATGTACTTGAACGATTGCGGTGTCATCGTGACGTCATTAACAGAAAGCTCGACCGAGAGCCGTCTTAATTTTGCTATTTGAAGCAAACATCTGGATTAACTCGCCCATGGTTGATTTTTCAGCAATAATTAAAAGTGTAATGGTCTTTTCATTATAACTTCCGGTCTGGTGACGTCATATTGTTTCCCTTTCCGTCAACCTGTTTCTAACATAAAGCTGATTATATACACCAGTTATAAAGTGATTTGAGCAAACTTCGCCACACACATTAACTGATTATTCATTTTACAATATTTTCAACCTGCCGCTAGAGGGCGCTATAACAAATCATGATGTCACCTAGCCAGAGACTATCATCATTGAAATTAAGTTTATATCATTTTCCACTTTCAAATTATAAGGCACTTCTGGTTTGGAACGGAAGGAAGGGTCAAGACCCTGGATTAATCTATCAATTCCCGTAAAAATCTAAATCAGATCTCTTACAGTTTATTTTATATTGATTTTTAAAGATTAAATCTAAAAATCGTTGGTTGCTTGTTATCTTATACTTGATGATGTCGCTGTGACGTCATTAAAAAAAAGCGCGAGAGCTGTCTGAACTTTGCTATTTAAAGCAGAAAATCTGGATTATATCTATCGCGATTGATTTTCATCAATTATTTAATGTTTAAGGGTCTTTTCATTGTAACTTCTGGTCTAGTGACGTCATATTTTGTTCTCTCTGTCAACTTGTTCCTATTAAAAAGATGCTGATTATACACCAGTTATAAAGTGATTTGGGTAAACTTCACCACACACATCAACTGAATATTCATTTTAACTATTTTTCAAACTGCCGCTAGAGGTCGCTGTTATAATTTATGACGTCACCGGTAACTTTGTTGTCATCTTGACGTCTGTCTGCGAGACACGCGTTTGCTATAAGGTCTTCACATGTAACCACTAGTTATTTGGCCTATGTCTTACAGGTTTGAAGAAGAAAAAACTGGTTCTGACGTACTCTGACGTACACCCGAAACCATGTACGTCCTAAACTATTATTTGTATTGTCCAGGTTTGCAACTCAGATTTGCCTGAAAAACAATTCTGAAAATATGTATATCAAATAAATGAAAATCAAGTTTTAGTTTAATACTTCTAAGGTTTTTCTACAGCCTCTAGAAGTGTGGGTGTCACACCCTTTGCATCCGCAAATTCATCTTTGAAGACGTATTTCCGATGAAGATAAAACGCTGATATGTTTGTATCTGGGCTAATTTGTGACAATTCTTTTCAGATTCTACAATCTGAATTGACTACCTCTTCAAATTCTGAAGTTATGGAACCCCAACATCTTCATTTTGTGTGCTGTTCAACAAATGTTTTGGGGTTGTTTTTTTATCTTGTTTATTTATTTATTATTTTTGTTTCGTTTTTTGTGGGGGTCCATAATATCAACAAATATAATTGTGCAGGTATGCATGTATCAATATATTTTTCTCTTGACTGTGCATTCCCAAAACTTGACAGTGATCAAAACCTCAGCGAAGGTACACAAATGTATGGTGGGGGCCCACATGGTCAACCAATGGGGTTGGAGAGTTATTTTTTTATCCTGGTACATGTAGGGCCTATGTACATTGTACCACGTTTAGGCCCTCACTATACTATTTGTGTACATGATGGTCTTATTACCATGAAACTTTCTTGGATATTTAGAAAATACATGCAACATGCAACATGCAAAATTGTATTTTATTGATATTATGGACCCCAGGTCTGGTTAAATGGCACACAACAACACGATTTGGAAGTCTATACCTGACAACGTCAGAATTGGAAGGCTATTCAATTTGTTATTGCAGAATCTGACAATATGGCCACAAATTACAAAGCCCAGACACAAATTCCAAATTTAGTTTTCGGACGTACACGTACACCTCCGAACACTGCCAAATATAATCATCCAACACAAGTTCCTCTTGTTGTTTGAAATAAATAAAATGTGCATAATTTGAAAGTTGACAAGTAACCCATTTTGTTTTAAATTTGTTTCATCTTATGTCTATGTGCTGTATTGGAAAACGACCTCATTTGGGGATTTCGGACGTACAAAGTTAGCAAGTGTACTTTCGAAACCAAAAGCATGTACATCCGAAGCCATGAACATTGGTCAATTCCCCCAAGAAGATAACAAGTCTGGGTTTTTTTTCTTCAGTTTGGTCCCTTTTACAAATAAAACTGCATCAGTTTCCATCAATGGCCCAAACACTTCAGAGTAATGTTGATAGGACCACAAACATTAAAAGAATATGTCCGAAACCAAGGTTTGTTCGGACCTATCACGCTTACTGAGAATGGTATTACCATACAATCCATTTTTTTCAGGAATTACAATTCTACCAGGGATGCTTGAAAAACGTATTTAAACTCAAACAGCATTAATACTGAATTGCAAGCCTCCAAAATGTACGCCTCCAAAATGTACATCCGAATTTCCGGAATCGCCCTTCTGGCATTATAATGGAGACTAGCTGTCAATACATGTATATTGCAATAGTCTTAGACATGTTAGACTGTGGTGGTCATGCACTGGTGTTGACAGCTGAATTCATCAAAGTGCATCAGACTTGTTTTCCTGATGCACTGTGCTGCTACTGGCAGGGTTAAGCTAAACATAACGTGATCTTTTGGTTTGTTTCTCAGTGTAGCACCTGCACATTTGCACGCAATTGTAATTTGTTATATAATGAATGTTAACTTTTTCTTTTTTTTACAGTGCAAATGCAGAATGATGAAGGTTAGACTGAGGCGGTGCATCATTAGCTTGTTGCCACTCGTCGGAGTATTGATGTTACTCTTTGCAACATTTCAAACAAAAATAATTCAATTTGGAAATCTGTTCTCAACTTCCAAAAACATCCTCAAGACTGTTCAGTTTGGAGTCAGGGTGCATGATGATGAGCATGTGATGGTGTTGAAACCAATGAGAGATGAACGCAATGGAAGATTTCAAACAAAATTGTTGAGTTCAGAAGGATTACTAGCAAGTAAAGTAGTGTCATTATTAGGGTCCAAGACACTAGATAAGTCTGGTAAAGAAGCATTAATTGCTCAACACGAATTGGAGAACTCCACAGACATGTTCCACTTCCAAGCTGCCAACTCTGCACCGCATACAAAACCTGAACACAGTAAGATACAAATCTTAATTGTGACTAATCGGCGCTCAGGATCTTCATTTTTAGGCCAGTTTTTCAATCAGCATCCTGATATGTTCTTCCAGTTTGAGCCATTGAAATTAACAGAGTGGAAACGGGAATTATATCTGGACAGAATTAAATACCTTCGTCACTTGTTAAAGTGTGAATTTGACAAAACACCTTACCTGGTGGAATTTTATAACCGTGAACATCTTCATCGAAGTAGTAGTAAAGTGATGAGTGACCTTCCCCTCTGCAATGTGACAGAGTCCTTCCAAACAAAATCCACCTCTAAGTTAAGATGCCCACCCTTGGAAATAATACCTCTAATGAAAACTTGTCACCAGAAGCAGCATCAGACAATCAAACTGATAAGGATGTACAGCATAGCGGCCTTAGAACCAATTGCACTGGACCATGATATCAACTTAAAGATAATCCATCTAGTGAGAGATCCTCGGGCAACTTACATTTCAAGAAGTCGAATACCAAGTGCAAATATTTCCTTAGAGCTTGGCAAGTCACTTGATGCTGGCATTTCGTATCTGTGCCGACGCATGAATCGTAACTTGGACTTCATTCATAGCCAGCCTGCATGGCTACAAGGAAAGTACAAACTAGTCCGGTATGAAGACATTGCACATAATCCCCAAAGGCTTGCCCAAGAAATTTACCAGTTTACTGGCTTGGGGGAACTACCGCAAGAAGTTCTTCAGTGGATACAAAGTAACACTGACAAATCAGCCATCAAACCCAATAACCGAATGGTTAAAATCCATTACTCTACAACTAAAAATGCATCACAGGTCCCTGAAGCGTGGAGGTACGAAATAACACTTCAAGTGGTACTTCGAATGCAAGAATTCTGCAGAGAGACTTTAAAATATCTTGGTTATCATGAAGTCAGATCAACAAAGGAATTACTGGACAGGAGCAGAAGTTTAGTTGCACAACTCAACATTTCATGATGAAATTGTCTTTCGGCGTTATTTTGTTCCCCTCATAAAATTAATTTTACCTCATACCGGTGTATTATTTTAATTGTTGATATGTTCCAATTCGTTGGTAGGCGTATCCCTGTACTGCATGTCGGCACGCTGACGTGTGCGAACGTCGAAATGTACATTCATTATGCGACGACCGCCTTATAGGATCAGTGCTAGGTCCCCTGTTGTTCACACTGTACACTTCACCACTAGAGGTACTAATTGACAATCGCAATGTTCATAAAATGTTTTACGCTGACGACACTCAATTGTATATAGCATTTAAACAGTCGGATGTAGGAGATGTTATTTCACAAATGGTTGATTGTGTTCAAGCAATTAAGGAATGGTCACAAGTAAACGGTGTTAAGCTCAATAGCAACAAGACTGAATTTCTTCACATATCTTCACGTTTTCGTTCGACAGATCGTATATAATTTATTGACTTAGATGGCACGCAGGTTAATTCTGTCAGGAAGTGTAGAAATTTGGATGCAATATTTGATGACCATTTCACTATGGACAATTTTGTTTCACAGAAATGCAGATCTGCATCTTTTGCACTTTTGCACAAAATTGGAAAAATTCGCAATCTGATAGATAAACATACTGCTGAACGCTTAATTCACGCATTTGTGATGTGTCACCTCGATTTCTGTAATAGCCTCCTTTCTGGGATTCCGGCTCGTCAAGTGCAAAAGATGCAGGTTGTGCAGAACTCTGCAGCTCGTCTTATTTTTCGCATTAGGAAACATGAATCTGTGTCTCTTCTCCTAAGAGAATTACATTGGCTACCCATTCACTCTCGCATTTCATTCAAAATGTTGTTGTTGGCATACGAATGTTTTTTATAATTTTGCGCCACCTTATTTGATAGAGCTGTTAACATTGTACACACCATCAAGAAATCTTCGTTCTAATAAGAAAAAATTGTTTGTTATTCCACTAGTTTCGACCAGGTCATATGGTGAACGCAGCTTCGCTCACACTGCTTCAACCATATGGAACAATCTCCCGGAACATTTGAAAAATATTGATTCCATTGATAAGTTCAAGATTGCTTTAAAGACGCACCTATTTAACATTTAGGTCATGCATTTTTGTTTAAAACCTAGTACATCTTGTATTTGTATTTTGTTGTCTTTTTTCTTTCTCTACAGCGCATAGGGACATGTTTAATCACTATGTGTTATGCGCTATATAAAAATGGTTAATTATTATTATTATTATACTGCATGTAGTCTACGTTTTTAGTAAGACTATCTCGCGAACGAAAACAATGGAATGACGTACGTATGACGTATCTAACATTTTCCGTTCTCTTTTTTCTTAATTTAATAAATCGTTCACATTTTGTAAATTGAAATAAAACAAACATTTTAATTTAACGTGTTTTTTTCTACATTTCAGTAAAAAGAACAGTGTCAAAACAGTATTTTTTTAAAAGAAACTACTCGCTTTACACGTTGAAGTTTCTATTCGGTGTACCCGGAAGTTCGGTTTCTCGTAAAGACTCATAAGTTCTCGAGATCAACTTACACGCTCTATTCGTAAACGTATTGTTCAAGACTATGTTGTGCCACTACTCAAAAGTCGCCCTCAATTTCTGTTCGTTGTCTTATGCTGCCTTTTGCACAAATATATAATTCCTTTCTCCTTGGACTACTTTTTCTCGCTACAGCTGGAAACCATAGTTGGTTCTGGGTATTTTTTTGCCACTAAAATAGTGTTACATGTTTACAAAACTTTAATGAAAAACGACATCAATTAAATTCTACATGTTCTTTAATCACAACTTAACAAAATCATTTGCTTTATTTTACAAATATATAAACAGAAAAATAAATTGAATATTTAATAGGATGTTTCAACACCGTTCAAAGTCATCATGGCACTGCCTCTTCAGGAACCGGTCGAACAGGATAATTAACAAATGCATTTCATACCAATGCAAGGCTCCCTAAACGTGCATATTTCGTAACCACAAACGATCTCTGCTGGTGTGTCAACTGCACCATATTGTCGATTAAGTGCCCATCAATGTGAGACAAACCTGGTGTAAGTTATGTAATCAGTGTCCAAAGCCCATCCTTTATTTAAAGGATAAGGAAAAGATAAAAATCAAGCCATTTACACAACATACAATTACATGAAGGCCTAACAAATGGCATTTTACCCCACCTCATTAAAACAATAAATTGCTCAGCCAACCGGAAAGTGAAATACCTAAAACTAGCGCACCTATACCATTATCATATCGTCACCGTTTTTACGAAGAAGCAAATTTAGCCGTTCACGGTCTGAACAAACATTCGACAAAATCGCGTGTAAAGTTTAGCAGTTTGAAACATAAAGATGCATAAGATCTAGAATATGCAAGATTAAAATATCAGAGAAAAGAAAAGATTATAATCTTCTTCGAGGCAACGGAAAAGTCCATGTACATGTATTCGAAATTCGCCCCTTCGTAAAAACGCAAAACTCACTTGAGGAGAGATTCGTCCAATTGTTAATTTGAATTTTAATGAATTATTTTTCAAGTGTAACTTCCCCAGATTGAAGATGTTGCAATTTTTAATCGTTGTCACCAAAGTAAAAATATCGATAAAAAGACGATTTCTCATAAAATTCTACCTTTCGTGTAAACTGTGACGATTATGTACGGTTATGTTATTGAGTTTTCCTATGTTCACGACGTTAGCACCCGTTGCGTTTTTTGAGGGGCACATTTTAGGGAGTGAGTTGACCTCGAAAACGTACGAGACTTTACGAGAAACTGAACTTCGGGCACATCGAATAGAAGCTTCGTGTAAGGCGAGTAGTTTACTTGAAATACTTTGCTTTGACGCTGTTCCTTTTACTGAAAGGTAGATACAAACGTTAAATAAACATTATTTTTCATTTCAATTTACAAAATGTGAACGATATATAAAATTAGGAAAAAGGAGAACGATACTTTTTAGCACGTCATACGTACGTCAATTCATTGGGCCGAATGAATACAAACTAGCATTTGCTTTTACTACAAATTTTCAAGCTTTTACTAGCATCTGCATGAATAAAAATAAAGCAAAAGGTTTTACTGGAAAGTATTTGCTAAAGACTAAAATTATTTACTTTTTAGTTTCAAGCATTTGCTAGAATATTAGTATTTGCTCCATTTGGTATGAATAAAATTGAGTAAATGCTTCAGATTTGCAGTACATTTACTCGTAATTTTTCAAGGTTGGGTCGGGGCTACCTTGAAAAACGAGAAGCAAATACTAATAGAAAAAATAGGAGCTTTCGTATATGTGGTTAAGCAGGAAAAGGTATGAACATAGAAGATGGATTGTCTAGGATTAAAATACAGGCAGTTGTACTGAATTTGGGGAAGGAAATGAGACGTATAGATGGCCGATAATTTCTTGCAATATTGCTGAGACAGAAAAGGGCATCATGACTGCGAAGCAGCAACTTGAGGTTCCGATTTCATTCAAACACCCCTGTCAGCATACGAGCATCTATGCGTGGGTGTGTATCGTACACACAATACAGACTAAACCATTCGGATGTGAAATCAATTTCAGCCAGTAAATGCTAAACAGTAAAACTTTATTTTATTCATACGAATTGAAGCATTTGCTTTTCCTTAATGCTTTTACTTCGAAGTAAATGCTTTTACTTTTTGCTCGTACTTTATAGCATTTGCTAGTTTTTATTCATACGACCCAATGTTCTCGTTCACGCGCTAGTCTTTTTTAAAAGCGTACACCACATGCAGTATGCGGTCGCCGCAAATCATTTATGTACATTTTGACGTTAGCACACGTCAGCGCACTGACATACAGTACAGGGATTGTTGGGGCCGGGCTTTATCTTTCCACAATGAGCCAATCACGTTGCAACTTAATGTAAGCTCAGGTCAAACGTTTTTTTCTTCTGTTTTTCTATAATAATTTAGACACTAGTGCATGTTTGTACATATTGTAAAATTAAGTTTATCATCCATATAGCTGTTTCATGGTTCAGATCTTATGGTTCACTTCATTCGAAATGCACCTTCTCTTTTATCTTTTAAAGGTAGGATACACCATTGGTTAATGCTTAAATTATCATGGATGGGTAGAATTTTTTTGTTGGGGGGGGGGGGGGGCGGGGTTGTGTTTTATAGTAAATACAGTACCCTGCAAGGCGCCAATGTTTTTTATCTTCCGTGGCGAACCGCGCCTCCAAAATGGTGACGTTTTATGGTGGGGGTAATGAACTGTGTTTGGGGGTACACATCTTTTTCTCACGGTCTCAACAGATGGATATAAGGACCCTGGACACACATCCCAAAGATTTAAACATTCTGGCTATTTAATGTTTTTTTTTAAGGACATCCATTGCAAGCATGTAAACATTGAAATAAGTATTGCGCAATACATACATGAAACAGCAATAGGGTCAAATAACAACAACCAACGGCTTTAACTACCCCACAGGGGATGTCTGGGTCAGGATTGGTAACAGCTGTGTTTGTTATCTACCCCAAGGCCGGACAAAGAGATGTCAGAGACTTTTGTTGACGGCGGCTATACACAATAGGATCAGATTTCGATTTGTCTGCACAACTCTATGGCTTTTGGCCAAAACCATTATTTTAAAGGGATGTTTCACCCCCTGAATGACCTCCTGGGTTAGAATTGTTTCCAGTCCATTGAGCAGGGTCTAGGGATAGATGAAAAAAGGACAGCTCCATTGACTGGAAAAAACAATAGATTTTCTGTCCACCCGGTGGAGGCGCTTCGCTTCTTGGAGGGCTGTCCGAAGTTTTACAGGCATTTATGCCGAGAAACCACGAAGAACAGCGTTTGTTTTCAACTGGCCTTGAGCAGTTATTCTTTTGTTATCCGGCGATCGCAATTTTTTCTTTATAAAATTATATTTTTCAGAATAATTACAGGATATCTAGCGCAATCATTTTGCTGGATGCCTATAATCATTATTTACTTTCAAATAAGTAAAATATTTCTTAATAATTCGGTAGTTAATATTTTCGATATCTGCAAATGGTGTATCCTACATTTAAATCGGCACTAAAAACGTATTATTTTCGACAGGTTTTCAAGGAATATTCCAGTGATTGTGTTTTTTTATTGATTTTTAAATAGATACATTTTAAATAAATTGTCCATGAGGATTGACGATTAATTAAATGTAATGCGCTATATAAGAATACAATATTATTATAATTATGATTATTATTTGTATTAAACGTTTACAGGTCCATTTACCATGTCGGCCAGTAGTTTGGCTATTTACATGTACTAATCATGCATACAAGGATATACGCGCACGGACATGTGTTGAATATCGCATGAGTTACCCTTGCGATAGTAAACTATTTGCACCGCGGCGACGTAGCGGTCGGATGATCCACATTCACTTGGTGAATCTGGTAGCTGCGAGCTTGACGTACATCGCTTCCCGCGCTGATGCCATGGGTATACATGTACCTACCCACCCATATCCGGCCCGTTGAGCAGCCAAGTCGGCTTGCCACAACGGGTGCCTAAAGGGAGAAGCGCGATCCTAACGGTGGGGAATTGTGCATGTTTGCGATCCCGATAGAGGTAGAATCTATCGATCCTTTACTGTAATGAGGAATCACGTGAGATTGTATTGTCTGGTATTTAGCTAAGCCACTCTTCAAAAAAAGAATGCTGTCCGCGCACATATAAGGGGCACCATGCCCACTCATCCGTCAGTGTTTAAAGTACATGTACACATTACACCGACATCAGTGACCAGGGTGGGGGAGTATTAACTTCTCCCAGCTTGGAAACAGGGAGGGTGTCACGTGATTCCTCATTATGGTAAAGGATCGATAGAATCCCAATCAAACTTAATTTCATTCGTTTAATTTTTGAATTCTACCTCACCTTTACCTTCATTCAGAATCACGTGAGACTTCAAAGCTTCGGACAGTGTAATGTGTCCAAAATAATGCATTTAATACAAAGCTCAAATATTCGAGACTTTGTTTAAATTTGAATTAACTTGATATAATATACAATTAATTAGGAATCACTTTTTCCCTAAAACAGAATTATAAAAAATTGTCTGTGTGGCTTCTTTCCCGACATTTCTTTTATAGAACTTAGCAAACGTTTTTGCGTTTGTCCATCCTGCCGTTTGCAGAATTACGTCAACAGGGATACCCCTGTTATTGACGGCTGAAGTCGAAGCCGATCTAAAGCTGTGAGGTTTAAAAATAGAAACATCAATTCCACTTTTGACCAAAACCTGTCTCAGCCACCTGCTGAGGGTCGCCGTACCTACGGCATGATGTGGTTGTACATAACTCAAGAAAAGCTTTAAATTACCATTGCGTAAGAACTTTGTACGCTTTACATATTCTAGCAATTCGAACGACACACAGAGTTGTATCTGGTCGGTACATTGAAAACATAACAGTTGGTTGCAACTTGCCCAACTTTGAAGTTTTAATTAAATCTGTAATTCTAAACTTAACTGTTTCCATTTCAGTGGTCATATTGTCTAATCTGAGGAGAGACAACGTTTGAGCTCGTTGACCTGTTGTCAACGCACTAAGCGATACTAGTTTGTAGCCGATTTGCTGTAAATTGAGTTCGTTCAGGGGCTCGAGACTAATGGATGTACTGGAGTACTACGCTAACATCACACGTGGTGGTGTAGCGAGGCAGCTGTGGCCTCATATTAAATACTCCACGCATAAACCTTACAGTTAGTGGATGGTTTCCAATTGTAGAATCACTGTTCATGCAAATAACTAATGATAAGGCACACCTTGCTGTGTTAATAGTACTGTACTGGGCCCCTTTACCAACCAGCTTGGTTAAAAATTGTAAAGCTAAACTCACAGGGGAATGAATGGGATGAACTTGTTGTTCAGAACAGAAACGTAACCATTTGCATAATGCTGAGCTATACTGTTTACTTGTACCAATTCTCCAGGACTCGTAGGATGATCTCGATTGTTTCCTCTGAATTCCTGACAAGTGTGCCGCACACAGAACTAGACTGGTTGCTAGTGGGTGTCGAAGCTTTGGGTCGTGAGGTAGACGCAACAGCGTGTTGGACGTTGGCAGTACAACTGGCTCTCTTGTCAGTAGACGTAGTAGCCTGGGAAACCAATGCTGTGTCCTCCAAAAGGGGAATATGAGCACTCCCGTGGCGCTGTCCATTTCTATCTTCTGTAAGACTCTGTCGATGAGAGAAAATGGTGGAAAACAGTAAACATGTTCATTTTCCCATGACACTGTAAATGCGTCGCAAGTTCTTGCCTGTGGATCTGGCAGCCAAGATATGAATGATTGAATTTGGCAATTGGTTCTAGAGGCAAACATATCAATGGTGGGTTTAAAATTCCAACATGACTTTATGTGGCAAAATATATCGGGATCAAGTTGCCACTCTAAATTGTCGTTAAATGACCTTGATAAGGCATCAGCAATGGTATTATTGACACCTGGAATATGACGTGCTATTAACCATATATCTATGTTCCAAACTCCATAGCCATATTCTTTTAGATAACCGATTTAGGTCAAGTGAATGGCATCAACCCATATGATTTATGTACGATACGGCGGTTGTAATATCCATCGATATGGAAACGGTTTAACCCTTTATATGCGTGGCAAACGAGCAAAGGCCATATAAAACCGCTAAGAGCTCAAGATAATTGATATGCAAATCAGTCTCGCTGGCAGTCCATCTACCATTAGTTTTGAAATCCACCACTGTAGTTCAAGTTTCGCTTCTTTTGACAGTGCCATTTTCCCTTGGAAATTACCTCCGTTTTCTTGGAGTGCTGCATCTTTACTTATTTCAAGATTTCTGTAAAACAAAAGACCAAGAGGTACTCCGGGAAAACAAGAAACCAGTTTCCCAATCACTTGAGCGACAAGTAGAACAGTCGGCCATGTTTGACGTGCTAAAGAATGACATGACTTGACAATTGGTTTAATTTTATCAGTGGGAAGCCGGACTGTAATATCGTTTGAATATATAATGAACCCCAGAAACTGCAGTTCTGGAGTAGGGTTATAATAAGACTTCTTGTCATTAATAACAAAACCCAAGTCAATCATCAGCCTGAGGGTACATCGGTCTAGGATATTATGTTTGCATTCCTCTTTATTGTCACCGATAAGTAGTGAATCGTCAATATAATTTGCAGAGATGTGACCCAAATTACGAAGTGTTGCTATTGCTGGTTTCATAACCTTTGTGAAAATACGTGGGGCACTGGTTAGACCAAAGCATAAGCAGGTAAACTGACATAATTTGTTTCGCCATTGGAAACGCAAATACTTTCGATTTTCATGTGCTATGGGTATTGCAAAGTAGGCGTCCTTCAAATCAATGGATGCCATGTAGCAATCTGGGCGGATCAATGTTGGTTCATATTCAAAAGTTTCCATTTTAAGATGATGGTACACAATGAATTCATTGAGGCCTTTCAGATTAATGATTAATCGCATAGACCCGTCTCTTTTGGATCTGAGAAATATGTTAGATACGAACTGCCCTTTACAAGGACTCGCACGAACAATTGTACCTTTGTCACACAATGTTTGAATTTCATTATCTATCATTTGTGACATAGGTTCAGAAAATTTAACAGGTTTGGGTGGAAGTAATTGATAAGGTATTTCCTTAAATTCAATGTGGCAATGGGATACAGCGTCAATCACCCATGTATCGGAAGTAATTGCTTTTCAATTCGACACAAAATGTCGCAGTCTGCCTGCGATCCGCCAACATGAAGGGTACTTACTCCCTTTTCCAGTGGCGTTATCTGTACTTGTCATTGACGAAGGCTCGTCACGGCTCATCCCGCATCTTGGCGAAGTCTCTGGCTGCCATAGCTGAAAGTAGAGTTTCCTCTGTAGTATGGTGTTCTTTGTGGGTGGCCACGGTATCTGTTATAGGTCGTTGGCCGGGTAAACCCGCCACGCCCACCTTGTCTATGGCCAGGTATGAAGCTAGAGCCATATCTTGTTACCGATCTTGTTGGTTTCTTGGATCGCTTTGCACGACTGTACTTGGTCATTTCCAAATAGCAGGTCAGTAACTGGCACCTGAGAGCGGCAAGTCGATTCATTATACAATTGTTGCCTGCCGTGACATGGTCCATGGCGTTTTGTACACCCGAGGGGGCAAATGGCACCCGAGGCGAAGCCGAGGGTGCCATTTGCCTCCGAGGGTGTACAAAACGCCATGGACCATGTCACAGCAGGCAACAATTGTTTTGTTATACCACGGTAATAGATTACAGCAGGCAAGAATTGTTTGTTATGGGTCCGTTCCCGTTGCGGTGCAAAATTGCCGAAGTAGTCGCACTGAATGTTCCGTGTTTTTCTTCGTACTGGCGCTTTCTTGCTCGGAAATCGAATTTCTGATCTCCTTTTGAACGAGACAGAAATCGCTTCTTTGGAGGTGACTTAATGCTGTCGTCTGCCGACATTACGGAGAAAATAAGGCAAAATTGGAACAGAAAAAAAGCAGACGAACAGCATAAACGAAAGCCGGTGTAAACAACAATGGCGGTCGTCAGTCGTTGCCGAAAGTGCTGACTTCACTGTTCCCTGTTTACATCGCACAGGAACATACATCAATTTACGTAGTACCAGCTAATATAACACAGCGCCATGTCAAAGGTTGCTAGACTCTAATATCAGTCGCTTCCATGGTATTTATCACAGAAATGGCCGGCCAGGCTATGCGCTAGCGTGTAAAAAAAAATTCCGCGGCCTGGAAAAAGAAAGTTCATGTACCCCGTGGGGTACATGAACTCATGTACCACGCGTACTCAGCGTACATCACTCATACCATGCTCATACATCGGCACACTCGGATACATGCGTTTTTGTGGCATGTCACGTAAACGCTTCTCGACCAATAAAAATTAACAATCTATTGCCGTGGTATAACAATACACGTTGTTCCATCATACGACCACAACTTAATCGGTACTTGTCATCAATCATCGCTTGCTAACAATCACTACTCGCGGGTATTAACCAGTTCGCGCCGGGATTATTTTAACATCGCCGAGCCGACGGGCGGGATTATTTTTAACGAAACTCGATCCGAAGCGGTCCAGTTTCTTGTGTAATTTCGTTCAGTTTTTTTGGAGATTTGCAAAACTATACATTTTTGAAAACTGTAGGTCCTACTAAACCTGAAAATTAATGTTTACATTTTTTATGAGCACTCCATGGCGGCCATCTTGGATTTTCAAAACTGCGACTATGTTTTGCTCACATTTTGCAATATCTCGGCTTCTAAGCATCTTAGGCTTTTGATTTTGGTGTCTAAATATACATTTTCAGAGACAATGAATCTAATGGGACAACTTACAGTGCACTACATTTAATGCAAGACAGTATAAATCACAATGTTTACTAAAAAAATGACCAAAATGTACTGCTTGTGTACCTGATAGAAACAAATGTTTCAACGCAATAGTCTAATTATAATATGCGTCACAGGATCGTCACATTAAAACAATGAATAGTCCCCCTAGGTTCTAGACATTAATATATCAAGGTGTCTGCTTCCTCGTGGTTGTTATCTGGAAAGGAGCCCACATCCTTGTTGCTCCTGGTGTGGCCCGCAGCTGAGGTGATGACCAAATTGGATGAATCTTTGTTGTAGTCCAAAGTTTTCTCAGCCAAATATTCTGTCAGATCAGCCTTTGTCTGTTCATGTGACAGAAATCGACTCATTGTGATGTGCCTGATGCTGGTCTCATCTCGGGATTGGTACTGGACTGGATCCTTTCCTTTTCGCCTTTTTTGCCTGGTTGTGCTCTTCAAAGAATCAGCCTTGTATCTGTCAAAGACGAGGATGACCTCATCAAAGCTTCTCGTGAGGTTCATCAGTCTCTCATTAAAGCATACACTGAGATCTTTTACTGTCACTACAGTTGCTGGTTTCGTTGTCATTTTCTGGACAAGGACCATGCCATCCACCACTGCAATCTTCCGACGGTGATCAGGGGTATCTGCATCAGTCTCTGTGGCGTCTTTATCTGACTGTTGGTTTGCTTATGTTGTTTCTTGTGTTGTCAACTTCTCAAGTACATGGATGAGCTTGGACTTGTCATTGCATGGCAACACCGATCCATTTGGGGAAAAGAGTGCCCTTGGTGTTAGTGTGAACTCGTAGGATCCAACTGCCTGCTTCTGGTCAATGTCTCTGTTTGAGCGGGCAAGAACCACCAACCTCCCGTACAGGTCTTTTGTTTCCTTCAGGTCTACGATCTTGTCGCGAATCTTGACTGTATGCGTCTTGTTGCCAGACATGTACATTTTGTTGTTTTGCTTCTTCACAGGGGCCCAGAGGCTGACATCCCCATTGATCCGCTCAGTCACGTAGTCTTCATAGAGCTTCTGGCCCGTGTTATCTATGTTCAGGATCTGTGGCACGTACTCATCTGGGATGTATGCATGGGTTATGATGTTGTAGATCATGTTGCCCTCAACAGCAAATGGATTCCCGTGACTCTATATGGCATCCTTAATCCTGCTGATGGTTCCATGCTCCCGCTTGATTTGGCTTGGGGAAAGGTCGTGATGTTCCACTGCTTTGCTTCCAACATCATGGAACTGGTCCTTGAATTCCTTTGCTAGGCAGGACAGTTCTGGAGCAGCCAAAAAGAATCGTTGTCTTGCATTGGGGTTGTTGGAGATCCCAATCGGACCAGCATGAACCTTCATGAGTTTGTTGAGGTGTTTGCATGCATGATCAGCGCCGATGGACACAAAGGGGATGGCGTTCTTGGTCACAGAAATGTTGCTCTCTTCCAGTTCTCTCCATGTTTCTGGGTGGTCAATCTTGAGTGCATGCATGTCTGCTATGTAGCGTGGCCAGAGTCGCTTGTAATTGATCCTATCCATTGCAAAGAACAGCTTGCTGAGCGCTTCTCCAGCTTCAAGATGAAGGTGAATATCAGCATTCCGAGATGCTGCTACAAAGTAGAGAATCGTCTCCACCCGGTGCAGGTAATTCATCATGGAACGGAACATTGCGTTCTTGGCCTTCTGTTCTTCCCAATCATGCAGACTCTTCATCACATTCTCCTGAGTCAGCGTTTGCAGTAGATGGGCATTGGCGTGCTTCACAGATTCAGCTTTTGTGTTCTTGTTTGCCACAGAGCAGGCCTCCTCTATCTCAGGGGTAGCTTCTAGGCACACATCCTTCAGGTCAGGGTTGTCCTTCAAGAACTGATCGATCGCCAGCTCATAAAGTGCCATGTATGAGTATATGTGGGCACGCAGGGAGCGCTTGTAGTGGGTGCATTTGATAATCTGCCTGGTGGTTGCAGAGCCATACACATCAGCTTCCATCCAGGCGTCATCTATTCCAGAGTTTTCAATTGATGAACCCAGGGCTCTCAAGGCACACATGACGACGTGTAGTTCACCGAGTCTTGGCATCACTTTGCCTTTCAAATCTGGCCTAGCATCCACCAGCTGAACTGCTTTCGCGTAGAGGGCCATGTCATAGGTTATGACAGTGATGTACTCTTCTCCAACTGTCAACTCCTCTAACCGATGTGCCTGCTTCATCACTGTTAGCAGAGTTGACCACTCGTGTGCCACTTCTGGGAGTAGGGGCAGGGCACCAACCTCGGTCAGCGGCTTGCTTGTTGACAGCAAGGAGTTATAGCCAGCCCAACCTGGAATTTGGCTTGACCCTTCATCCTTCATCCTGGAAAGAGTTGAGGCGACAACCCATCCAAGTTGTGTAAGTTGATAGCTATCTGCTACACCAGAGTTGTTGATGCTAAACTTCCTCGCCCGCTTCTGCGATACAGTTGCTTTTGGCTTCTCACACGGTAGCATGACTGTATGGTATGGAGTCACCGAGAGACTCTTTGACTTCGTGTCACCAATGCGTAGAGGGGGTGTGATTGGTTCACCAGGTGCATCAGCCTTCTGGTAGATGGCAGTGACTGTCCCATGTGTTGTACCCTTGCCATCAGCAGTGTCCTCAGCAAAGTCTGTGTTGTCTGAGGCAAAGAACACAAACGTGCCCTTCTTCAAGAAAGGTGGCACATACAGCTCCTGGAACTGCTTTGTGTTCCCCAGCAGTTCCAAATATAGACATTACTGCATGCTTGTGTCAAAATTCAACATGCCAGCCCAATAAACTGTTCATATTGGCTATACCCCTTGGTAGTGACATTGTAATACCCACTGAAATTGTCATGTTTTTTTAGCTAATTTTGTTGTCATGTTGTTAGTTAGAATATATGTATTTTTTTCCAAAATAGTGTCATGCATTATATATAGCTCATTATAAGTTGTCCCATTATATTCTTTGTCTCAGAAAATGTATGTTTAGACACAAAAATCAAAAGCCTAAGATGCTTAGAAGCCGAGATATTGCAAAATGTGAGCAAAAAATAGTCGCCATTTTGAAAATCCAAGATGGCTGCCATAGAGTGTTTAGAAAAAATGTAAACATTACTTTTTAGGTTCAGTAGGTCCTAAACTTTCCAAAAATGTATAGTTTTGCAAATCTCCAAAAAAATTGAACGAACAGTTTTATCTGTACATATTGAACTGGACTACGGGTTCAGGCTGATAGTGCCGGGAAGCACACCCACGCATTTCCGGCCTTGCGCGCTGCTGACATACATTTCCGAACTTGAACTTGGCGTGTTTATGCGTCATCCGTTTTGAATTTGGGGAAATTTTTGCGTTTATATACGTCATCCGGCGCGAACTGGTTAAGTACTACTCGGGCTAGCACGAGTAATCGAATAGTTACAAAAATGCGAGTTGTGCCACGAGTAGAAAAAAATGATCACGAGTAGACGAGTACTCGATTTACTCGCCCAGCACTAAACTCCACCCACACAAAGGTGGATTAGGCGGTAAGTGGATACCGCGTGTGTACGGTCATTGTTGTTGACACCGTGTTATTGCGGGAATTGATAGGTGAATGAATAGTTGCAACTAGTTCACTAGTCGCAACTTTTTGTTTATACACTAGTCGCACAGGCCTAATATACGTCGTCTGGTTAAGTACAGTTGACGGCACAATAAATATCAACGGAATTTGTTCATTGAGTGTTTTTACTATGTGTAGAAAAAAGGGGAACATTTTAGAGTATCCAGAATCGAAATTTGGGGGTGAAATTATTATGCGAGAACATTTAGTTTGAGGCCGACAATTCTTAACCAGTTCGCGCCGGGATTATTTTAACAACGCCGAGCCGACGGGCGGGATTATTTTTAACGAAACTCGATCTGAAGCGTGTTCAGGCTGATAGTGCCGGGAAGCACACCCACGCATTTGCGGCCTTGCGCGCTGCTGACATACATTTCCGAACTTGAACTTGGCGTGTTTATGCGTCATCCGTTTTGAATTTTGGGAAATGTTTGCGTTTATATACGTCATCCGGCGCGAACTGGTTAAAGATGGACTACAACGAAAACTCACACATTAAATTTATTATCGGACCTTGTTTATGTTGTGTTCAGGTAACACTTTATTGTTACGGTCATGTTTTTCTCTAAATAATTTTGTTGCAATTTGACCGAAAAAATTTGACCTCAATTCTTCGATTTTGAAATTTCCCGCCCTGTACTGGTTCCCGGCAAAGATCCACTGAAAACCACAATGAAATCCACGATATAGTACCAGCGGACTTGTAAACCAGCGAAAAGTGATGACGTACTACCCATGAAAACGCATACATGGTGGCCCTGAAGGGACTCCGCAGATCGCGAATATCGACGTCAAATTTGACGTCAATATTCACGACTTTCCAAAAAAGTCGCGAATATTGACGTCAAATTTGACGTCGATATTCACGACTTTCCCCAAAAGTCGCGAATATTGACGTCAAATTTGACGTCAATATTCGCGATCTGCGGAGTCCCTTTAGGGCCACCATATGTATGCGTTTTCATGGGTAGTACGTCACACACAAAGTATAAATTATTCATGAGTTAAGGGCTTTTGCTGAAACTGAGTTTTTCTGGGTCGTAGAACGCCGATCAATTTTGTTGTTTTTTTGCATGAAGGAACAAGATTTATTGAATATTCATAAATACCTGGGACAGTTTAGGCATTCCTATTGGTCGAGAGCCCGTCACGTGGCCGGTATTAAACGGACGATAAAGACATGGCTGGAAGTGTTTAAACATAGCTGGAATCAACATTCCGTCCCCAGGGCTCACTTTATTTCCAACCTTGAACCGTACCTCGTCTACGAAAATAAGAGCGGGTAGTGTTGGGCGCGTACAGCTCGACACCTTGGGAACGAGGTTGCTAATGGCAGTAATAGTCTGGTTCACAGTAAATACGCTTTATTGCATGTATTGTGTAGAGAGCGACAGAGGCGGCGGAAACATGTCATTTGACACGGACAGAATGGCGAAACACCGAAATTTACTTGCGACAATTTTCGGGGATTTTCGGGGCTTTTTGGGCTGAATTTTACAAAAAAGGTATTTATGAATGGGAATAAATGTGTGTTCGGTCGGTATTAATCACTCTGTTTAATACCGCTTGGAGTCTGGGTGCTGATAATTACCCTCGCCTTCGGCTCGGGTAATTATCAGCACCCAGACTCCAAGCGGTATTAAACAGAGTGATTAAAACCTCTCGAACACACATTTATTCCCTTACTAATGGTATATTAGTAATCATTATACATTTCTCGAACAAAAACAGCAACACAGCCTTTATCATTATTCCGTTGTAGTCCATCTTTAATTAACTACACGAATTCAAAGGCATGCCCACACAACTTGTACAGTATTTGTGCGTGTGGACAGATTACTCGCGTCAACACAAGATCGATAAATCCTCTCTCTCCGGGCTCTTTATTCTGCGTGACACCATGCAGACGAAACACTGAACAGGACTTTGATCTGGAACATAATTGTTTGCGTTAAGATTTTGTTCACCTCCCCACCTCACCCCCCTTTTTCTTTGGTGAAGGGGGGGGGGTGGGGCTTGTTTATATCAGCCGTGCGTGCGAATCCCGCTGATATTTGCAGCATTTCTTTTTTTTCTAGTGGTAACCTAGTGGTCATTTTCTTCTAACTACAAAACGATTCTTCCACAGTCTTGGTCACATTATTGTCAAAAGTAACATCTCTTGACCAAGCCTCATAAAAGTAGTTCACAGAATTTGACCAGTGGTCAACTAATGGTCACTAGTGGTCATTTTCTTCAAAATTACAAAATGCTTGTTCTCCCAAAGTCTTGATCCAATTAATGTCAATTTTCGTCAGTTACATCCCTGGACCAAGCAGCTCTTATAGGGTGTCAACACATTTTGGTCAGTGGTCGCCTATGGTCAGCAGGTCTTTTTTCCCCTCAAAAGTACGAAACGCTTTTTTCCCCACAGTCCTAATTCAATTATTTTGGCCAATAGACACCCAATGGTTAGTTAGTTCAGAATTTGGCCAACGGTCAGACAATGACCACCTAGTCTCATTAGATGGTCAGAATTTTACCAATGGTCACCTTATGTCTGGGTCATTTTGTCAAAAATTATGAAATACTTCTCCGACAGTCTTTATCAAATTAATTTGGCCAATGGTCAACTAATGGTCAGTACGGGGTCAACATTTGGCCAATGATTACCTTATGGTCAGTGTGAGTCGGTTCGAAGGCTATTTAGGTATGGCGTGATGGGTTATTCTTACAAATTAAGTTTACGTCATGATGACGTCATCGTGTGCTGTATTTATATATTTTGTAGTTTTTAATCCTTTGAGCCACATCTAATCAACAGAACATAATACATTCGAAATTCTGTTTGTGTATAATTCATGAAACACTTCTCTATTGTGTATTGACAATCAAAAACATTTCGGAAACAGCTCTGTTGATCCTCTAGTTTTCATATTGGGGTTACATGTTGCATTAGGGGGTCATCCATATGTGTCCCGGTTTCTATGTGTCCCAGTTTGGGTTAGGGGTTAGGGACACATAAAACCCGGGACACATATAACCTGGGACACATATAACCTGGGACACATAAGAGTGTTCCCTTGAATTAGGGGCTAGCTTGGGCCCTAATTTGTAGTAAAGAGCTATTTTGTTATTGTTTCGGTCAATTAAGCCATTATAGCTTGTAAATGTACGACAAAATGACCACGCACCTCGTTTACCTTGCCCCACAACCCCATATATCTCCTTAAAATTGTATTTTTCTCACAACAGGTCGTTATTTCCCTCTGGGGAGACTAAACTAGAGCCTATTCAACATATCGGCACAAGAGGGCCCACTTTTGGTCCACGAGGGACAGCCCGGTCGTTCCCAACCGTCGTTGCTAGTGTCTCACGTTCAATGTCGATAAAATATGAACACACAGACAGCAATTAAAAGGCGTTCCAGTACTTATTATTTTATATTAATCCCCCCAAATAACAAGGTATATTTTTTACAATACAATTTGTCTTTGTGTCCAATTTTGTGGATAGTGTTTTCAGTGTCTTCGTTTCTCGACAAAAATCCCCTGCATGCGTTGTGCACTAAATTGTTGGTCCAAGGGGGACAAACTTTCAAGCATTACTCTCTCTGCTCTATCGTTGGTCCTTTATATTTAAAGTCCCATTTTTAAAGATGGACTACAACGGAATAATGATAAAGGCTGTGTTGCTGTTTTTTGTTCGAGAAATGTATAATGATTACTAATATATCATTAGTATTCAATAAATCTTGTTCCTTCATGCAAAAAAACAACAAAATTGATCGGCGTTCTACGACCCAGAAAAACTCAGTTTCAGCAAAAGCCCTTAACTCATAAATAATTCATACTTTGTGTGTGACGTACTACCCATAAAAACGCATACATAATTATGGTGGCCCTGAAGGGACTCCGCAGATCGCGAATATTGACGTCAAATTTGACGTCAATATTCGCGATTTTTGGGGAAAGTCGTGAATATTGACGTCAAATTTGACGTCGATATTCGCGATCTGCGGAGTCCCTTCAGGGCCACCATGTATGCGTTTTCATGGGTAGTACGTCATCACTTTTCGCTGGTTTACAAGTCCGCTGGTACTATATCGTGGATTTCATTGTGGTTTTCAGTGGATCTTTGCCGGGAACCAGTACAGGGCGGGAAATTTCAAAATCGAAGAATCGAGGTCTAATTATTTCGGTCAAATTGCAACAAAATTATTTAGAGAAAAACATGACCGTAACAATAAAGTGTTACCTGAACACAACATAAACAAGGTCCGATAATAATAATTTAATGTGTGAGTTTTCGTTGTAGTCCATCTTTAAATAAACACTATTTTGCCGGCTAGCTTGTGCCCTTTACATTAAACAGGTAATACATTACCACCATCATTTATACAATCCGTGATGTGGCCTAGTGTTTTAAGGTTTTTAAAAAAATCACTGCGCATGTTCAGTACATAGCCAGCAAAATATTGTTTACTGAATTATTTAGCTGGCGCCGGCTAAATTGGACGCTGCCTTTTAAATAAAATGCTTTATGGGTATAATCATAAAAAAGGTCCTAAAAATTGAAGTTTTGTGAGACTAATTTTTTTAAAGTAGAAATGGTAAGCAAACATTATTATTGCAGACCCAAGTTCTTATCCCAAAACCTTTCATGTTACATATTCCATCTTAAAGGGGAACCATTGAGGAAGGAACTGTTTTCCTTTGAAACTTGGTCCAAGTGCACTATGTAAAACAAAGCCATTTTTGTTTTGTAAATTTTAACCCTAGATAAAGCGTCCAGCAACTGGTGGTGGGCCACTGCAACAACTCTCGCAATCATCCCGACTGGTGTCAGAAATATTTGGAGGAATAGACAGTGAGGTATTCGTCGGCATCACAACAGGGATTGAGTCCATCATTCAGGGTTTCGACAGCAGTGAGTATTGTAATTTCCGTTCAGTGAGAATTGCTCATCAATTCTGCCATCTGCCACTAATCCGATAATCCCTCAGTCTGGAGTTAATCCTAGGGGTAGTTGACTAGTTTTTAAAAGAGCCAACGGGCCAGTCTGCATGACCTCTTGCATTATATTAATGATGTAGGCTCATCCTTTTCAAAATGCTCAGACACTGGAAAACCAGTTGGATAGATAAGCGTTCCCTTACATTCCGATATAAAATTGAATCAGGCCTGACCACCTATCATCGTTTTATGATTTTTTAAAGTGATGTGTATCATAAGTCATAATTGATACAAAAGTTTGAATGCACCACAGACAGTTTTTTGGCACCACAAGGGAAATGGTGCTGCCCCAATCCTACTGTGGTAATTTAACTAACCCTTGGTTGGCTATTTCATTGATTAATCTTTCAGGTCAAACTGTAAGTGAACCCTGTACAACTGAAGATCAGCTGGATGGAGAATTGGGTTCGTTGGATTTAACGGAGCAGGTTCAACCTGCCAGCCCAAGAGATTCAAGACCTACTGCACATACCACCTCAAAAAGGCCACCATCAGACTACGCTGAATACATTACACGGGGAGTAGCCTTAGCCAAGGCCAAAATACAAAAGATGGAAGTGGAAGAAGAGAAGCTAAAACAAGAGACAGAGTTGATTAAAATGCAGCAGCAGAAGGTGCAGATGGAGATCGCTATTTTGGCCACCAAGGTTGTTTTAGTTGAAGAATAATCACAATGAACGTTCAGAAGCTATCAACTCTCCTCGGTACATGTATTTATTAATTTTATATCTTCAAATTAAAAAAATACATCTATTGAATATAAATAATATGTAATAAATAGTATGTAAATATATGTAATAAATATCGTGCAAAAATACATTCCGTTTTGATGATGGGTAAGAAGTAAGATCATCGCCAAGTTGTCAGCAGTTGGGGAAAATGAAATTAAATTGGTTGTAGTTTTGGTTTTAACTTTTGAAAGCTTACAGTTATTAAATACAATGTATTGAATACATTAAATTCGTGTCAATGCCCCAAATAATTTAGTCTTTTGCAGATAATTACCCACGCCCATAAAAAGGAATTTACTCTGTGAACAAGTAACAATGGATTTAGTGCTATAAGTAACAATGGATTTTCAATGTTTGACAAATCATTTCACGTACTACTCGCCCCTCTGCTGCCACTGGACCACCGAAGACGTCTTCCATATCCCCTTCTTCAGGGGCACACTCATCGCCGATGTCTGGAAGGCGTTGATCCCTGGCCATATTATGCAGGATGATGGTGGCTGCCACAACAGGACATACTCTTTCCGGAGCCATTCTCATCTCCTCGTGCATCACACGAAACCGCCGTTTCCATGCCCCTATTGTTCTTTCTACAATACAGCGCGTTGAAGCATGCTTACGGTTGTATCGTTGCTGTTCCACACCTTGAGGGTTGATGTACGGGGTCATCAGGTAGGGACACAGAGCATAGCCCTTGTCTCCAAGAAGGTAGCCGTCAACATGCCCCTCTTCAAATGATCTTCGGATGGCACTTTCTCGGAATATGCGGGAGTCGTGGGTTGAACCAGGCCTGCGAATGACGCAATTTGTAAACTTCATCCGACAGTCACAAATCACCTTGGTCATGTGGGCCTTGGATCCTGACATGGGTCCCATCCACGGCACCGACCACATTTGGAAAGCCAGCGATGTTGTAGAAGCCGACCTTTTGTGCTCGAAGTCTTCCTTCATCATGAGGGAATGAAACAAATCGTCCAAGGTTACGTTGTAGAGCTAGCGAAACTCTCCTTACAATTCTGCAGGCAGTAGACTCGTGTATTCCTGAAAACAACGAAACAAGTATATATAACTGTCTGAAATGTTGTACCTTTCCCCCCATTCGTGATCGCATTAGTTGCGAAACCGTATATCTTATGTGTTAATGGGGGGGGGGGGGGGGGGGGGGGGTTGAAACTCGCGATCGTCGATATTTAAAAAAAATAAAATTAAATGTTTCGGCAGACGGCGATCGCGAAAAAATAAGAAGTACAACTGCTTCCTTTTTGCTCGGGATTCATGATTGTAAAACTTCGAACAGGTCAGTTAAACGATATTTACTATATAATACAACCCCTCCCCCCCCCCCCCCCCCCCCAAATCCACCCATTCCTGATAAAGTATTTCCAATCCACATTTTCCCACTTAAAAACTGCTGCTCCCAACCCATATACATCATTTCTCTTCGCTCCAAAGATTCAGCAGTCACCCACGACGTAATTATTTTAATGATGGTTATAGTTTTTAGTGGGATATGCAGAGTCTATAACAATTTGTTTTTAAATATATAGGCCTATCGTTTTAATATAAGTTTTACTTTTTATAATCGTATTTGTAATAAATTATTCATACCTGACATGTCACCAGACACATTGTGGATCACACCGGTAGCATAGAAACGCAACGCGGTGCATACTTGCAATACCGGGGGAACTGCGTGGTTCTTGTTCGTCTGATTCAAATCACGCGAAATTAAATCCGTCAATTGCAAGATTGATCGTCGAGGAAATCTGTATTTGCGATACAACTCAGTGTCGTCATATTTCTCTAAAGGGTTCAATCTATCTCGGAAAATTCTCTCTCGACGCAGTGCTCTTCTATGCAAATCATTAATAACTATCAACTGAAAAGCCATTCTAACGTTACAGAGCAATAATTCGAGTACAAATATTTATATAAATGTGATAACAGAATTTCAACTATTATATAGACCGTTTAAAGCCAGCCCAACCCAGGCTTAATATCTTAAGACTGTCTTAACACTTAGACTGTGTAATTGCAACGGTCTTACTTATAGACCGACTGACAGCCAGAGACTTAAGACCGGCTAACGCGCATAGACCGCTTATGGCCCTGTCACACCAGACCATTTTAGGCCAACGCGTGAGTAACGTGTTGTAATTTTGGCAACACGCTGGCAAACGCTGACCAACGCTAGGCCAGCGTTAGCAACACGCTGAGCGCGTTACTCACGCGCTGAGACATGCTGTCACACGCTGAGGAAAACATATTTGTTTCAACATACATACAATTTCCAGCGTTTGCCAGCGTGTGACTGTGCACGCTGGCGGAGAGTTGGAGGTTTGTTACTCACGCGTCGAACACGCCAGACGATCGTTATCAACCCGCTACTCACACGCTGGCGTACGCTGGCGTACGCTGGCGTACTCTGGCGACACGCTGGTTATGGCTCTGTCACCCCAGAACGTTTTAGGCCAATGCATGAGTAGCGCGTTAAAAATAGTTGATACGCTGGCAATCGCTGAACTTTCACAGAAAAAGTCAAGTGGCGCCGTGATTTTAGCGTGTCTATATAGGTTGATAACAGGTTCATAGCGTATGCCAGCGCGTGAGTATCGTGTGAGGAACGCGCTCAGCGTGTGAGGAACGTATCACTGATTTAAAGTAAAAATACGACAGCGGGTCGCCAGCGTGTGAGTAGTGGGTTAGTAACGATCGTCTAGCGCGTTCGACGCATGATTAACGACCACCCTGCGCGCCGCCAGCGTGTGCAGGCACACGCTGGCAAACGCTGAACATTTTAGGTATGTTGAAAAATGTATTTTTGCCTCAGCGTGTGACAGCGTGTTCCAGCGTGTTGGTAACGCGCTTAGCGTGTTGCGAACGCTGGCCTAGCGTTGGTCAACGTTTACCCGCGTGTTACCGAAATTCCAACACGTTGGTCTAAAACGTTCTGGTGTGACAGGGCCATTAGTGTAGTAGCGCGTCGGTTTTTTATACAGCTAACCATGTGGTCGTTGCAGTACGCTGGCGTGCGTTTGAACGCGCTACTCACGCGCTGGGCAGTCGTTCATCAGTCGTCGAGCGCGTTACTAACGCGTTTCTCACCCGCTGGCGAACGCATTGAACCCGTTAACAACGCGTTATGGACACGCTGAAATCACGGTTCCACTTGACTTTTTCTGTGGAAGTTCAGCGTTTGCCAGCGTATCAACTATTTTTAACGCGGTACTCACGCGTTGGCCTAAAACGTTCTAGTGTGACAGGGCCATTAAAGACCGCCTATTGCAATCCGCCCCAGGTCGTGACTGGTTCTGGCCCGGTAGACTATAGTATGTGGAGCGCGGCTCAGCCGACGTTCGATTGCAATACACATTGACGCTCCGTCTCATTGTTACACACATAGACATTCGGTTTATGCGCATTATACATAATGTGTGCTTAGTATTGGAAACATCGTACAGATAATAAAACTGTTATTATCTTACAAGTACTAAATGACTAAAGAAACTGGAGAGATCGTGCTGTGGCTTCAAAGAATAATAACAGTTTTATTATCTGTACGATGTTTCCAATACTAAGCACACATTATGTCTAATGCGCATAAACCGAATGTCTATGTGTGTAACAATGAGACGGAGCGTCAATGTGTATTGCAATCGAACGTCGGCTGAGACGCGCTCCACATACTATAGTCTACCGGGCCAGAACCAGTCACGACCTGAACATCGATCTGAATCTCTCAACCACGAGCACTGATTTGGCTCGTCTTTTATAGCGGTTTGGGCGCGTACATAACGCGTGGAGCTAGCGCCTCATAACAAAATGTCCTTTGCAATACCCTGATTGGTCATAAACCACTTCTCCATGTATTATTCCAAATCACAATAATCATAGCGTCTTGACCTAGAAAGCTTAGATGAATTAAACTTGTATAAGTCATTTCATTTAACAATAACTCTACTATTAATTTATCATAGGCCCTATTGTTAATACGTGGTCAACTGTATTGACATCAATTCTTTCCATAGAAAAACGAAATGTAGCTTGATACTTATTTCTTATCTTCCTAAGGCCCATCTTTTCAATTAGGTTTAGGAAATGAACATGTATTCTATCAGATTAAAGAATGAATTAATCATGACTTGTATTTTCGTTACATTCTCCCCAACATAAGACACAAATGCGACCTCGCATTTCAACGAGAACAAGTATTATTTAAAAATAAACTTATCTAACTTGTTTCAATCCTGTATTTGTTAGTGAATCAACGGTAGTTCACAATAATCAATTAGACATTTGACTGTGCCAGACAGCTTCACAATAAGTCTAAACTTAGTCTAGATTTAAACAAACAAGAGGTCCACCATTCAAACGGTACTCAAAGGTAAAGTTAACTCAAAAACAATGAAAACTGTAAAAGTAGTAGGCCTAGGCCTATGTCTAATTCAATTAATTAACTAAATAACAAATCAGAAAATGATGTCGGATTTTAAACAAAATTTATATTGTTGGCGTAAATTATTTCATCTCGCAAAATACTTACAGTTACAGGTATGGTTATCACTCGTATGTACACTATACACTAGGACTAGGAGTACATTTTACTTTATATAACTTAATGAAACAAGTAGTCTCTACCTATAGTTTATTAATTGAAACCTTTTCTTGGTATAATTTTGCCTCTTTTCCCCCAATATACTTCAGCAAAAGTATGATTGTTCACTTTTCTTAATGTTCTCAATAAAATCATGGAGCAAGGATAAAACATTGTCTAGATTCCGTAGTCCGTACAAAACTGATAGGAGAATTACACAGTTTCGTGCTCATCATTATCAGAAATACACACCGTCCAAAACAATGTTGTTTTGCACAAATGTTTCTTTGACCTATAGCCTACTTACATAAAAGATACACGTCTTTTACAAAAACGAACTGTCTCTATCCTGAACAGGCACCTTTTCCCTTGACGTTGCCTTTTCAACTTCAAATAAAACAGCCGGAAAGAAAAAGTTCCTTACCGCTGTTTTATTAATCATACACAGGCCAAGGGCGGCGCCATTACTAAAACTATTCGCGCCTCGACCTTTGAGGGCGCTACACATTATTTTTGTCAGAACATTCGCTTCAGACGCATCGCGTCCAAAAGCGACACTTCTATTATTATTATTATTATTTTTGTTTCTATTTATTTTTAAAACCCATTCTTCACTGTGCTCGTTTTTGTACCAGTTTGTATTTCACCAACATTTTGCAACGATGTTCTCTCTACCAATGGTCACTCAGGAACCGCTGAGGGTGGCTGACCCTGGTGCGCTGGATAGCTGGGCTAGATAGCCCCTTCGCTGAATTCCCAACTGAGGGTGGCTGACCCTGGTGCGCTGGATAGCCGGGCTAGATAGCCCCTTCGCTGAATTCCCAACTGAGGGTGGCTGACCCTGGTGCGCTGGATAGCCGGGCTAGATAGCCCCTTCGCTGAACCCTGTTGTTCTCTAACACAATGACTGCTTCTCTAGGTCCAACTTGGATTCGCAGTTTGCTTCCAATTTTTTTTTTAATGACGAATATTACGACGATGTTTTAATCAGCAGGTAGACCCAGCCTTGTTATGAGGCGCTAGCTCCACGCGTTATGTACGCGCCCAAACCGCTATAAAAGACGAGCCAAGGCTGTTTTCCAAACCCCCGGCTTTGGCTTCGTCTTCGGCTTCGTCTCCATTCCGCCATTTTGAAGCCCATACCAAATGGAGGCTTTGGCTTTGGCTTCATCAATAGGCTCCGTTTTTGGCTAAATTATGAAGCCTGCCGAGGAGGTGACTTCGTGGAGGCTTCGTGACGTATTGTCACGTGATACAAGCCACAAAATCATCACAAACAAAAAAGTTTGCGACGGCCGCCATTGTTTTCGCGGTGCGTCTGCTCGTTTGCAAGGAAGTTTTCACCGACAATTCACTGTAAGTTTAATGATTTTGTTAAAAGAAATTTACCAACTCAAGTGAAAATGTTACGTGTAAACCATGAAGATAATCATACTATCTATAGGACCTAGGACAACATTTCTAACCCTAACGTTATGCTACCGTTTTTTCGACGAAAGTTTCAATTCCAACTAGTCCAACCATGGTCCAACCAACTTCCATGCAAACCCGCACTAGTCAAGCTGCCTGGTTATACATGTAAATAAAGGCAGTGGGACAGTGGCTATTGTTATGGCAGTCGGCCTTCTGGCTTCTTTTGACCCGAAACTATTGATCATAACGAGTTTCCACAAGTCGGTATGGTACAAGGGCATGTTATACAGGGTGTAGCCTAACGTTAGGCATGGATATATTCGCAATTTCTGTTCAATTTACTAGATCATACATTAGATGGAGCAGTCGGCACCCATTCTGAGAATCGCACGGCATGCCGTAACAATAGCCAGTTTAACTGAGCGCATTGTTACACCTCGTTGTCACATGCATGTTAATACAAAAAATAAGTGAAAATAGTTTTATATTCAATACCAGAATCTGAGTAGGCTAGGCTTACAAAAAAGAAAATATTGCTGGAGATTTTGAAAGAATGTAGCTCAAAAATTTCACCTCTAAAATCTCAACATGTCATAAGCTTTAGAGCTGGAAGCTGGAAGGAAAAGGGGTTAGTTTGGAAATTAACAACTAATTTCCTTTTGAAATAGAAGTATACTTTTATTGTGTTTTGATTAAATTGATTAGTTTCTATCATAAGCAGAATCTGTACTAGATGACGCAAGATAAACCAAATATTTGCTGCTTAAACTGAACAAGCCATAAACCAATTTGGTGATCCCTGTGGAGCATTTCCTCAGGAAAAACACAATGTCTTGTTTGGGAGGCAAATTTGTTTGCACCAACACCACCACTTAAAGCATTCAGTGTGTGTGTATACCTAACTTGCTATTTTGTCCTAGACCGGCATCACCATTCTTAATTCTGCTTTTGTTTATTTTCTTGATGGTTCTTAGGTTCTGAGGATATTCAGAATTCAAGCACAGGTAAACTCCATCGTGGACTTTCTACACCACCATGGATTGTGTGCACTAGGAAAGATGGGCAACTCATTTTCTTCCCACTACTTATTTCTAGCAGTGGAGGAAGGTTCATTCTCCAAAACAAGCCTCTCCAAGTCCATCAGCCAAAATAGGGAGAATCTCAATTTATGCTTGCCAGCCGTGTTGTTATAAAGGATCTTTGACAATATAGAGACTAATTTAATTGCACAGGTATCTTCTGAACAATCAAAGCTAAAGATCTGTGCTGAGTGTGCTCACAAATTTGCTCACCTAAATCTCCCAATTTTGAAGAAAAACAACTCACTCCCTATTTATGTTGTTTACACTGGAAGAGCAAGGAATTACTGGAACAGGTCCTGGTCAACTTAACTCAACTCTATTATTTATAATGCCTATGCCTGCATTACAAATGACAGTTGATATTTGTTTATATGCTGGGGAAAATTCTATTTCAAATAATCAATTGTCAGCAGTAGAAAGTCTTGAAGTATAAAATGTAGGCCTGACAATAATAATGTTATTTATGAAGTGCAAACGTTATGTACATAAATTGAAATGCACTGTAAAATGATAAAACCAGATTCATTAAAATAATAAAATGCAAAAATCCATGTACATCATAAACTACTATTACATCAAGGAAAACATGTTTTTTAAGAAAGGAATACAATTTTTACAACCTATCAATCAAAAGCGATTTCAAAAAGGTTGGTTTTGAGTAGCCTCTATTTGAGGCCTCAATCTATTTTTAAAACAAACCTAATCCTGGCATGTCTTTAAATTTGTGAAAACTTACTTCAAAGGAGCTATTATTGTTTTATAATTATACTGGTGGTAGGGGGTTTCAATAATATATATTCCCAGCAGTCACAGCAAAGGATACATTACAATTTTAAAATTTAAATATTTTGTATTTTTAAATTTAACATTGGGATTTTCTGTTGCAGTTTTGTCTTTTAAATTGTCTGTGTGAGCACTTATTTTTTAATTATATTCTCAATTTAATTATTTGTTTAGTTTTATATTGATTGATTTGTAATTATGATGCCCTGTTTTAATCTGAATGTTTATTTCTCCATGTTATAACCTTTTTGCCAAATAAACCATCAGTAATAATACATGGTTGACAATTCTTTGCCAAAAAGTACATTATTTCCTTGAAAGACGGACATAGCATGTTAAAGGGGTGCACCTTAGATCGAATCGTAAAAAAAGAATAACAAAGTCTCTTCCTGAACTAAAAATAGATTTCGTTTTTAGCAATAGCGATGCAAACAAATTATTTTGAATGAGGCATTGGCCCGGCACTTGCAACCCCCCCCCCCCCCCCCCCCCCCCCCCCCCCCCCCCACCCCAAAAAAAAAAAAAGTATACTTAAATTGTGCCCCAAACAAAACCTCTTCCAGAGGTTTACAGACGCGGTTACGAAAAGGGGAAAAGACAGACTTTTGTTTAGTGAATAAATGGCATATACATGTATAAAAGTTTACATTTATTCCTGGATACGGCTATTTTTCCCGCCCGTAGTGAACGAGGCGAACAATATTATTACTTTAGCCGTTTATTGGCGATGTTGCCATCTACAGCGGTAACTCAACGAAATGTAACGAAGCATCACGAATGGTATAGAGTCGCTAGTCGAAGCCAGCCGAAGCCTCCCGAAGCCTCAGTGTTCCAAAGCTTTAAGGCCCGTCGCGGAGCCTCATGAAGACGAAGCCTCATAAATTGAAGCCGGAGCCGAAGCCAAAGCCGAAGCCTGGAGGTTTGGAAAAGGGCCCAAATCAGTGCTCGTGGTTGAGAGATTCAGATCGATGTTCAGGTCGTGACTGGTTCTGGCCCGGTAGACTATAGTATGTGGAGCGCGTCTCAGCCGACGTTCGATTGCAATACACATTGACGCTCCGTCTCATTGTTACACACATAGACATTCGGTTTATGCGCATTAGACATAATGTGTGCTTAGTATTGGAAACATCGTACAGATAATAAAACTGTTATTATTCTTTGAAGCCACAGCACGATCTCTCAGTGACACGTTTCTCTAGTCATTTAGTACTTGTATCAGCAATTTCACACCCGTTACATTTGGTGGCAGCGGTGGGCGGACTTCAACGGAGAAATTATACACGCTACCAGAACGACAAAAGAAGATGGATACTTCGGATCAAGAAATCCAGTTCGGACCCACCGCCGGGGCGGGCCGTTCAAGTACGCCAGAAGATGACACCGTGCAAAGTTCACCGGCATGGGGCGGTGATGGTGACAGTTCATTTCAACGGGAACGACGGGAAATTAACCTAATGAAGGAAGAGAATGAAAAGTTGCGGCGGCAACTTGCGGCATTGGACACTGCCCGTCACCAAACAACATGGAACAACAGAGATCGACACGGAACAACATGTCAGCCCTGTCTGACAAAAAGCCGAGAGTTAGGCCAGCAACGTATGATGGCATGAGTAGGCCGTACGCTGTCCACGTTTTTCTTTTCACCCCGTTTTGACCTCGTGGGTCTAAGAGAACTCTTGGTTTTGGACATAGTTTTGTCTGGAGATTATGATTAAAAACAGTTCTCCACAAAAACGCCTGTCGAATTTGAGTAATTATCGACCAAAATCGGCACTAAATGATCAACAGCGACGGGCGATTTGTTCATGGTCGCATTACGCTATCGTGTCACATTAGTTTGAAATATATGCGCTCTGGTACCACGTGATCCGAATTCTCCAATCACAACTCAGGTCATAGGCCATTGTATCATTGCGAATCAAAACAATCATGGCGTCGCCCATGTCACGATCGTCGAGTGTCGAAGACTCCGTGATAAAACCAGTTGTTTTGTTCACTTACAATAATGTTACGGCCGAGAAAATCTGTGTGAAAATGACAACGAATTGGCAGAGAAGTTGGTGAGCCTAGACCTGCTACTGTGTGCTAGAGAACTGTCGTACGAGAATTGGTCGTGAAAACTAGCCAAACAGTCGTGACACTATACGCATCGGGTTTACGCTAAACGTTGCGTGTTAGTACTGTGTAGTGTATGTACCGCTGGATTATTGACGTCTCACATTCACAACTGCAATATACCTGGCAGCGGATCGTAAACGTGCAGAGACACTGTCGGAGAAAGCACATTTGCCTCCCAAAACTCAGTCTCGGCCTTGTAGGGTTCGCTGTCATCATCGGGTCCCGTATATTGCCGCCCAGATCAGTACTTTGTGTCAGTAGATGTATTATTGGCAAGGAACCAAGCAAGAGGTTGAGTTACCCAATAATCTCAGACAGGCCAAAACAGTAAAGATGCAGGTAGGTCATGTACACGTATAGGCTATATAGTAAGGTCAAAATTAACAATCTAATCTGCTTCCCCAGCTTCCCAGATTGTGTCTATATCGAATTTTAAGAGGCTGTTTTACCTTAAAATTGTATGTTGAATAGACATAGGCCTACGTGTAGACAAAATAAACCTAAAATTCATTTCTCTTACCTTGGCCCCGGAAAATCTGCTTCCGAAGTTCTGGTAATTACCAGATCTACCCCGATTTTGACAGCTCAGACAGGGGGTGGGGTTGGTTGGGGGGTTGGAAAAAAAACCCTGCTTATATGCTTCAGTCCAGCTTCATCACCATTACCAAACTGCACAAATGATGACCCAAGTGGGGCTATATTGACCTTTTTTACATGTTTTTTCTTGTAACAGGTCGTTCAATAAATCCATTATTGATTATATATTTTACCCCCTCTTGTTTATCACCAGATTAAACCTTTTTATGCAGTTGCTATTCAAGAAACAAGCAGTGATGATGGCAGATCTCTAAAGAAGCATTTACTCAGATCCAGTGCCAGCCTACCATCTATAAGCCCCACAGTTCGAAGCACGTCCTACCAGCCATGTACATCATCTGCCAAATATCGCATGGGTTGTTAAATTTGTAACACTTCAGTGATTTTTGTATTTGTTCTAACGGAAAAGTTGAGAGAATTATGCTCGAACTGGTTGATGATATTTAAGACACGTCAGGAGCATTTCCTTTTTGACACTTTTAATTATTTTCATTTAGTTAACTGAATTTGGTTTCAACGCTCTTTTTAATTGAAAAGTGTAAACCAGTTTAAACTTATTGGAACTACACACTGACAAATCCATTATGGATTATATTATTGTACTGAAAATGGGCATTCACACAAATTTATTCAAATTGTGCATACAATTCACTCTTTCTGTCATTTCAAATGTTATTGCAACATTGACTTTAATCACAATAATTGTTCAGAGACAATTCAGTATGTCATTGATTACAGTATGCTTAGTAAGGTTAATACAGATCCAGTGTAAAATAAAACTGTAGGGTTGTCATGCGATTCTGTTTATTTTATTCTCACTTTGCAATGTTATGTTTCATAAGTGAGCACAGAAGATTGTGTAGTGCTGAAAAGAATATGACAAACAATAGATTTTGTGTGGATCTTATTTTTGATTTGTTTCATTATGTATTTTATTACAAGCTTGCCTTACACATGAAACTTATTAAATTGACCCCTTTAAACAAAACAGCTGATTACCCATCCCCCCTCCCTCCAAAAATATTAATAATAATATTGTTTTCTTTTTAAATTATAAAAAATAATGCAGATTGAATACGCCATTTTATTTATCAATCAAATATCAAAAAACGTATTTAAATAGATCAATCTGGGCACCTATCAAGCCAAAGGGAGTGATTTACAATTACTTGTAGACAGGGGTAAAAAGTTATATTTGCCACAACAAAACGTTGATGTCCTGTGATGTACATGTGTTATACAGGGCAAGTTGGTTTGAGTCAATATACATTAGGTGGGGGAAAAAAGTATGGGGCGAAGTGGCTTTGGGGCAAAATTGTTATAAAAACT
Organism: Crossaster papposus; assembly: GCA_037893245.1. NCBI lineage: Eukaryota > Metazoa > Echinodermata > Asteroidea > Velatida > Solasteridae > Crossaster > Crossaster papposus. The sequence continues at coordinate 1,123,451 of JBAIAA010000259.1, read as the reverse complement.
AGGCGAGAAAAACCAACTCGCCCCATGCTAGTTTCGCCCCATTACATTTTTAAAGTGAATAACTCAAGTTCGACTGGATATTTTTTGGAGAACTTTTAGCATAGTATTTTAAACAGCTACTAGAAACTATATATGCCTTCAAAAAGTAGACCCATGGGGGTCGAAACGAAACTCGTTTTCTAGGCATCTTTTCAGCCACACCATACGGCCTAGAGCCCCTGGGAAGACTACCTCGTGCAGTTTGAGCTATTATCCGAGCTCAATGGTCGCTCCGAGTGCACGAGAGAAGGCGATGTACCTGGCTGCCAATCTGCGGGGCGCGGCACAGGCCGTGCTGGGTGACTTGGATGTCACTAGCCGACGAGAGTATAACGCCCTCATCGCGGCACTTGGTCGACGATTTAGCCCAGACAACCAGACGGAAATGTTTCGTGTTTAATTAAAGAACCGAATGAGAGGGAGAGATGAAAAACTTCCCGAGTTGGCCCAGAGCATAAGGCGGTTGACGCGACGGGCATACCCAACGGCACCCTACGAGCTACAGGAAACACTGGCAAAAGAGCATTTTATGGATGCTCTAGATGATGCTGACATCCGTTGGCGGGTGTTTCAGTCCAGGCCGATCAACATTGATGATGCCGTGAGAGTTGCCATTGAGCTTGAGGCATTTCATATGGCAGAGAGACAACGGGGCCAAATAAGACGGTCAGCAACAGCTGCCAGAGTGGTAACCTCTGAAACTACAGGCACGACAGATGCAGTAGCCGCTCCATCACTGGAACGACAGCTTGCTGCATTAACCTCTACAATCGGCAATGTAATTACCGAAGGGTTCAACAATCTACAGAAGCAACTAAATGGGGAAGGGAAGACGGATAACGGCCACAGGTTTACCCCCAGACCATCAACACAACGAAGATGGGCACGCCAGGGAGAGCAAGACACCGTGGAGTGTTGGAATTGCCATGAGACTGGCCATTTCCGACGAGAATGCCCAAAAGCCGGTTTATGGAGAAATAACACAAGCTCACGTCAGGGAAACGGCGGACAGTCGAGCTTGTGGGCCAAAGATCGACTCCAGCACCCAGGCCCAGGACCACAGACCCAACCACAACAATAAAGCCACGCATCAGATCGACGACGGGGGCAGGTGGCATGTATGTGGCTGGACATATAGAAGGGATTGGTGTTAACTTTCTGGTAGATACAGGGGCCAACATAACAATAGTGAGGCCAGAGATTTACTATGCCTTACCTGAACCAACGCGACCACGACTAGAGAATAAAGAAATTACTATGGTAACTGCAGATGGCAAGGCCCTACTCTCTATTGGGCGTGGGAGTTTTCAACTTAAAATCGGCAAGCAGAGCCCTCAGGTACAACATGATGTATGGGTGGCTGAGATCGACCTAGATGGTATCCTGGGCTATGATTTCATGATGAAATACAACTGTCATCTAGATGTGGGTAAGTCAGAAATGAAATTACATGACGTACCCATAGCGTGCACAACCACTTCACGAACACCAGCAAAATCATGCCGCATCACTGCAGACACTACTGTGAGCATTCCACCAGGTGGAGAGGTATTGTTACTGGGTAAACTTGAAAGAGAAGCAGGGCTTACGGGACTGGCTGTAGTTGAACCAACGGCTAATTTGATAGAGAAGCATGAGATGATAACCGCCAGGTCATTGGTATACACCGACAGCGGGAAGATTCCAATACGTATTTTGAACCTGACAGAGCAACATGCCACACTCTACGAAGGTACCAACGTTGCTACCTGCGAGCTAATAGAAGAAGTGGTGACAAATGTAGACCACTGTGATGTAAGAGCTGCAACTTTACTCACAGATGAATTACTACCTACAGAATCAGCTTACAATGACACCAATGCCATGCCCTCCCATATGGATGACCTGTATAAGAGATGTAGCGTTCATCTTGAAACTGAGCAGCGGCAACAGCTTGCTACATTACTGCGGCAACACTGTAATGTATTTGCAAATTCATCAGAAGATTTGGGCAAAACAGCTGTGTATCAACATAAAATAAACACCGGTGATGCACCCCCAATTCGTCAGCGAGCTCGCCGACTATCAATCCACCAAAGATTAGAATCATCTGAAGAAGTAAACAAGATGTTAAAGAGGGGAATTATCGAACCGTCTGCTAGCCCATGGGCATCACCAATAGTACTGGTAAAGAAGAAGGACGGCAGCATCAGATTCTGTGTGGACTACCGTAAACTCAACGCCGTGACAATAAAAGACTCCTACCCGTTGCCGAGAATAGACGACTCTCTTGACACACTGGCCGGTTCCACTTGGTTCTCAACTTTGGACCTGCAGAGCGGCTACTGGCAAGTTGAGATGTCTGATGAAGATAAGGAAAAGACGGCATTTGCAACAGGCACAGAGTTCTACCAGTTCAACGTTATGCCGTTCGGACTCTGCAATGCACCCGCCACGTTTGAACGACTGATAGAAAAGGTGTTGAACGGGTTGCAATGGCAAACGTGCCTTATATACATCGATGACATCGTATCCTATGGCTGCAATTTTCAACAAGCACTTGGGCGACTTGAAGAAGTATTAGTTCGACTCGAGACAGCTGGGCTGAAACTAAGCCCAAAGAAATGCCATCTATTTCAACGCAGCGTTTCCTTTTTGGGCCACACCATCAGTGAGAAGGGCATAGCTACAGACGACGCCAAGACGGCGACAGTAAGAAACTGGCCGACACCAAAGAATGTCACTGAATTGAGAAGTTTCCTGGGCCTATGCTCGTACTACCGAAGATTTGTGAAAGGATTCGCAGGCATTGCAAAACCATTGCATCGGCTAACGGAAAAACAACAGCAGTTCATCTGGACAGACGAGAGTGAGAGAGCATTTCAGCAGCTCAAGACGGCCCTCACTTCCACTTCAATGTTGGCGTATCCTACTGAAGAAGGTGAATTTATATTGGATACTGATGCAAGCAACTATGGAATTGGTGCAGTGTTATCGCAGGTGCAAAACGGCACAGAAAGAGTCATTGCATACTTCAGCCGTACATTGGCCAAAGCTGAGCGCCAGTACTGCGTGACGAGAAAAGAGCTTCTGGCTATAATCAGTGCAACAAAGCATTTTCATCACTACTTGTATGGGAGAAAATTCCTGATACGAACAGACCATGGGGCATTGCGATGGTTAATGAATTTCAAGAGCCCAGGTCAGACGGCAAGATGGCTAGAAGTGATGGGTACCTATACATTTGACATACAACACAGACCTGGCAGGCAACATGGTAATGCAGACGGCTTATCTCGTCGGCCATGTGACGAATGTCAACAGTGCGAAAGAATTGTGCACAATGACCATGAAATGCATGATCATGTCATCACACTGAAGCCCACAGCAACCAATAAATTGGAGCCGAGTGATGTCTTGCTTGATTGCAAAGAAAATAAGGAAGTGATGGGTCACAAACACAAGTGTATCAACAAAGAAAAGTCGTCATGTTATGACGATGGTGATGAGGTGCATGGTTACACAGCCCAACCCGTGTGCACAGATGAAGTTGACAAAAATGAAGACATAAAAGATGTAAGCACTGACCCCAACGCAAATACCGAGGCGCAAGATTCACCACGAATGTACTGTTCTGTAATTGGAACTACCGAAGCCGGAGAAGAGACTCCAGAGGGAAGGTCTGAAGGGGGCTGGAGGTCAGGAGACCTCGGATGGACAGCCAAAGACTTAAGAGAGTCGCAACTGAGTGACCAAGACATCGGGGCGGTACTCCGATGGAAGGAGTCAAGGGAAGAGCGACCAAACTGGGCAGAAGTTTCTCCCGAGGGCAGAGTAGTTAAATCATATTGGACGTAATGGGAGCGTCTAGAAGTACGTGACGGAGTGATGTATAGACGATGGGAATCAGCTGTAGGTGATGAGATAACGTGGCAATTAGTCCTTCCTTCGAATATGCGTGAAGAATTGATGAACCGACGTCCGGACACTTGGGACAGACTAAGACGTCTGACAGAGTTCAGAGAAGGTTCTACTGGTACGAGTGGCGAAGTGATGTAAGCAAGTTTTGCAAAAGTTGCGATATCTGCGCAACTCGTAAACAACCACAGAAGCACCGTCGCAGCCCTATGAAAAAGTACAATGTCGGCATACCAATGGAAAGAATAGCCATTGATGTGATGGGTCCTTTGCCAGTTTCAGACCGAGGAAATAAGTACATACTGGTCGTTGCAGATTACTTCACGAAATGGACAGAGGCATACCCCATTCCAAATCAAGAAGCAACCACAGTCGCCAATGTTCTCACAGAAGAATTTATCTGCAGATATGGTGTCCCGTTATACAACTACACTCAGATCAGGGTCGAAACTTCGAGTCAAAAGTGTTCTGTGAGGTTTGTCAGCTACTTGGCATCGACAAGACTCGAACTACAGCACTTCATCCACAATCTGATGGTATGGTAGAACACTTCAATAGAACGCTTGAAGCAATGCTCTCCATGTTCACGGCAGACAATCAACGTGATTGGGACCAATACTTACCATACGTCATAATGGCATACCGAACTTCAATCCATGAAACAACGGGGTGTACACCTAGTGAGTTGATGATGGGCCGTGATTTGAAGTTACCTGCCGACTTATTGATGGAACGGCCCCCTGGAGACGAATACAACGGACACACAGAGTATGTCGAGAGACTACTTGAAAAGATGGAATCAGTTCAGCAATATGCAAGAAAACACCTCAAGATAGCAACAGACAAACAGAAAAGGAACTATGACCAAAAGGCGGACAGAGGAGGCTATAAACGTGGAGACCCTGTTTGGTTATACAACCCAACCAAGAAAATTGGGATAAGCCCAAAACTGCAGAGATATTGGGAAGGTCCATTTGTCATCACCAAGAGACTGAGCGATGTAACCTATCGAGTGCAGAAAGAACCTAAGACAAAGCCAAAGGTTGTACACAGCAACCGACTTAAGCCATATTGTGGGACCAAGCAATTCAAATGGCTTTGGAAGGAAATAAGCAGTAAACAAGACACGAGATGTTGCCGAGAGGAAAAAGAAGTAAGGACTGGCCCTGCAGAACATGACAGAAACAAAAGAAGTTCAACGAAAGTACAGGTTACAACGGGATGCAAGACGGGACAACAAGATAAAACTTCAGCAGAAAATAAAGAAACTAACCTACGAAGAAGCCAAAGAAGCAGGTGTCAACCAGAGAAATACCAAAACTAGCAAAATACACTAATTGAGTGAACACTATAGAGCAGTGGACTCAACCAGTGCACAATACGCGCGCGTTTAAGCAAAAGACGCGTGACGCAGAATACTTTTAAAAAAAGATACAACGACGTGACGAACAAGACGCGCGATCACACTTCACATTTCGTCAATGAGGCAACACGTATGGTTGCACTGCGGGAAAATGTTTCACAAACCGAACAACTACAACAAGAGGGGACGGTGGTGGAGGCCGCGGCCGGACTACACTCCAAAAAGAAAGGGCAAGGGTAGAGACGAACAAGAAGCGAAAGAAGAGAGAGGCAGGGTTGACCGAAAATTAAATATAAAAAGAGACGACAGGGTCCAGCGAAAATCAAGAGAAGAGAGAGAGAAACAAGAGAAGGAAAAGGCAGTGAAACTCCAAGGCCACCGCCATCGACCTACGAACCACTAAGCCCCACCCCCTCTATGAGGAAATGGCTAGTCGATGACTTCGAACGGGCGACGGCTTAGATACTGGATGGTGTAAAGAAGAACACGCCAGAGGAGTCACCGTCAACGGCTGATTCTCCCCATATCCCTTCAAACCCACACCTCCATTCAGTGCTTTCAAACCCAGATCCCCGGTATTTTCGAGCAGCAAGACGGGAAGAGCCAAGGTCCGCGGCTGGTAGTGAAGTGGCTAGGATGAAACAGCAGGCACTAACCACTCGGACAACAAAGACTCATCAAAACCAGCTTCACGAGATTGACTTAGGAGTCACAATGAGGCAAGTGACAGAGAAAGCCATTTTTCCGGATGGCCGAAGATACGAGGTCAAGTACACCGAGTACAACCTGCCTTCACAGGCAAAGCGAGACCCACACACTTGGACAGCCACATCTGGTAACCTGTGATTTTAAAGTTCTCTACTTAACTATTCTAGCTTATAACTCCGGAGGATTTATACTTCTTGGGTGAGGGGGGTGTTATTCGTAGCACCAGTGAGGGGTTAAGCTCCCTCTACTGCCCCAGCCAGGTGTAGCAGGGGGGTGTACCTGTATCACCGGGCCCTTTCAATTTGTGTGGAAGGGTCCCATCGACTAAAGAGTAATCTGAAGTCAACCACCACACCTTGTCGCTTGGGGTGTAAAATACAAGGCTGGGTCTACCTGCTGATTAAAACATCGTCGTAATATTCGTCATTAAAAAAAAAATGGAAGCAAACTGCGAATTCAAGTTGGGCCTACAGAAGCAGTCATTGTGTTAGAGAACACCAGGGTCAGCCACCCTCAGCTAGGAGTTCAGCGAAGGGGCTATCTAGCCCGGCTATCCAGCGCACCAGGGTCAGCCACCCTCAGCTGGGAGTTCAGCGAAGGGGCTATCTAGCCCGGCTATCCAGCGCACCAGGGTCAGCCACCCTCAGTTGGGAATTCAGCGAAGGGGCTATCTAGCCCGGCTATCCAGCGCACCAGGGTCAGCCACCCTCAGTTGGGAATTCAGCGAAGGGGCTATCTAGCCCGGCTATCCAGCGCACCAGGGTCAGCCACCCTCAGCGGTTCCTGAGTGACCATTGGTAGAGAGAACATCGTTGCGAAATGTTGGTGAAATACAAGTTGGTACAAAAACGAGCACAGTGAAGAATGGGTTTTAAAAATAAATAGAAACAAAAATAATAATAATAATAATAGAAGTGTCGCTTTTGGACGCGATGCGTCTGAAGCGAATGTTCTGACAACAATAATGTGTAGCGCCCTCAAAGGTCGAGGCGCGAATAGTTTTAGTAATGGCGGCGCCCTTGGCCTGTGTATGATTAATAAAACAGCGGTAAGGAACTTTTTCTTTCCGACTGTTTTATTTGAAGTTGAAAAGGCAACGTCAAGGGAAAAGGTGCCTGTTCAGGATGGAGACAGTTCGTTTTTGTAAAAGACGTGTATCTTTGATGTAAGTAGGCTATAGGTCAAAGAAACATTTGTGCAAAACAAAATTGTTTTGGACGGTGCGTATTTCTGATAATGATGAGCACGAAACTGTGTCATTCTTCTATCAGTTTTGTACGGACTACGGAATCTAGACAATGTTTTATCCTTGCTCCATGATTTTATTGAGAACATTAAGAAAAGTGAACAATCATACTTTTGCTGAAGTATATTGGGGGAAAAGAGGCAAAAATATACCAAGAAAATGTTTCAATTAATAAACTATAGGTAGAGACTACTTGTTTCATTAAGTTATATAAAGTAAAATGTACTCCTAGTCCTAGTGTATAGTGTACATACGAGTGATAACCATACCTGTAACTGTAAGTATTTTGCGAGATGAAATAATTTACGCCAACAATATAAATTTTGTTTAAAATCCGATATCATTTTCTGATTTGTTATTTAGTTAATTAATTGAATTAGACATAGGCCTAGGCCTACTATTTTTACAGTTTTCATTGTTTTTGAGTTAACTTTACCTTTGAGTACCGTTTGAATGGTGGACCGCTTGTTTGTTTAAATCTAGACTAAGTTTAGACTTATTGTGAAGCTGTCTGACACAGTCAAATGTCTAATTGATTATTGTGAACTACCGTTGATTCACTAACAAATACAGGATTGAAACAAGTTAGATAAGTTTATTTTAAAATAATACTTGTTCTCGTTAAAATGCGAGGTCGCATTTGTGTCTTAAGTTGGGGAGAATGTAACGAAAATACAAGTCATGATTAATTCATTCTTTAATCTGATAAAATACATGTTCATTTCCTAAACCTAATTGAAATGATGGGCCTTAGGAAGATAAGAAATAAGTATCAAGCTACATTTCGTATTTCTATGGAAAGAATTGATGTCAATACAGTTGACCACGTATTAACAATAGGGCCTATGATAAATTAATAGTAGAGTTATTGTTAAATGAAATGACTTATACAAGTTTAATTCATCTGAGCTTTCTAGGTCAAGACGCTATGATTATTGTGATTTGGAATAATACATGGAGGAGTGGTTTATGACCAATCAGGGTATTGCAAAGGACATTTTGTTATGAGGCGCTAGCTCTACGCGTTATGTACGCGCCCAAACCGCTATAAAAGACGAGCCAAATCAGTGCTCGTGGTTGAGAGATTAAGATCGATGTTCAGGTCGTGACTGGTTCTGGCCCGGTAGACTATAGATATTGTGCAAATGACGTCATCGGCCATGCAAACTTTGACCCCGCCATCTTGGTGATCTCATGGCTTGTGTGCGGGCTAATTGGCCGTTGGGGTTTTCGCTATGGTGATATGCTGATTATACTGCCGCTTTTTTTTCAAGCTAATCTCTTTAGACTGTCGATCCGTTTCGCGTGCGTGCGTGCGTACGTACGTACATGTACATGTACATGTACTATTACATAGTAATTGTATTAAACGTGAACGATAGTGCTTTGAAAATAAAGGTTATCATGGCCGAAGGTTTTTACTCGGACTCGGAGTCGTACTCGGAGTATGTGAAATCTCTTGGCCCTGTGGCTAAATCCAGATATTTAGAAAAGACAGAATGTGTCGGTGTCGATCCCTACCTGATTGGTCTGCATAACTTGAAGGCAGCAATCGACTGCGCGACGCCAAAGAATTGCCAGATCTGACGTATCCGGACATTTATCACTACTTGATCAACACGCCAGGTGAGCACCGTGACCATGTACATGTACTTTATTCGATGTAGGGACTATGCAGAGTATGCCTAACCATCGGCCTAACCATGTCGTTAAATTTGGCTTGTACATGTATGCCAGGGGGGGGGGGGGGGGGGGGGGGGGGGGGCGGAGGGGGGCCCTTCGAGACTGTGATTGCGCAACGCTGACGTACCGTCCATTCTCAAAATAGGGGGAAACAATTTTCTCACGCGAAAAATAAAGAGTTTTTGGCATCCAATCTTAACATCTTGTCTTTTGTAGTTGTAAAAGGTTGTTATTTACCTTAATGTTTATCATCCAATGACAACAATTGTATTGAAAATGAAAAAAGCAGTCGAAAAAATTAAGCGTTGACGTACCGTTGATGCGCGTGGAGATTGTGCACAAATACTCAAACGACGTTAACAAATACCTCCCCTAAAAAGGGCAATAATAATCGATAAATTGTGAAAAATCGTGCTTTGACCCCACTCATTTTTTTCCATGGATACGTTAAAAAAGGATGTAGCAGTGATATACTGAATTTTTAAAAAAATCTGCCTGTGACCCCCTTGCGTTTTATCGTGTTGTTTTCGAACGAAAATGGCAGAAAATGACATCGCCCCAAAACAAATTCGTGTAGATCGTGCCTGTGTACCTGGCTTTGCGGACGTTATATGAATCACTGAATTCGGGGCGCGAGCGCTGAGCAAATTTGTACGTGTTTCAATGGTGCGCTTCGAGGTAGCGATCTATACGTATTTACTGTGTGAGATGTGCGACTCATGAGCGTGGAAGAACGAATGAGATACATTTCAACGTTGGTGGCGCACTTTGTTGGGCCCCCCCTCCGCCCCCCCCCCCCCCCCCCCCCCCTGATGTATGCGGTACTTAGGCCTAACTTGTGGCCTAATCGGGGTTTTGTTTCAATCCGGGTTTAGGTATATGGTCGGAGTGTTCACCATTCAAGTGCAACTTGCAAGTTTTGATAGCTTTTACAAGAGTAGAAACCGGTCTTGACTGGATTTGAGATTATTATTTTTGTGTTAACATATTATTTTGTGCCAAGACTGAGTAAACAGGGAATTTATAGTTATTAAATTATAAACTGATCGAATATTTGACACATTACATACCACAGGTTACAGTGGACAGAGTCTCAAAGCATTCAAAAGCCTTGATGCTTACAAATACTTTGCCTCAGGATGGGTGAGGAGCTTATTCGTGTGTCTTCGGAAGGACAAATTCATTATCACATCCAAGGTACCGGTACATGTAATTCAGTAACTAAGATTTAACTAAGCTTTACTGCAAATCCATTAATTAAGCAGCGTGAATGAATTGATTTTATTGAAATGGTTTTGTGTTGATGGAATTTGTTTATACGTTAAATCAACGTACTGCACGTTCTTGTAATATTGGCCTCAGATATTAATTGCGGCTGAACATTTGTGAATGCAATTTTGCTTGCAACATAGCTATACAGGTTTCTTATTTCATTTACAGGTGTTACATTCCCAGGATTTATCCAAGAAACCGGTAGAGGTGTGGACAGTGAGTGAGAAAAGTGGCGTTGTAGTCAACGGGCATTGTACCTGCATGGCTGGACTTGGCGAGGCCTGTTCTTATGTGGCTGCTACGCTATTTGCAATTGACAGTTGTAAGTAAGGAATTTAATTTTAGTGACTAAGCTATTTGGATTGTCAATTAACGCTCTCTTGTTTCAAGACGCTTTGTTATAACATATGGTTAGCCATTGTAGTTAAATTTGAAGTTGTGTAATATTGATCTGATTAATTATTTGATGATTTTTGTTTTGGCAGTGATAAGGATAAAACAGGAAACCTCCTGCACATCTCTTCCAATTCATGGCTTGCACCAGCTACAAGTAGAACAGCAAATGTTACTCCGTCGTTGGCTGCCGAGATGGATTTTTCCAATACCAGAAACAGATGCCAGGTAATGTTTTGGTATCAAAAAGATTTTTAACTTAATTAAATGCCCTTGTTATGATTAATTGCAATTTGGTTTCTATACTATTTTTCGTTGTAGTTGTTGGGAAAAAAGAAAAGAGGTTTAAAGAGATCTGCTTCAGTTTCCAGGGCAACAGAAGAGGAGAAAACAACTTTCTATGATGAACTAAATGCTTCAGGTTTGTTAATTGTTGACACTTGGTTGACAACAAGTTTTATTTATTTTTTGAGGTGGCCAGGGCATACTGTCGAGACCTGAGGGAAAGCATACTACATGTACATTGGACTCTGAAATACATGTACAAGTGAATAAGATAAATAAACACCAAGCTACTTTTGTTATGATAAACAGAAGTAAAATGGGGGAAAAAACAGTCAGAACTTTATAAGATGAGGTCATAATTTAGCCATCAAATGAAAACAGAGAAATAATGAAACAACTAGTAAAATAGAACATTACATTCTCACTGTAGGAGTCAAGAGTGCCATACTCTCTGTTATGCCAGAATACAACCAGAACTTCATACCCCCTGCATCACATGGATTACCAACTGTGCTGACTGAATTGTATGATGTTAAGGCATTGGAACTGAACTTCCCACAACTACTGGAGAAATGTTCAGAAATTGTAGCATCCATGACTGTGTCTTCAGAAGAGGTATAAGTCCTATATTTATTATGATGTTGGAATTAAAGGTATACACCATTTGCAATTGCAATTATAAATAGATGTACTGTGACACATCCATGAATGGACGCCAGCCAACTATAGTCTAGATTCCTAACATGATAATTTACCTGCTACATGTATATATTGCTCTGTTTCGTATAAAGGAAGTCAAGGAACCAGACTACAAAAATGTAATTAAACTTCTTTGCTTTTTCAGCATCTATGAACGCAAAACTTTAAAAATAGGTCATCGTAACAATATTTACCATAATATGAACCCTCTAACCAATCTATTGTAAATTACAGCAAAAGCAAATGGTGTATACTACCTTTAATGCTCCTAGTCCTTGGTACTGTGTAGGCTGGTTTATAAATTAATCAAGAATAATATCCATAGGCTGCCATCAGGATATTTCTTATTACCTAACCCACCACCTCAGTACCCCCAAAAAACAAAAGAAAACAAAATCAAAACAAAGCCAAAAATTTGATTGGAATTTCATCTGGACCTTGTTTACATAGGTTGAGGCTATTGAGTCACAAACAAAATCTCAATCATCTAGCAAGATTTGGTATCAGCAACGCCGAGGGAGGATCACTGCATCAAAGATGAAGTCTGCCACAAAAACAGATCCAGCAATGCCATCACTTGCCTTGATCAAGTCCATTTGCTACCCAGAAAACTATAAGTTTGCAACAAGGGCTACTAGGTAAAAGGTCCTTAAAAATAAAGAATTATATTGAAGACACAAGTGGATTGAGTTGTAATAGACCACCCCATCCCAATGCATCACTTATATGCATTATTTATAGACTTAGTTCATTTCAGTGAAAGCATTAAAATAAAGATTTAAAAATCAGAGGATATTTTTTGTTAATAAATAATAATATCCATTTTATAAATGCCACTTTGTCTTCAAAATGTAAACGCTTAATCTTTGGTTTGTGTTTTAATGTTGTTTTTTCTAGGTGGGGATGTGAGCATGAGGAGGTGGCATTCAACGAGTATGTTTCCAAGATGGAGAAAGATCATACAGGTTTCTTCATTTCCAGAGCTGGCTTGTTTGTGAGTCAAGATTATCCATACTTGGGTGCATCACCAGATGGTCTAGGTGACATGCAGATGTTGTGGGGAAGGAGTACTTGAAATTAAGTGTCCCTTGTGCCTTGAGAAGAGTGGGATCCAGGCACAGCTTGATAATTATGGAAGGCGGTTTTGTCTTACAACTGATAAATCTGGTGTGAAGTATTTAAAACATGACCATGAATACTATTTCCAAGTCCAGACACAAATCCACATAACAAGAAGACTATACTGTGACTTTGTTGTATGGAGCCCTGAAACAATGTACAAAGAAAGAGTCAGACCAGACAATAATTTGTGGCATGATTGTGTACAGCGGTCAACAGAGTTTTTCCTGAGAGGAATTCTTCCTGAACTTGTTGCAAAGTTTTATACAAGGTCTCCAGAATCCTGCAAACAAGCAAATGCTGATAAGTGTATTAATTTTACAAATGTGATTTGCTACTGTAGGAGACAGGAAGAGGGTATCATGCTAAACTGCAGCTCTGCTGCCTGTAAATATCAGAGGTTTCATTTAACATGCTTAAAATTGAAAAATGTACCGAAGAAGAAAAAGTGGTTTTGCCCCGACTGTCGGACTTCTGTAGTTTAAATGGTTTAGAGTGAGTTACAGTGCTAGTGAACCATAGCATAATTGGATTTATAGCTGGTTTATAACTGGATTGACTTACCAAATTATTCGGTAAACATATGTACCAAAAGTAAGACTTTAAAATGAATTAAAAGGACCATAGAGCATTTCAAGGCATATTATGAATAGTTTATTTATTTGAAATCTGTGTCCGAGTCAACAATATGAATTTTTGCAGACAAAGACTACTGTAGCAACATTTCTCAGGTCTCATGTGGTATCTAGTCCAGCAACCACAAAGTGTTGTTGAAATGACCAATTGTTTTTTTGTGAAATGAAATAATTCAACTTGGTACATTTAGAATGTAACTAAAGAGTAAACTGATACTCATTTTACCTGGAATAAATACTTTTAAGTCTCTTAAGTTGACAACTGCATTCGAACTGCAAATATGTTAAGTAAAAGGAACAACAGACTCACAAATATTAATTAAGCCACATGTCACTCTGACTATTTTGTCCAGTGTTGTTACCTTATTGTCTTGATCTGATTGCAGTAATGTGATTGGAATAGTACTTTCCAGAATAGGATACTTTGTTCGCAAGTTCCCGATGACTCGTTCAATGTGTATTCTTACTGAAGCTAAATTTCTTGTTCTTCCAACCTCTTTTTGACTAAGTTGAGCATTACCCTTGGTAAACGCTGGAAGCTCCAACTTTGCCCCATAGCTTGCAATCACATCTTCAATGTTAAACCCTCTATCTGCCAATACCGTGTCTCCAGGCCAAAGTCGATTCAAATATCCACAGTGTTCTGTTAAAAATCGATCACTTGTGCGACCACCCCAACCGTTTGATATAAAATTAATAAAACCTTGAGGAGACATAGAAATTAAATACTTTACTGTATTATGAGATTTATAACTGGAGTAGGTTTTGGCTCTAGCATCTAAATTTGAGGGTCTCTCTATAAAAATTTCAAAGCAGTCAATTATAGACACACATCTTGGGAATGCTTCTTTGAAGATGACAGGCAGTGTTTGTTGAAGGAGAGGTCTCTCAGCCCAAAAGACTGCTAGAGGTACAAATTTTTCATTTATTACATCCGAAAAGACTCTCACAATAGTGCTATAGTGAACTCTAAAAACATAGGATAAATACTGGACTGTTGCATTTAAACGTAATCTCATGAGGGTAAGAAGAAGTTTCTGAAATGGAGTAAGTGAAGAGTTTGGATGCGTTTTAAGATTTGGAAGTATTAGATTCAAAATGGCCATAAACAAACTGATACCAGTCAGACCAGTGTAAACCCGCAGCTTGTCTGGGTTGTTGTGGAACGATTCAGGTCCCAGTTCTAAGTCTGCTGTTTTATTTTGAAGCTCTTGTTTCTCAGTAAGGAGCTCCCTGTTGGCACACTGCAGACCACTGATGTCTCTTGCGCTAAGATCAGTCTGTGTAGCCGACATCTTCAAGCAGTCAACTGATGTTTGAGATGTTAACACAGGCTGTTTCTCTGGCTGCTGTTGAATGTAGGGTGCTGAAAGCTCTACGAGAGCCTCTGCTGCCACTGATCTTCTTATCTAAAAGACAAGTTAAAACAACTTTCCAGTCATGAACCAATGGGGGCAATATACTGATCACCCTTCTCCCTTCGAACGAGGTGGTTGGTTTGTACATTTTCCTTTAGGGAATAACAGTGCGAGGACCTGGTCATTAGAATCATCAATCCTCTCATCAAGTCACTGCACATGTGATTGTTGTAGTTACACTGGTGTTGCAGTGTACATCAGTTCTGTTTCATAACAATTACCTGTTCTGATCTTCTTTCTTTCAGCACCATCCTCCTCTGATACCTTTCCAAAGCTCTATGCCTTTCCTCCCTTAGAGAAGACGACACATACTCAAATAGACTTGGGATGAAGTCTGGTGACATGTGGTCATCACTCTTCTTACCTACATTTGTAAAAACATATAAACGTTATAATTATTTAAACATTCTGAGATACCAGGACCAAATGTTCAGCCTATACCATCTTCCTATACATGCTATAGCGCCTCAACACGGGCCAAGCCAAGACATATATCTCAATTTGTATAGCAGAGTCCATGAGTCTGAGAATGTCCCCCAAACACATTAAGGCTTTAACAATATATATGTTAACATTGAGAAATTTAGGCCTAACGTTAACGTTAGGCCTAAAAAAACATTGGACTATTTTATTAGCTCAAGTGGATTATATCGATTAGTACATAGGCCTATTAAAGTATTGTAACGTTTGTGCCGGTTGGCCGATAGAGGGCACTAGAGCGATTCCATGGTGTAATCCCCTGACGGTACGCCGGGGAAACCCGTTCTGGATAGCGCATACGCCGAACCGGTTTAGACCAGTTCCAGGGCCGCGCGATAGCGGTAAGCGTCATGTCAGTGTTTGTGACCAGAGAAGGAGTGCATTAAAACGACCTTAGAATCACCGAAACCACAGAATACTTGTGTCAGTTTCCTTCCTGTGTGTGTGTCGACCCCAGACAACGCTTTTCGTTACAGTATTATTACTTTAGCCTTATAAGTACAATAACGTCATGAACGTTAAGTAGTAAAAGTAAAATGTAGGAAGTTGACGTTCAGACGTTTAGGCCTAGCTTACCTGACACGAAATGTTCACTGCAAAGCCGTGAGTGAATGCTTGGGATCCAGCTCTGACGATTCACTGCTGCAACCCACCGTCTTTTTCTGTCTGGATCCTTGGGGAAACGATAATAGGAAATTCCAGGCTTTCCTGCTCTGTTTGAGCAGTTTAATGCCACACAACAAGCCATTGTCGTACATAAAACAAGCAAACAAACGACTCGGGGCGGATTTGTTGTTGGTTTCGGTACCCGTAGCAACGCTTAACTATAGCATGCCGCGTGAGGGGGTGATCACCATTATGGCCAGACCGCAAACGTGCCGACGATCCGTGACGTATGTGCCAGCGCGTCTCAGCCGACGTTCGATTGCAATACACATTGACGCTCCGTCTCATTGTTACACACATAGACATTCGGTTTATGCGCATTAGACATAATGTGTGCTTAGTATTAGAAACATCGTACAGATAATAAAACTGTTATTATTCTTTGAAGCCACAGCACGATCTCTCCAGTTTCTCTAGTCATTTAGTACTTGTATCAGCAATTTCACGCCCGTTACAATAGTATATTACCAGTGAAGTCCGTAACGCATTGCAAAAATGTCCATGTACAATGTATGTATCTGAATCGTATTGGCCAGAGGTAAAAATGGCATCAAAAAAGAAGAAAATATCTTTAAAAATACAGGGATATGACTTTAATGCCGAATGGCCATGCACACGGAAATCCAAGAAGGGAGAATTTGTTATTGTGAACTGTTGGCAGTTAAATAAAATAATTTCTCCCTCACTTGGGTTTGGGGGGGGGGGGGGGGTGTTTCTTCGTTTAACTTTACAATACAACTGCAGAATCATATATAAACCACATAGGCGGATGTAAAGCCAAAGCCTTTTAATGATCTAGCAAGGCAGCTGTGGTTTTAGTGCTTAAAATACAATATATGGCAAATTGCTTGCAATCTGTACTGTCATTCAATGAGAACTTAAAATGGAAACTTAAAGCATATATTTTTCAACGGGTGGTATTAAGTTTGAAAATACAACCAACTGTTGATACGTTTGCCTCTCAAATTACTTTATAAATTGCAACCGTTTGTATCATGGCACCCTGACCCCGAAGCATCATTCTGCGGTGATTCTCTGTTTAATGAACGAACGAAATTGCTTATCGCTTTCCTCCGTTTGCTCTTATTGGAGAGGGTTTTACAAAAGGTAGAGAGAGACCAGGCCACGATTATTTAGAATTTTCCACATAGGCCAACACAGACTTGGTTTCCGAGACTTCTGCGTGCTCTCATCAGGATACCAGTCATCCTCCCCGTGACCAGCAATCTGCTGCACCTTCCTCAGGTACCAGAACGCCGACATCCTCTTCCGGTCGTCTAGCGCTGTGTGCTGGACTACTGTCCGGGAATCCCTCAGCTCAAGAGGACTTTCGCGCAAAAATGTTTAGGGGTGGTTTGTGTGAAAGGGAGTATACAACAAAATTCATTCGGTCAACCCTCATAAATTTGAAAAGAAAATTATTCCAGGAGTCTTAATCCTTAATTTCCAGTCAAAAAAATATGGCCACTCTACTCATGAGCGTCACCAGGCTGCGCTCTTTCTTTCAATTTTTGTGTTGGTTACAATGAGCGCCGTATTTAGTGTAGTGGAACCTATAATGAAGCGAAGATGGCGGCGCACTAAACTGTAGCACGCCATTAGTACGCGCCATTTTAGAACAGCAAGTCTATCCCATTTAATTTGTTGAAGTGGTTACTGTATTTTAGGTAAATTTTCATTGTTTTGAGTCTCATTTTTCTCACCAAAGGCCCCAGTAAGTGCTATAAAGGGTGCATGTGACTAAATCTCTGAAAATCACTGCGCGCGAGCTCATTAATATTTTGTGATCCCTCCGGTAATTTTGAATAAGAGGTCCCTGGGGCCTATACACTGGACTGATTGTAGAAATATTTGTGGAAATTAAGAATTGGTGACCCGTGGCTTCCAACTCGGGGGATTCTGTTCACAAAAAAGACCAAGAGTACGTGGGTCTATTTGGCATAGAGGCGGGGGGCTACACTGAGACATGGGCCCAGAGCTGGGCCACCAGTTTAGGGGTGGTTTGTGTGAAAGGGAGTATACAACAAAATTCATTCGGTCAACCCTCATAAATTTGAAAAGAAAAATATTCCAGGAGTCTTAATCCTTAATTTCCAGTCAAAAAAATATGGCCACTCTACTCATGAGCGTCACCAGGCTGCGCTCTTTCTTTCAATTTTTGTGTTGGTTACAATGAGCGCCGTATTTAGTGTAGTGGGACCTATAATGAAGCGAAGATGGCGGCGCACTAAACTGTAGCGCGCCATTAGTACGCGCCATTTTAATTTGTTGAAGTGGTTACTGTATTTTAGGTAAATTGTCATTGTTTTGAGTCCCATTTTTCTCACCAAAGGCCCCAGTAAGTGCTATAAAGGGTGCATGTGACTAAATCTCTGAAAATCACTGCGCCCGAGCTCATTAATATTTTGTGATCCCTCCGGTAATTTTGAATAAGAGGTCCCTGGGGCCTATACATTGGACTGATTGTACAAATATTTGTGGAAATTAAGAATTGGTGACCCGTGGCTTCCAACTCGGGGGATTCCGTTCACAAAAAAGACCAATAGTACGTGGGTCTATTTGGCATAGAGGCGGGGGGCTACATAGAGACCTGGGCCCAGAGCTGGGCCACCAGTTTAGGGGTGGTTTGTGTGAAGGGGAGTATACAAACAAATTCATTCGGTCAACCCCCATACATTTGAAAAGAAAATTATCCTAGGAGTCTTAATCCTTAATTTCCAGTCAACAAAATATGGCCACTCTACTAATGAGCGTCACCAGGCGGCGCTCTTTCTTTCAATTTTTGTGTTGGTTACAATGAGCGCCGTATTTAGTGTAGTGGAACCATTGATCTTCATAATGGGTGCGTTCGTTTAGCTCACCCGGGGCGCCCCGGGTAAGCCCCGTGCCGTTCGTTTAGCTCTGGCGTGTACTCGTGGCTAGGCACGGGTCAGCCACTAGAAACCCTGCTCCCGTAGCAGGGTCTCTGGTGGAATAACGTCACACGCATGCGTAGTCGAGTCGACGACGTCTAGGGCGGCGTAAAGATGGCGGAAAGGCAAATATTTTGTTGCAAAATATTCCGATTTGTTATTTATTTTGTAGGTTTTTTGTTGTTGTAGAATTGTATCTAGGGTGACGCGGGAGCGTCACGCCCAACGGGTTCGCCCGGCTGGGAGTGGCAGCGCCGCGGCACCCTTACTTTGCCAGTGCACCGATTTTGCGTTAATTTTATTCTTCTTTCTTCAGTCCGACTGGAATAACTCGCGATCGCTCCACGGAATCGAAAAGAACCCAATAACGAAAATGATCAGGAGATCAAGGGCATGAGTTCTATTGGGACAGAATTTTGATTTTCGACTTCTCAGAGGGGGTTGTCATACGAATCTGACCATCTGACAATGACAAAAAAAACAATGTGAATGAATGAATTTCCTCAGTTCGACGACAGAGGGGGTTGTCATACGAATCTGACCATCTGACCAACCCAGTCTCCTTCTTAAATTGTGTACATATCACAATTGACCAATTGTGTGTATATCATAATTTAAGAAACTGTACATGCGCAGTAATACCGGCAAAACGGAGGTTGGTCTTGAAAGAGTGAATAAACAAGTGTATGATGTTCTTATTACTTGAATTAGTTGGTTTAAGTTCATTACTTTGTTTTGGGGTAGAATAAGGGAAAAGTCGGGTTAGGGTACAGAAAGAAAAACAAAACTTGAGATACAATGCAATTAAACTTGCGTCAAATAATAACAATAATAAGAATTGCTGTTAATGCGGTAATATGAATTGTTTTTTTCTTGTACCCTAACCCGACTTTTTCCTTTTCCAATCCCAAACTTAAACAACTACTGCAACTAATAAGAACATCATACACTTGTTTATTCACTCTTTGAGGGCCAACCTCCGTTTTGCCAGCATTACTGCGCATGTACAGTTTCTTAAATTGTGATATACACACAATTGGTCAATTGTGATATGTACACAATTTAAGAAGGAGACTGGGTTGCATCTGACATGTGAATGAATTTCCTCAGTTCGACGACAGAGGGGGTTGTCATACGAATCTGACCATCTGACATGTGAGGGTGACGCGGGAGCGTCACACCCAACGGGTTCGCCCGGCTGAGAGTGGCAGCGCCGCGGCACCCTTACTTTGCCAGTGAACCGATTTTGCGTTAATTTTATTCTTCTTTCTTTCTTCTTCAGTCCGACTGGAATAACTCGCGATCGCTCCACGGAATCGAAAAGAACCCAATAACGAAAATGATCAGGAGATCAAGGGCATGAGTTCTATTGGGACAGAATTTAGATTTTCGACTTCTCAGAGGGGGTTGTCATACGAATCTGACCATCTGACATGTGAATTTCCTCAGTTCGACGAAAACGGCACTAGAAGCATCTGTGAATGAATGCATTCCTAAGTGAAACTCGGTGCAAGAATGTGTGATATTTCTTGCGTTTTTGTGAGTTTCGGGCGTTTTAGCATTTGCTAGTGTCAGTGCGCATGTATACTGCGCAATTGTGCGGCGTTGTTTGCAAGTGTGCGCTGCGCAAATGCCGCCAAAACGCTTGCGCACACAACCACAAATTTCAGCTCTGGTAATAATTTTCGCTGTCTGAATCGCTTCAAATTATCGGCAATTTCGGTCAATTCTGTGTTTCTGTCTAACTTTCTTGCTTCTGCCGCAATTTTGTTTCATTTCCTGCTGAAAATTGTCAAACTATTTCGTTTTTTTGCAGCAGTCACAGTGTGCCCTTTGTAGTGAAGCACAACGGCAACTTGACGCTGGACAATACTCACAATCGCAGACGTTCGCCGATGACAACGACGACGCCGACTCGCAGGAGGGGGGGGGGGGGGGGGGGGGGGGGTTAACAAAAGTAACAAAACACCCGAAATAACGAAGCTATAAAACGTATTTTGGCTTCAAAAGTGACCAATTTAGACAATTAAGACAGAAACAACGAAGTAGCAGCTGCTATTGACTAGTGCTATCTCCTCACAGGGTAGGAGCTAATGGGTATACGGAGAACAATGTAATGGTGTACAGTACTATATAGTATATACATACTAGTAGCCCGCAAGACGCAACACCGTAGGTCTGACGGCAAAGTAGGCTGATTGGTTTATTTAAAGTCGGGTAGGTTAGTAGATGGGCTCGACTAACTGTAACGGGTGGTTCTGTTCTGTGTGGGAACAACGTGTACCGAGGTGTCAACTTGCATATATACTCAACAACCGTTTGCTGTTTGTTCGCACATCGGCAAACTTACATTGTGTTTTTTTGCAGGTTTCCTTCGCTCGGAATCTACGCATCGATTTCCGGGCACAACAAGCGATAGACGATTGCTTGTAAGAGGTAAGAGAAAAAAACGTAAAAAAACCTTCAAAACAAAAACAAAACACAAAACTAAAAAAAATAATGGCGCGCAGTGCGGCCGACAAGCGATGGCCGCCCAAGGCGTCGCCGCGTCGCCGACTGCGTCGCAAACCCTACGGGGCGCGGGAGAGTGAGCTGCCACTCGTCGACAGCAGCCAGTCGCAGTACACTAGCGACGCGCACGAGATACAAGCGCACATGCCCAAGTTGCCCTGCGGCGACAACACCGGGCCGCAGGCGGCGCATCGCGCGCGGGCGCACTCGTGCTCGCGCGATAGGGCGCATAAGATCAATCGGCGTCGGCGCAGTCACTCCGCGCAGCCACGCGACGACACGCGTCCGGCCCAGCACGTGCAGCTGCTCTACACGCAGTTCATGCACATATGGCTGGACGCGCGTCGCGACCGCATGGCGCGCATTCCGCGTCGAAAGCGACGCCCCAAGTTCCATGCGCCGGCGCCGCTCACCATCACCAAGCGAGAGAGTGAGCTGACACTCTGCAACAACAGCCCGCCGCAGTACAAGGGCACCTCACTGCCGCACAAACAGAAGTGTGCCGGCAAGTGCAGCCAGCTGCCCTCCGAGTAGACTTGATCCAAGTCAGGATTATGTGGTAACATTGCTCATGGTCATTCACACTGTGCGCCTCGCGTCACGTCCACGCTTATCAGTAGCGCGCCCTCATGCGCCACCCATGCTCATGTGTGGTTCAGAAATCCCGACTTGACGGATCTGCCACACGTTTGTACACAACCTATGGGCTCATCTACCGAAAACGGTAGAGGCCAATCAAATTGCAGAATTGTATAAATTAGCATATATCTGTAATAATATGAACTTTGACCCAGTTGTGTGACGGACATACGTGGACATTGTGATGTACAATGTACATACACATGTGCATAGTGTACATTATGTGTAAATATACAAACGGTTTAATAGTCTTGCTATCGTGTACATTGTCCGGCCGTTAAGTTTGCACTATACCATACTCTAACTAAATAAACGAAGTATGGACGCAGTTATTTAATTTGAAAAAGGCATCTATTGACAGTACTGCCTACCATTCCTCCATAGTCCGTTAGCGGTCTAGCGAGTCCGTACCGATTGGCGGACTTATTTGGCATACATCGCGCATAACCATGTGATGCGTATGCAAATAATTTATGAATAACTACATATCACCGCGGGGGGTTTGATTGGCCGATCCGTCAAGTCGGATTTACTGCACTGACATGATGACATCGCGTTGATGCCGATAGCGGAACGACAACCAGATGACGGCGCCTTTTTTCTAAGGCCAACAAAGCACATAACTATTCGGCCGGATTGACGAAAGCAAATTGGTAGTCTTAACTCCATGGTAAGTCCGACTTGGGTCAAGTCTACCCTCCGAGTACATTGCGCGCGCCTCTACGCGGCATACGAGAAATTGCGCCGACTGCGCACGCACAAGCGGCGTATCGCCCGCCTCTTCAAAGAGGATGCGCAGTGGTGGGCGCACACGGGCGTCAAAGCGCTGCTGCCGCCGTCGCCGGCCACCATCATCGAGCTCCTCTTCAAAGAGGATGCGCAGTGGTGGGCGCAAACGGGCGCAAAAGCGCTGCTGGCGCCGCCCGTGACGGTCGAGCAGACGTCGCTCCCAACGCCTGCCATGCAAATCGTACAGTCGCCCGGCGCCGACATGACGATGCTCGGTCACGTCGCTGGCGCTCGTACGGCGAAAGCCAAAAAGAAGCGCGCGAGCGTTGCAGTAAAAAATCGGCCCAAGCGCGCCGCCACCAGCACATCCGCGCAGCCAAGCAGCGCAGCGCCGCCACCGCAAAAGCGGGCGCAACCGAAGCGCAAAGAGCACCGCGAGCGTCTGCGGCAGTTGCAGTCGGCCGCTGTCGACGCCGAGTTTGCCGCTTACCCAGCTAACAATCGGACGTTTTCTGAACGTTTTTTTAACGTTTTAAATTGTTTTTTTAAACGTTCAAAAAAAACGTTTTGTAAACGTTTTTTTGTGGTAGGTTTTGGACGTTTCAAAAACGTTTTTATTGAACGTTTAAAAAACCAATTTAAAACGTTTAAAAAACCAATTTAAAACCTTGTCTCGTATTCGTTTTCCAGACCAGCTCTCCAGAAAACATTTAGACGTTTAAAAAACCTTTTAAGAACGTTTAGAAAACCTTTAAGAACGTCTAGAAAACCTTTTAAGAACGTTTAGAAAACCCTTTAAGAACGTCTACACTGCAAAAAATGTGGGTGTTGAATAACACCAGTTTGAGGATCATACCGTTTTAACACTATAATTTTGTACATATTAACTGCATGGACAAATTACGTAATGAAATATTACAAAGAACTGACTTATTACACATTACACATCCATATACAATAATAATCTATTCCTACTGAATACGTACTACACACATAGCCATTGCCGTTGTTAATTTTATACTACGCTTGTTTGTCCACGACGAAGTCGCAGCTAGTTTTTATGAATAATGTCAAAATTTGAAAACGAATAAAATGTAACGCGAATTTTTAACTATGTTTGCACAAAAATCTAAATTCAATCATGGAATCGTTTAAATAATTACATATTATGGTAAAATAAATGGGTTTTTGGACTAAATACAACAATTTAACATCGACTATTGTTAACATATACCATAATTCCTTATCGACCAATCAGAGGGCTTTATTTCACACACGCATGCGCACTAGGTCAAATTTAACACCAAAAGTACGTAACACCAGTACTTGATTTGAAACTAATACTTCAAGAATCATTTTACTTCATTTTAACACCAATGTTCATTCCAAAAGATTAAAAAAACATTGGTGTTAAAATTTTAACACCACAGTTTTTGCAGTGCCTTTTTAGGACGTCTAGAAAACCTTTAGACGTTTAAAAAACCTTTTAAGAACGTCTAGAAAACCTTTAAAAACGTTCAAAAAACCTTTTAAGAACGTTCAGAAAACCTTTTAAGAACGTCTAGAAAACCTTTTAAGAACGTTCAGAAAACCTATTCAGAACGTTCAGAAAACCTTTCAAGAACATCCAACATAGCGTTTGAATATAAACGATGGCATGCACGCTGTACGTAGGCGGCCAGCCAGGCCGCGCCGGCGCACCGCATGATATCGATGTCACAAAATATAACAATTACGTACATCAACGACGTCGACGACGACCATATGGGCCACACGATGAGGATGACGATCATGATCATCATCATAATCATAATCATCATCGATCATCGATCATCATAATCATAATCATCATCATAATCACCATCATTAGGCTACTCAATTTAATCATCAAAATAATAATCATATTAAATCATAATATTAAAAAACAATAATTAATTACAATTAGTTTTTATTTGACTTGGACGTAAAGAAAACGTTTTTTAAACGTCCAGAAAAAAAATCGTCTTTTTCAAACGTTTCGTAAACGTTTTGTAAACGTTTTAAAAAAACCTTTGCTTTGGGGCAAATATTAGGTCAAAATTAGATGTTCTCCAAACGTTTTTTAAACGTTTGTTAAAAATCAAGACGTAGCGGACGTTTAAAAAACGTTTTTTAAACGTTTATTTAGGACGAAGACCTAGCGGGCCTAATTAAACGTTTAAATAACGTTTTTTAAACGTTTATTTAGGACGAAGACCTAGCGGACCTACTTATAAACGTTTAAAAAACTTTTTTAAACGTTTTGTGTTTGCTGGGTACGACAGTCGCGCCGACAACCGTGACGCGCTCGAAGCGCGCTTGCGTGAGCTTGTTGCCATGGCGGCGGACGGTGACTGCATTCTGTCGGCGCGCGAAAAACTTCTTACTGTTCAAATACAAGCTACTAAATAAAAGGAAGTGGACAAGTCAAAGGTAAAATGCTCTGAGAGCATAATAAAAGGGCCAACGGGTTTCCAGTTAAAGTAAAATGCTGTGCGAGCATTCCAGCTAAAGTAAAATGCTGTCTCAGCACTGCACTCGCGTCAAAAAGGAAGTGGACAAGAGAATGCCAACGGGTTTTACCTCTTACCCCCCCCCCCCCCCCCCCCCAACAAGCGCAGACCGAGCGAAAGGTCAGCAGGTGTGGGCCACTAGTTCGGTGTGGGCGGGTCGAAACCGTTGTCCTCCCACCGAGCAGTAGATGTTAACTGGTTAGCACCGTACCGTAATCACTGCATTTATTTGCATACACTAATGCTGGTGGGTCATCGTAAGATAGCCATTACGGCTTGGATGGAGTTCAATTTTGGTTTTGCGTTGCTATAAAGAGTAGGCCTACTATCACCAATGTTCGATATACGCTGCGCGCTCTCCTGCACTGACGACACTGTCTGAGAGGTCCTAGGTGCCGCTATGCACGCTCTTCTACTCTGGCGCATACTAGCTACGCCCATAATTCTAACCTACACCCTCCAGCTAGCCCAAGACACTTGACAGCCTTCGCTCCGCTTTGCATGCACATCTGCGCCGGCGTACTTTCAGCATCTGTCAGCTACACCTAATGCATGAGCGCCTGTGCCTGCATAGGGTTGCACTTCATACACTGCAACAGGTCATCACGTCAGTTGACAATGACAATTCTACTTAGCACCGCCTTCTTTCTCCCCCTTTAGACCACCGTACGTAGCTGTGCCTTGCGCGCATTTGTCTCACAAACGCTCGCAAATACACAGCGAACGCACGCTTTCTCTAATTCATCCGACACGTGTGCCGGATTCCAAAAAAAACGATGTCACCTTGCTTCAATACTCAACAACTTTTGCACGGAAACATGTGAGCGCCAACAGCAGCATACTTACTACTTGATACACAGCGCGCACAGAGCGGGTAAGAAGTGAACTTCACCGTGGGCCCACAGCGCGTGTCGAGATTATCCGTTAATAAGCCCATTATAAGCTTATTTATAAGCTCGTGCTCATCCGCCCTATCGCGCGAGCACGAGTTATTGTTTACGCGCCGTCCATTTCGTGCCAGTTATTCAGCTACGTGACCACCGACCGCGTTACATAGCCGGTGATCGCCTTCCCACTCTCTTGCGTTGCGGCCTTCTCTCTCTCGCAGAGAGTGCAGCGCTTTCCCCTCCAATGCGTGTGTCTCTCTCTCATTGGCTCATTGAGTCGGTGCTTTAGACAACCCGATTGTGAGTCCATGCTGCTATGGGAGGAGGGGGCGAGGTGGGAGGGCAACGGTTTCGACCCGCCCACACCGAACTAGTGGCCCACACCTGCTGACCTTTCGCTCGGTCTGCGCTTGTTGGGGGGGGGGGGGGGGGGGAGGGGGGGGTAAGAGGTAAAACCCGTTGGCATTCTCTTGTCCACTTCCTTTTTGACGCGAGTGCAGTGCTGAGACAGCATTTTACTTTAGCTGGAATGCTCGCACAGCATTTTACTTTAACTGGAAACCCGTTGGCCCTTTTATTATGCTCTCAGAGCATTTTACCTTTGACTTGTTTGAAATGCATGCAACTAAAAAATACAACCATGCAGAACATTTAGTGCGAAAACACGAGTGCGTTCGATTAGTTTTCCCTCGTGCCATCCCCCGAGTGTTAACTCCCCCGGGTGAGCTAAACGAACGCACCCTATATAATGGAGATCAATGAGTGGAACCTATAATGAAGCGAAGATGGCGGCGCACTAAACTGTAGCGCGCCATTAGTATGCGCTAGTGGGCGCGTCCTTTCCTTGTCTTTTTGTTTTACATCTAACGCCTTCGATCGATCGAATTCGTGTTCCGAAAAAATGTAGGAGTGCGCAACCCGCGCCGGCCGGCGGTACGGTAGATGTTGGCCGTATACCATTGTAGTAGGAAGGAGGGCAGGTACGTTGAATATTTTACTACACTCCTATTTTTACACTCGGTAGAATAATTCTGCAACTTGTCCTTGATATTAATTGAAACAATTGACTTTGGTTCTTCTAAAAATCATGGGCTGTACAGAATAAACTTGTTCTTAATGACATTAAAACTGAAATTATTTACTTTAGCTCTCGTTTCACACAACATGACCCACCTCCGACATTTAATATTGGCACATCTCTCATTCTACCTTCCTTAGCACTAACATCCAATGTCCAATCCAATAATCCAACATCCAATCGCCCTATAGCACTAACATCCAATGTCATGAAATGTTTTGAAAGGCTTCTTTTAAATATGTTGAACAGCCAAGTTTCACACTTCGACTCATCTCAGTTTGCTTACAGGAGTAATAGGGGTGTTGAAGATGCCGTGACCATATTTCTTCAGAAATTGTACAATCATTTAGATGCCCCCAAGTCTTTTGTTAGATCGATTTTTATCGATTTCTCTAGTGCTTTTAACTCCATTGTTCCACATATTTTAATTGATAAGTTATTGAGTCTGGATGTTACACCACAGCTTGCGTTGGTTATTCACAATTTTCTCCTAGATAGACCACAGAGGGTTAAGTGTAATAATATGGTGTCTAGCGTCAAACATTTGAGTATAGGCGCTCCCCAAGGCTGCGTGGTTTCACCTGTTTTGTTTTCTCTGTACACAAGTGACTGTGTTAATCTTAGTCCCAACTGCAGTTTAATTAAGTATGCAGACGACACAGTTATTAGCGGTTACTTAACCAATGATTCCACTGAATACATTAGTGCTGTCAAAAAGTTCGTCGACTGGTGTGAGCGCCATCATTTAGTGCTTAACGTCAAGAAAACCAAGGAAATGATCTTTGACTTCCGTCGCTCAGCTGCAGTCGATGAACCCCTGGTCATTCAATTGGGTCATTCATAATCATCCTATTGAGCAGGTTTCAGAGTACAAGTATTTAGGCACAGTCATTGACAGTAAACTCAATTGGAACACTAATTCACAATTACTTTCTAGTAAAGCTAATCAAAGGTTGTACTTCTTGAGAAAACTAAAAGAGTTCCATGTTGACAATAGGATTTTAAATCTCTTTTACCAGTCACTGATTCAAAGTATTCTCACTTTTTGTTTGATTTGTAATTTTGGTAATCTGTCTAAACAAAATGTTAAGAAACTAGAGAGACCAAGGAAAATCGCTCAGCGTTTAATTGGTACTGATCTGGATTCAATTGGTTCACTGTATGAAAAAAGACTAATGCTTAAAGTGCACAAAATAATGCAAGACATCTCTCATCCACTTAACAATTGTTTTACATTCAATAGGTCGGGTATTCGCCTTTCTGTTTCTAGGACTTCATTATGTCGCACCAGACGATCATTTGTTCCTAATGCTATTCACATGTTCAACAACAATGCTAGCAGGGTTACTAAGGGTTGTTAGCACTTTTTGCCATGGTCCGTTTTTTTAATGTATTGTCCGCACTGTTGGAATGGATTGGTCTGGGCAGCGTTAGCCGGTCACGGGTGGCTACACGGGGGTTGGAAAAATTCCCAGCCTGTTGTTGTCTTGATGTCCTTATGTGACCGGTTGGCGTTGTTTTGGCTGGTGCATTTTTGTTAGTGTGCGGGTCTTTTGTCTTTTGTTGCTTTGTATTTCTAACTTAACTTATTTTGTAATTTATATAGTTTTTATATTTATTGTGTATACTTGTATTTGGCCAGTGGATGCCAAGTTTCTATGTTTTTAACATGGACAAATAAATAAATCTAATCTAATCTAATCTAATCTAAGAATTTAGGAGTTGTTATGGATTCTTCACTGAATATGACACATCAGATTGATAATGTTTGTAAAAGTGCCCTCATAGCTGCTAGGAAAATAGGAAAAATTCGTAGATATCTTGATCATAACACCACCATTCGTCTTGTTCATGCATTAATTACATCTCGACTTGATTTTTGTAACTCTTTACTTTACGGACTCCCTGATAAGAACCTCAAAATATTGCAACGTGTACAAAATACTGCTGCTCGCCTTGTTTCTTGTGTATCCCGCTCTCATCACATTACACCAATATTACAAAATCTTCACTGGCTTCCAATACATTTTCGTATCATTTACAAAATTCTTCTTACTACTTTTAAAGCCAATCATGGTCTTGCTCCTATCTATTTATTAGACTTAATTCACCACTACACTCCCACTCGAACACTCCGATCATCTACACAGTCTCTCCTGGAATTCACACAACGAACTAACTCAAAATATTATGGTGAAAGATCCTTCTCCTATGCTGCTTCATTTCTATGGAACAATCTTCCCCTTAATATCCGTACTTCCCCAAATGTAGATGCTTTTAAATCTAGGTTAAAAACTCATTTGTTTAAGTTAGCATTTTTGTAATAGTTAATCAATGTTTGTTTATGTATGTTTTATATATTTAACTTGAAATTTCATTTGATAATTTTTATGTAATTTATTGTTCAGCGCTTAGAGGCTATTTTGCAATTTGCGCTATATAAATGTCCATTATTATATTATTATTATTCTATTTTATTATGTTTATTTACGAATTGCATTTCGTTTTCAAGTTTTCCTTGTCGGATATGTTCATACAGACCTACACAAAATGGTATACACTAGTTGCGTCACTCGAATGACGTATTTATCCGCCATGTTCTCTACATCTATCCAGCTACTTGTCAAAGCCTATTCAGCATCTAGACAAGGGTGCGGCTGCCGACGGTGGACGGTTTGTGTACTCATTGGGTGCCAAAATATGTACAAAAATAGAGATGTGTGCAAGTAAAAACATGACTCTTGATGCCTACACGCATCTGATGGCCTCCTTGAACTGCTCCAAGGTGGGCAGCTCGATGATGTCTTGAGGAAGCTCATCCCAGTCTTTTATGGTGCGAGGAAAGAAGCTGTATTTGTATGACGAGTCTGATGGTGTTCTTAGTCTTGTAAATTTCAGGCGATGTTGACTTCTGGTTGCTCTGGCCTTATGTTTGATGTAGTCTGGGGGAGAAATGGCTATCTGATGATTGAGGATATTGTACATCATGACTAGACGTGATTGCAATCGTCGTTCTTGAAGTGTTGGGATACCGATGTCCAATCTCATAGCTGTGACGCTGTCTTCTCTGTTGTAGTTCCCAGTGATAACTTTCTCAAGGCTGTCAATTTGATTTTGCCGGTATGGATCCCATATTGCTGACCCGTATTCCACTTGTGACCTGACAAGTAACACAACAGAGTCCAGGTATGAGAATTATGAGCAGTGTTCATTCAGTGATGGGTTCTTACAACAACCACCTCCCTTGCATTTGCAGTACTTGCAACAATGGATCCAAGCAACTCGCCTTCTGGTTTTGAGATCACAATCTCGGGGACTAATGAATTACCCCTTCTTACAAAACCATAAGACGCGGCATTCAAAATCAAGGTGGCGTCTCTAAATGGGGCTTGGACCCACAGCTGCTGTTGGTAATAGGCTCTATATGATATGTTTCCTTGCATTACAGTAGTTGAGGTGCAAGTGGTTCTCTGAAAGTGTATCTTGAGGGCATTGCTATCAAATACAACGAGACACTAGGTCATCAAATGTCTGCAGGTCTGTTGATGGTTTGAGACACTTGACCAAGATTGTTTCTACCATCTGTATTGCATTTTCTGTTAGCTTTGGACAGTCGAAATTCAGGACCAGGGAGAAATTGTCTGGTTTGCGGACAGCATTCAGGGCTGCAGGTTTAGTTGATATCTTGCTGGTTGTATCGCATCCAGTCAGCGCATAGAGTGCTGGAAGACACTTTGTGAGTTCGTCTACCGGCGTTATGCAAATATCGTGGAGTGGTAATATTGATATTTTCACTCGTGAGTTGAGGGTGAGCCAGAACTCTTGGAGGCCAAGATCTCTCAAATTGACCTGATGACACATCTGTGTCACCTGATGACAGCGTCAGGGATGTAGGTCCTGTCCGCGACTTAGAATGTCCTGCACATGGAACATCATCCTGTCATCAGCTTCCTCGTGTGTGCAGTTGAGCCGAAGGAATGGAGAAGCACACACAGCTGACACAATCCATGCCTTTGGTGATATACGGTACCAAGGTCTAGAGGTTTGGTGTCTTGTTATCTGGTGGTGCGCCACTCAACATAGAATGCCTGGAAAGCACCATGTCTTTTGACACTTACAGAATGGACAGCATCACTTCCGATAAAAAGGGCGTGGTCATTTTAAAAAAGGGCATGGTCATTTTTTAAAAGGGCGTGGTTATTTCCGGGCTGTTCGCCCCAGATGGAGATTTTGGCACACATCCCATGTTGTCCCTTGGGGTCATATCAGCCTAGAACAGTTGAGTTATCCTCTCCTAAATAATATGCATACATGTCTGAGCCAGGTCCTTTACTAAATTATGGGGGATTAATAAGAGACCGTTTAAACCTGATTAAAGTAATTTAGTAGCCATTTTATATTTGGGCGGACAAATCTTGGGTAGCCACAAGTTAATTTCAAAAGGCTTAGGTTCAGGACGCCACAATGAAACCAACTTTAGTGAACTTTAACAGGACAAAACGAAGATGTACTTTAAATTTAAGTAAGATGCTTTTGATGGCCATTTTGGCAGCCATTTTGACAGCCATCTTGGCGATAAATCCTGGGTATTCCCCAGACTAATCTTAAAAGCCTTGGACTTAGAATGACGGAATCACTGAAAAAAATCTGACAGAAAAAAACAAGAAGCAGTATAAACCTGATTAGGGTAATTTTGGCAGCCATTTTAGATTTTGGCGGCCATCTTGGATTTGAGGCCAAATTCTGGGTGGCTCTGGAGCTAAATTCAATGGGTGTACATTCAAGATGACAGAATCACACAAAAAAACCGTTGATATTAAAAGTAATCAGTATATTTTATGTAATTTTGGCAGCCATTTTAGATTTTGGCTGCCATATTGGATTTGAGGCCAAATTCTGGCTGGCTCTGGAGCTAAATTCAATGGGTGTACATTCAAGATGACAGAATCACACCAAAAAAGTTGATATTAAACTTAATTAGCAGTATTGTAACGTAGATTCGCCTGGGGTCGACTACACACACAAGAAAGACTCTAGACACAAGTATTCTTGTTCTTCCGGTGATTCTCAGCCGTTTAATGTGATCTCTCGCCAACCAAACATGGACATCAGGCTCCCACAACTCACGCGGTACCAGAACTGGTTAGAACCAGTTCGGCGCTTGCGCAATCCAAAGGCGGGTTTCCGGGGCGCACCAGCAGGAGCCACCAGAGCGATCCCACACCGTGGAATCGCTCCAGCGCCCTCTACCGCCCAACCGGCACGGGCGTTACACAGCCCCCCACGAAGACCTTGTTTGCCCCCAAACAAGACCATGGGCGCTGCTGCCGCACCCCGGCCAACCGCCCTGGAAAACGCATAACGCCAACAATTACACAACAATTTACATTACAACAATTTTCATTACAACAATTTACATTACAACAATTTTCATTACAACAATTTACATTACAACAATTTTCATTACAACAATTTGTGGGGTAAGCCCCTGGCCCCAGGACACACCCCTGGCCCAGGACACACCCCTGGCCCCGGCACACCCCTGGCCCCGGCACACCCCTGGCCCCGGCACACCCCTGGCCCCGGCACACCCCTGGCCCCGGCACACCCCTGGCCCCGGCACACCCCTGGCCCCGGCACACCCCTGGCCCCGGCACACCCCTGGCCCCGGCACACCCCTGGCCCCGGCACACCCCTGGCCCCGGCACACCCCTGGCCCCGGCACACCCCTGGCCCCGGCACACCCCTGGCCCCGGCACACCCCTGGCCCCGGCACACCCCTGGCCCCGGCACACCCCTGGCCCCGGCACACCCCTGGCCCCGGCACACCCCTGGCCCCGGCACACCCCTGGCCCCGGCACACCCCTTTTTAATGTTAAGACTTGACTGCGACTATGACTGCGACTGGCTCCTCTGACTGCGACTGGTGCCTTCGACTGCGGCTGGCTCTTGCGACTGCGACTGTGGTTCCTGCGACTGCGACTGCGGCTGGCTCCCGCGACAGCGACTGGCTCCTGCGACTGCGACTGGCTCCTGTATCTGGTGCCTGCGACTGCGACTGGCTCTTGCGACTGCGACTGCGACTGCGCTTGGCTCCTGCGACTGCGACTGGCTCCTCCGACTGCGACTGGCTCCTGTGGCCGCGACTGTGACTGCCTCTTGCGACTGCGACTGATTCTTGCGACTGGCTCCTGTGGCCGCGACTGTGACTGCTTCTTGCGACTGCGACTGATTCTTGAGACTGGCTTAGAGAGCGTGGGCGTCCCGGCGAGGCCCCGCCCCCGCTGCGCCGACGGGCACGGCTCGGGCTCGCTCCGAGTGTTGCGAGCCGTCTGCCGCGCCGCCGTCTACAGCATGGGCCGGGCCCCTCCGACTCCTCTTGTGGCGGTCCCTTGTGACTGTCCCTGCGGCTCCGACTGGCTTAGAGAGCGTGGGCAACGTTGACGGATCCGCTCCATTGCACTGTGTGCGGAGCAGTTCTGCCCCCGTTGCGTCGACGAACACAACCCGCGGACGCTCCGAGTGAAACGACCCGCCGGCTGCGCCGTCGTCCACGGCCCTGGGCGGCCCTCCCGCCGTGGGGCGAGTTGGCTGCCGTGCTATCGTGTCTTTCTCAAAACATGAACACTCCACCTGGTCTTTTCTTAGTCCTCCTGCATCCCACCGCTGCCACCAATGTAACGTAGATTCGCCTGGGGTCGACTACACACACAAGAAAGACTCTAGACACAAGTATTCTTGTTCTTCCGGTGATTCTCAGCCGTTTAATGTGATCTCTCGCCAACCAAACATGGACATCAGGCTCCCACAACTCACGCGGTACCAGAACTGGTTAGAACCAGTTCGGCGCTTGCGCAATCCAAAGGCGGGTTTCCGGGGCGCACCAGCAGGAGCCACCAGAGCGATCCCACACCGTGGAATCGCTCCAGCGCCCTCTACCGCCCAACCGGCACGGGCGTTACACAGCCCCCCACGAAGACCTTGTTTGCCCCCAAACAAGACCATGGGCGCTGCTGCCGCACCCCGGCCAACCGCCCTGGAAAACGCATAACGCCAACAATTACACAACAATTTACATTACAACAATTTTCATTACAACAATTTACATTACAACAATTTTCATTACAACAATTTACATTACAACAATTTTCATTACAACAATTTGTGGGGTAAGCCCCTGGCCCCAGGACACACCCCTGGCCCAGGACACACCCCTGGCCCCGGCACACCCCTGGCCCCGGCACACCCCTGGCCCCGGCACACCCCTGGCCCCGGCACACCCCTGGCCCCGGCACACCCCTGGCCCCGGCACACCCCTGGCCCCGGCACACCCCTGGCCCCGGCACACCCCTGGCCCCGGCACACCCCTGGCCCCGGCACACCCCTGGCCCCGGCACACCCCTGGCCCCGGCACACCCCTGGCCCCGGCACACCCCT
Organism: Crossaster papposus; assembly: GCA_037893245.1. Taxonomy (NCBI): domain Eukaryota; kingdom Metazoa; phylum Echinodermata; class Asteroidea; order Velatida; family Solasteridae; genus Crossaster; species Crossaster papposus. The sequence goes on along the minus strand of JBAIAA010000259.1, from coordinate 1,088,824 downwards.
GGCCCCGGCACACCCCTGGCCCCGGCACACCCCTGGCCCCGGCACACCCCTTTTTAATGTTAAGACTTGACTGCGACTATGACTGCGACTGGCTCCTCTGACTGCGACTGGTGCCTTCGACTGCGGCTGGCTCTTGCGACTGCGACTGTGGTTCCTGCGACTGCGACTGCGGCTGGCTCCCGCGACAGCGACTGGCTCCTGCGACTGCGACTGGCTCCTGTATCTGGTGCCTGCGACTGCGACTGGCTCTTGCGACTGCGACTGCGACTGCGCTTGGCTCCTGCGACTGCGACTGGCTCCTCCGACTGCGACTGGCTCCTGTGGCCGCGACTGTGACTGCCTCTTGCGACTGCGACTGATTCTTGCGACTGGCTCCTGTGGCCGCGACTGTGACTGCTTCTTGCGACTGCGACTGATTCTTGAGACTGGCTTAGAGAGCGTGGGCGTCCCGGCGAGGCCCCGCCCCCGCTGCGCCGACGGGCACGGCTCGGGCTCGCTCCGAGTGTTGCGAGCCGTCTGCCGCGCCGCCGTCTACAGCATGGGCCGGGCCCCTCCGACTCCTCTTGTGGCGGTCCCTTGTGACTGTCCCTGCGGCTCCGACTGGCTTAGAGAGCGTGGGCAACGTTGACGGATCCGCTCCATTGCACTGTGTGCGGAGCAGTTCTGCCCCCGTTGCGTCGACGAACACAACCCGCGGACGCTCCGAGTGAAACGACCCGCCGGCTGCGCCGTCGTCCACGGCCCTGGGCGGCCCTCCCGCCGTGGGGCGAGTTGGCTGCCGTGCTATCGTGTCTTTCTCAAAACATGAACACTCCACCTGGTCTTTTCTTAGTCCTCCTGCATCCCACCGCTGCCACCAATGTAACGTAGATTCGCCTGGGGTCGACTACACACACAAGAAAGACTCTAGACACAAGTATTCTTGTTCTTCCGGTGATTCTCAGCCGTTTAATGTGATCTCTCGCCAACCAAACATGGACATCAGGCTCCCACAACTCACGCGGTACCAGAACTGGTTAGAACCAGTTCGGCGCTTGCGCAATCCAAAGGCGGGTTTCCGGGGCGCACCAGCAGGAGCCACCAGAGCGATCCCACACCGTGGAATCGCTCCAGCGCCCTCTACCGCCCAACCGGCACGGGCGTTACAGTATATATGTATTTATGTAATTTTGGCAGCCATTCTAGATTTTGGCGGCCATCTTGGATTCGAGGCCCAATTCTGGGTGGCTCTGGAGCTAAATTCAATGGGTGTACATTCAAGATGACAGAATCACTAAAAAAAACGTTGGTATTAAACGTAATTAGCAGTATATATGTAATTTATGCAATTTTAGCGACCATTTTGGATTTTGGCGGCCATTTTGAATTAGGGGCAAAAATCAGGGTGGCCCCCAAGCTAATATCAAATGGTTGAGGTTCAAGATGATGAAACCGTTGAGAAAACCTTGACAGGAAAAACCCTTAGTTTTTCCTGGCCTGGGCCCTGTCTAGAAGTACTTCGAGGGTCAAGTCTGAAGCAACAATTAATAAGCAAACCCCTGTGATAAGAATTCTCAGTTAACACAGTACTGCATTTTACTGGTGCAGGATTTTGTGCATTAATTAATACAACAATAATTAATTATAGCAGTCAGTATCAATAACATTTTCAATGTCAATTTCAATATTTTTTTTCTTCACTTTTCTAATTAATGCTGTTTTATTCAATAAATACAATTTCAAAAAGACAAAGGTTATTTGAGCATAACATGGTAATGAAATAATGTTTCTTTTTGAAGGAATACTTCATTATGAGGTAACTTATTAGCATATCTTCCCAATTAGTTTTGTTTATCCTGAAATTTAGGAAAGGCGTTCCAATAAAGTTCATTTTTACTGTACATACATGTACTGTTACAAATAAGAACATACGTTGTTCATTTTTAGAATCTTCAAAGTCATCATGGTTTATTCATTGGTCCAAAGTGTGACGCAAGATATTCATTATTTAATGCAAGAAGTGCATTCACATTTCACAATAAACAATATTTTCATCTTTAAAATGACAAGGGACAGGAAATGTAGCTATGTGAAGAACACCAGTCCAAACCAGTAAATATATGTTGTTTTACTTTCGAGCGGAGTTCTATACATGTAAAGAATAATAAGATAAAAACATCAACACAAATGTATGCCAATTGTGCAAACATGAGTCCAAAATTACCACATAGAAATAAAAGAGAGGAGCATGTTGTCAACTGTTTAAATATACATTTTACCATTCAAGTAGTATTTGCAATGACTGTCGTTTCCAACCCGTTTGCTTTACTCCTTAAACAAGTGGACATTAGGGCTGATGCTAATCGCTTTTCAGAGGTGGAGAAAAAGAATGACCCTTTATATACACTGTAATGTATAATTGTTGAGAGTGTAGAATTCAAGTTAACAACAATCTTGGGGTGATCATGCGCCCCCCCCCCCCCCCCCCGATCTCCAGTACAGTCTTTGAAGTTGTGCTGCAAATGTCAGCCCTTATTGGATAAACTGTAAACATTTATGTTGTCTGCCCTAAGATATTTCTTGTAGTATATTTGTGTATTAACATATTCCTGTTAACTTGCATTTTTAAGCTCAATCTATTAAAATAGGCTATGAAAAATAAAGCAATGTGACAACCTTGCAAGTAATATTGTGGTGCTTTTTTAAACCCCAAGAAATATGATCTATCTTTGAGTTGAGATTTCCAAAGATTTGAGAGATTCAGAGTTGCTGGAGACTGATGGCACCATTGCTTGTGTCATTTCTCCCTTGAGCAAACAGGGGTACCATTGTAGCATGTTTCTCCATTATATGTAGCCTCATACAGCTGCCAGCCAGAAGGAGTCAGTGGTGCATAGTTTAGGACTCTTGATGTCTGAAAAGAATATACAAGTGAAATGTTTTTGATATAAAAAAAATGAATACAATGGCTGCTTGTTAGCAGTCTAGTTTTCAATCTTTCTGCAACAAAACGTAATCATCATTGCTCTAGCTATTTTCAAAGATTTTCCATTCACAATGCTCTCATACAAGGGAAATTTTGTTTCGTCACTATAGTCGAATGATGCTAATAAATCAGTATATATACATGTACATGTACATATATATATATATACTTTATTTTTATTTTAATTTTTTTGGGGGGAGGGGTGGGGGGGGGGGGGGTAATAAATATGTACATGTAATATTATTTTTAATATGTTAATTAAAAATGCCACAATGACTGCAATTTTTACCCTGCTGAGGTATCTGCCAGATTGTACAGGTGGGTTTATATTAATTGTGAATTTGTTTCTTCTCACGGAAAGCAGTATACAGAGCTGACATACAGTAAGCATATCGCTGAAGGGCAGAGCCTGTTATCTAATTTGCTTTATTCTGATGCAAAATTACATTAACTAGTGATAATTGTTACAGGTCATACCAGTGGTCATGGTGCATAGCCCTGTATGTTACTAACATTCTGAAGTGCTGGCCGTATTCACTCCAAAGTCCAATTTCCACGTTTCATAAAGAGAGAAAGTGAACTTAAGTTAAGTTCAGTTAACACAAACTAATCAAAAATTGACAACAGTTTATTTAAAGACCATGGTCCTAGTCTGGATGGCAATCGTGATGTACTGTACGTAGTTTCACTCCCATTTTAAGTTCCATTCTAAAATTGCTTTTGCGTTTAAAAGCAAATTAAAAAGTGACTTTTCCAGCTTCAAGCAGTCATTGTTCTTCAGATTTGAACCCATGATTTTTTTTATTTTTGATAAGTGGTTTTGAAGAAAATGCGACTCAGTGTCTTACCCTTTTTGCACAGTCATGTTTATTGCCAACGGTGTTTTTGTGTCATGCCGGTTGTCGGTTTTTCCCCAAACCATAGGCCCAACCCTCTTTCCGCGAAGTTTTGCTTGCTGGTACATGTAAATACTTGCATGATTGCAAATCATGATTTTTCCTACTTGTATCATCGTCAAATTCATCCTCATAAAATTGCCTTTTTTGTTTGTACTAAATTGTAGTCTTATTCTAGTACTACGTTAAACTAGACCGTATACTCACGCAGTGGACTTCCCTGTTACGACAGCGGAATCAAACACACCGACAACAACGCCGAGTTGTGGCCCAAAATATTGGCAACATTAACATGGCAATTCACTTTACAGTGTACACTGGAATTTCGCTTTGCCTGGCTCAGCTCCTGTGAGTGGCAAAAGGGTTGTTCAATCGACGTCAGAATCCTTTAATGTCGACACAAAAGAGAATGCCGCACACAGTGTTTTTCAAGATGGCGATTCGCTGAAAGTTTTTACACCGTGACGTCATCAAACCCGGCGTTAGCCAGCTTTCGCGAAGCTTGGTGGGGCTTCGGAATACAGCCTGAAATCTATCCCCGGGCTTACTTCGCGTAGCCTAGCCCGTCGTTTGGTATGAGGCTTCAAAATGGCGCCGCGAAAATCTAGCCCAAGCCTAGCCTCTAGCCTATAGACCACAGGGCATGGCTGCAAAATGTGCTCAGAAATCAATTTCCTTGGCGCACCTCTTGAATCTAAGTGGAATCACTGCAGTCTGTTAGCTGGGATCATGTGGATAACGAAAAACCAAAATCCCCGATCGCAAGTTCACCAGTTAATTAAATATTTGCATTTTAATCACCTGTGTATAACGGGCGCCCTCTATTGACCAGGATTGGAAAGCTGTGTACATTTTCAATGGGAAAAGATTGCTTATTGCAGTTGCTTGCTCAAAAGGGAATCTACACAGACAGAATTCGATTAAAGAGGAATTAGGGTGTGTTTTAATGTCTTAATACAAATTTTCATTTTGTTCATTGCCATAATTTGAACTTTTTAATAGGGTGTCATTGTTTTATTGTTATTGATTGATTTTTGTATTATAATCTTTTTTTTTTTGGGGGGGGGGGGGGGGGGGGGTTAAAAATCTAAATGTAAATTGTATGAACAAAATATATACACGACCAGATTTTTTTTTAAGCTTTAGTCTTTGATACATGTTTATTCATGACGGTAAAACTGAAATTTGTCCATGTCTTTAACAATGTACTTGTGAGTGGGTGAACAACAACTCGTACCGATTTACATTTAATACACAATTCTGTTATAACAAACATTTTGCCCATTTCCAGCTGAATTTATATTAGGGAGAGTCAGATGGAAAGCAGACTGTGTGATACAATGTTTCTGTGGTGACAAGATCCTTCCCCTCGATCTGTGAGAGCAGCCACTGATCTTCTTTTTTCCTCGCTGCTTCCAGAAGCTTTCCTGCAGTTAGCGTCTGGCATTGTGAAAGTTTGTCAAGGACAGTTGTTCGGGGTTTTTTGTCCAAACTCCACCTCTGTTCTATTTTGTTAACGGCATATACTCGACTACATGACGTACTAGTACTGTTGACAATGCGGATTCCTGCGGTACATCAACCAGTGCGTGTACGATTGGAATGCCGATATGATCATCTCCGCTTTTTCGGCATTTTTTGCTTGGGTACATTTTTCCACCTACCGGCACAAGCGTGGAATTTTTTTAAACTCTTTTCAGAGAACAACAAAACCCTGGAATCTGCATCTGAACCGTGCATAATACACTTTTTTTTGTTCAAATCGCTATCATCTGAGCAGCTCGTGTCAACAGCGCCTACGCTCGCTCTATTTCACAACGCCCGCTATTGGTCCATTTTCCCACTATTCGCACAAACGTGCCGCACCACGACAGAAGTGCCTCGTTGATTGGTCGTTGAAAAACATGAATTTTAAATTGAGATTTTATCGAGTACTGGTTCGCAGACCGTTTGGGGATTTTATTTGTGAGTTTCCCAACAACTTCCTAAGTAGTTTAAAGTAAAATTTATATAGATTTACGATATGCGTCAAGAAGGTGCAAGATAATCGGCCATGCCCTGTGGTCTACTAGCACTGACCTCAACACCTGGACAGATCATTGTCCATATTCTGCTGTGCTAACACTTGAAGTCGGCGCGAACTGGAAGTGCAACATGGCGTCACTGCTGTGAGCCAATGACATGTCCAGTTGTAGAGGTCAGTGGATTTACCAACCAACTGAACTCTACACCTGGACATTTCATTGGCTCACAGCAGTGACGCCATGTTGCACTTCTCTGCATGCCGACTTCAAAATGAAACAATGGATGATCTGTCCATGTATAGAGGTCAGTGTCTACTAGCCTCCGTTTTGTTAAAACGCCCATACTGATATATGATCCGCCGTGCGAGTTGCAGATCAGTGAGTTGTCCCCATTTTACCCAAAATACTTTGGGCAGCAGCGCCCTCTTGTGATATTTTGCTATTCGCGATATGTGTTTCGTGACCTGTCGCCAAAACGCTCGTCATGTTTGCTGAAGAAGGTGAGTGAATTATTCCTTGACACTAGTATTACAATTATTTTCTTTAGTTATTTTTCCGTCTAAATGTCGAATTTGATACGTTTCGATCGAGGAGCAACTATTTTGACGAGCAGTGATCGATGACGATGTCTTGCGTTAAACCATGGAGCCTACCCCTAGAACTCTGGGTCTCCCGACGCCCGTAGGGCGGAGCCCCATAGATAGAGAGGGTTTTTACAGGTTAACCGCCGTTAAACAATAGAAACCGTGCACAAATTCCGGGCAATAACTCCGTACTGCCGCACGGTCTACCCCAAGTAAACATTTGTATGAGTACTTTATCAACTCACCCAGCTGTGGCCTACCAAAAACAGGTCGAATCTCGGCCAATTTCTGTAAAAAAGGTGAAAACTATGCCCGTTCCGCAAACGCGACTGTTACAAGATGGCGGATAACATCGTTCAATGGGTGCTGTTTTCCAAACCCTGGTTTTGGTATATTGTGGCTGTGCCTCTGACGCATTGCTAAACTGTATGATAAGGCCGCGCAAAATGAAGCTCGTGTTTCAAAAACGGCTAATGCGCATGCGGCTTGAAATTACGCACGAGTTATCCGCCATCTTGTAACAGTCGCGTTTGCGGAACGGGCATAGTTTTCACCTTTTTTACAGAAATTGGCCGAGATTCGACCTGTTTTTGGTTGGCCACAGCTGGGTGAGTTGATAAAGTACTCATACAAATTTTTACTTGGGGTAGACCGTGCGGCAGTACGGAGTTATTGCCCGGAATTTGTGCACGGTTTCTATTGTTTAACGGCGGTTAACCTGTAAAAACCCTCTCTATCTATGGGGCTCCGCCCTACGGGCGTCGGGAGACCCAGAGTTCTAGGGGTACATGGAGCCATGGTCATGGAGGAATAAGATACGTAAAGCCAGTAAGCCGGGCGTCGTTACACGTGCGCCGTGTTTGTACATGTACATGGCTGCGTTCCACTTACGCGAACTGTTTGCGCGAACGTTCGCCTACGTTTTGAGTTTGCGTTAGTTGAAGTGAAACGATATTTTAAAAACAACGTTTTCAAAATGGCGGCGCCCAGTGATAATGACGTCGTTTGGTTGGCTGCTTTTTGTCCAACTCATTATTTTTCTTTAACCCTAACCCCTAGGCCTTACTTTGGGCTAAAGAACTGCATACTACATTGTAGCACTGGGTCTCTCTGTGACTGATGATTGGGTGTGTACTGACACTAGTACGTACAAATACTGCCAACTATAGTGGCAATACAGGTCAGTAATACTTACCTGGCAAAAAATGCAGTAGTCCAGCCTTGACCCAGGCATTGCTGTGTCTCAAGTCAAGTGACATTTTTGCTGTAGAGTTTAGAACACTCTGCACAGCATACATGGGCCATGCACACTCAGCAAGCAGAGGGACCCAATGCTAAAAAGTACTACGAGTGCAATTGACTGCATAACTGAAGCCAAAACTGAAACAAAACGGCACTCACGTGACTAAACCTAAATTGTGACCAATCGGAAATACTGTGTTATAAGTCTCCGTCAGCATCCAATCAGCGGCGCTCTCGTTACGCACAGTTTCTGACCCGGTGTACAGCAATCCAACATGGCGGCTTCTAAAGACGACGCCGAGCCTTTATTTACGTGCATTTTGCACTATGATTCTGGAGCCAAAGGCAGGGTTTCACCGCGTTGCAGAGAGCGGATGGGTTGAGCATCGGCAGGCGAACCAACGAAACATGTTGGATTTCATCGATCTTGCTATACGCCCGGTTTACGGACATCAATAAGATAGAGCAAGTCACAGCTGTCCAAGAGAACCAACAAAGGGAAACTTTGAAACCGGTAGGTGTTGCAGTAACATTCAGGCCTAGCCCATGATATTTTGTTGTCTGTTGTCGAATGAATGCGCATGATCCTGTAATAATAGGCAAGAGACTCTGACTGAGAGTACGAGTACGATGTTTATTGTATCATGACTAAATCCAAGATGGCAACTTACACCAAGTGTTTACATGTGACACCTAACCAATACTAGTCACAAGAGGGCGATATGACAATATACAATAGATGTGTATATGCTCATTCTACATCTCCCCTTAAGTCTGATTATGTAACTTTCCAAATGAGTTATAGCATTTCTCCCCATTATTTTTTTAATTTTTTGTTTGTTTGGGGGGGGGGGGGGGGGGGGCAGTATTTTCATCTCCCCACAAATTCAACAACAAACTTTTCAAAGCTACTTGCTTTTTTTCCCTTTTTTTTTTTTTAGAAAGTTGATGTTTTCAACTTTTGTTTTGTTTTCAAAGAATCTAAACAACAGGTTATTTTGCACAGCAAAATGACAACAGATTAAATGTGACCAATAACAAAGGCAATGTTTAAATGAACAACAACAAAGTCAATGTTTCCGTGTCCACAGTTCTTAAGTTCACAGTTCTTAAGTTCACAGATCCAAACGGACAGGGGGTTTCACGATACGCCCTGAGCGAGTTTTTGTTTCCACAACTGGTGGATTGGTTTGAGTTTTGTCCGGAGTTGCTGGAGTTTTGTCCGGAGTTGCTGGAGTTTGAGTGTTATCATGAGTTATTGTGGGAGTGTTTGGAGTTTCCAGGTGATGTTTCGTAGGAACTGGAGTCTCAGGTGTTGCGCTGGATGTGTGAACTAGTGCATCGCGGTTGCGTCGTACTGTACCCTGGTCACTTTTAACAATGTATGACCGGGGTGAGTGAGTTTTTTCCACTATCTGACCTGTGCGTTTTTGGTCACGAATCCACACAGGGTCACCTGGTCGGAGAGTGGGTAGTTCTCGCGCACTGTGTCTGCGGTTGAAAGAGTTCTCTTGGGCCGATCGATAGGCGTCTTCCTTTCCGCGTACCTTAGAGTGATTTGGCAGACTTGGCGCGAGTGTCATTGGTAGGACAGGAAGTTGTGTTCTCAATCGTCTTCCCATCAGTAGCTCACTAGGGGATAGGCCATTTTGTAGTGGGGTTGACCTATAAGTGAGGAGAGCAAGATATGGGTCAGAGTTCTTCTTCAGAAGAGCTTTTGCAGTGCGGACGGCTCTCTCTGCCTCACCATTAGCCTGTGGATACCTTGGCGAGCTGGTCACGTGTGTAAATCCATAGGTTGCTGCGAACTGTTGAAAAGTCTCAGCACTGAATTGGGGGCCATTGTCGGACATGACGACGTCTGGAATCCCGTGTACTGCAAATATCTGTTTCAGTACATTAATCACGCTCTGTGATTTTTGTTCATTGAGCTGTTTGATTTCCATCCACCTGGAGTAATAGTCGATCACTATAAGATAAACTTTCTCTTGGTGCTGAAAAAGATCTGTACCTAATCTTTCCCACGGGCGCGATGGAAATGAGGCTGACATAAGCGGTTCCTTGATCTCGGGACGTTCCTTTGCACATGTGGTGCAATTTGTGACCAGTTGCTCAATACTTTTTGACAGTCCAGGCCACCATACTGATGTCTGTGAACGTGCTCGACACTTTGTGATGCCAAGGTGTCCCTGATGTATGCAGTCGAGGATTTCGAGTCGCATTCTTCTGGGGATCACAATGCGTTCATCGTACAGGAGCAAATCATCGACGATTGCGAGATGGTTTCTGCTCTGCCAATATTGTCGAAGCAACGGTGAATGGGGCATGTATGTAGGCCAGCCTTGTGAACAATACTGTCTGATTTGCGAGCATTCTTCATCTGCTCGCTGGGCTTGGCCAATGTCACGGAGGCGTTGCGAAGTTGCAGGCAATGCATGTAACACAGACGATGCGAAATTGTCGACCTCTGCAATGAGTTCGATGTCGGAATTTCCTGGCATACCGACTGGAGCTCGTGAAAGTGCGTCTGCTGTGAGTTGATGCTTGCCAGGCACATACATGACTATCGGGTTGAACCGCATTAATCTGAGACGAAACCGTAGAATGCGCGGAGGCATTTTGGAGAGTTTGGTTGTACTTAGTAGAGGGACCAGAGGCTTATGATCGGTCTCTACTGTGAAGTGTAATCCCAGAACGTATTCGTTGAATTTCTCACATGCCCAAGTTGTTGCCAACGCTTCCTTTTCAATGACAGCATATCGTTTTTCCGTGTCACTCAGAGATCGCGATGCGTAACAAATAGGGCGGCGATTGCCATCATCCTGTATTTGTAGCAGAACTGCACCGATACCTGCTTGAGATGCATCGGCTGCGATGATCGTTGGGCGGTTTGGGTCATAGTGAGCGAGTATTTCAGACTGTAGCATACAGCACTTCGGAAGTGCGCCCTCTATAGTAAGTTCGTTCGCTAAACACACTCCGTTGTACATGGTCAAACATGTCCATCCAGTTGATTGTTAATTGTCAATAAACAACGTGTTTCTTGAAACAGAAGTCTTCAGTGTCCATGTCATGAGAACACAACATGGTGGCAGCGGTCCTTTGAACCAGAAAATACGTGAGTTCCGTATTTTACCCATCGTAAAAAGCTGTCGGAAAACGGAGATTGTTCTCGCTCTCTCGATACACGAGAGAATCGAATGACAACGTTCAGACGTCTAAATTCGACACCGTTTTGACAATCACAACACCGATCGCCAACATGGCCATGAGTGCAACACTACCGCCACCCCAAATGAACTGGGATGCGCCAGACATTGTTGCTGCATTTGGGAAATTCAGGCAGAAACTAACTTTTAAGAGCGCCCTGAAAAAGGCAAATGATGAAGAGAAAGCAAGTTATCTGTTGCTTTGGTCAGGAGAACAAGGACTAGACATGTTCAACAGTTGGACATTTGAGAACGAGAATGACATGAAGGATCCCACTAAAATCCTTGATAAGTTCCATCAGCACCTTGAGCCCAAGAGTAATCATCGCATAAGCCGATATGCCTTCCAAGATCTTCGTCAAAACACAGACGAATCTGTTGATAACTTTGTTTCTAAAATGAAGAACTTGGCTGCCAAATGCAGATTCAGAGACAACGCCGAGTTGGAGGATAGAATTGTTGACCAGCTGATCTGGGGATCCTGTCACACAGACGTACAGAAAGCCCTGATAGGCCGTGATGAAAAACTCACGTTGAAAGCTGCCGTGGATGTGGCCAGGAGTCATGAAGCTACCAGCAATCAGATGAAGTCCCTAGCGACCAAACAAACAGCAGGCCACTCTGTCCTCGAACCCGTCGACACCATCAGAAAGCAGAAAAGCCGAGCGCAGAAGCAGATACGGTGTAACAACTGCGGCAGAACGCACGAACTGCTACCTCGAACAAACTGTCCAGCATACGGATCCACATGCAATAAATGTGGAAAAGCGGACCACTGGCAACCTATGTGTAGATCTGGCGAGCAGCAAACCAGATTTAAATCACCACACCAAGGCAATCGTAGGAGAGTTCACGACGTGCAAAGCAGCAGCGATGACGCTCCTGATGACGTCATGACCATTGGCACCATAGAGATCAATGGTTTGGAAGCCAACAACGACAACCGAGAAGAAATATACACTTTCTTACACATCAAACAGCCAGAAGGAAAACGGAGTTTCAACCTGAAATGTAAGGTGGACACAGGCGCTCAAAGCAACGTTCTACCTGTCCGCCTATTCCGCATCCTGTACCCAGGGAAACTGGACAGCGAAGGCAACCCTAAGCCAGAAGCGCTACAAGGGAACACCATGATCCTCACAGCTTATGGAGGCTCACCAATCAAGCAGCTGGGCACAGCAAAAATTCCGTGCCAGCACAACGGCAAGAACTACATCTGTATCTTTTATGTGACGGATGCACCGGGACCAGCGATACTAGGCCTCAAAGCCAGCCGAGCCCTAAACCTGATCACATTACACTGTGCAGTTGAAGTGAAGCCAGCTCTGAATACCCCAGAACACCCTGTTGTGCAGTCCCCCAGGACAAGACGCAAGCCCAGTCCACAGCGCAAAGTGACATTTGCAGACCCACCAACAACCGCCGCCTCCAACCAAGTGAGCCCACGTGGAACAGAAACCACCAGGGGCCCCAAATACATCAAGAGCAGTGTACCGCTACATAATCGTCCTCCGATTGCTAGCAAAGAAGAGCTCATCGAGATGTACCCCGACTGCTTTGACGGTACTGTCGGTTGTTTCGAAGATTTCACGTACCATATTACAGTGGATCCAGCTGTGAGACCGTGTATTCATGCACCACGCAGAGTCCCACTCGAGCTAAGAGACAGACTAAAAGCTGAATTAGCAGAGATGGAACGCGAAGGAATCATTGCAAGCGTAACTGATCCCACAGACTGGGTGAACTCCCTAGTTATCCGAGAGAAGAACAACGGGAGACTACGACTCTGCCTTGATCCAAAAGACCTCAACGAAGCAATTAAGCGTGACCACTACCCATCCCCCACACTTGAGGAAATTACACCTCAACTCGCAGGAGCACAGCTGTTCAGTAAGCTGGACGCTCGCAACGGGTACTGGAACGTCAAACTGGACAGCGAGTCATCATACCTGACGACTTTCAACACTCCGTTTGGGCGATATCGTTTCCTGAGAATGCCTTTCGGCCTCCGTATGAGCCAGGACGTGTTTCAACTCAAGATAGACGAGACATATCGCAACTGCTCTGGTGCCATAGGCATAGCCGACGATGTCCAAGTCTATGGAGCAACAGACAGCGACCATGACTTTCACTTGCACGAAGCATTAGAGCACACCAGACAGGCAGGCATCAAGCTCAATGCTGAGAAGTGTACCATCAAAACCAAGGCATGCAGTTTCTTCGGAATGCTGTACACACCACAGGGAGTAAAGCCCAATCCAGAGAAAGTCAGATCCATCGATGCGATGCTGCCACCCCGAGACAAGAAGGAACTACACACATTCCTCGGTCTGGTGAACTACATGGGTTCATTCATACCACGGCTGGCAGATCACACATCACCCTTGAGAGAACTTCTCCGGCAGGATGTCGACTTCAGTTGGACTCCATCACATGACAAGGTTTTCGGCACTATCAAAAGTCTGATAAGTGCAGAGACCACACTCGCCTACTATGATAGGAAGAAACCAGTCACTCTCCAAGTGGACGCCTCGTCCAAGGGACTCGGTGCAGCTCTGATTCAAGATGGCCGCCCCATTGCATTCGCTTCGAAAGCCCTGACACCAGCAGAAACTCGCTATGCCAACATAGAACGCGAACTGTTAGCAGTTATGTATGGGTGCGAAAAATTCCACACATATCTGTACGGCAAGTTCTTCACAGTACAAAGCGATCACCGCCCCCTGGAGCAGATCCACAAGAAGAACTTAACAAAAGCCCCTTTACGCCTCCAAAGGATGCTACTACGGTTACAACCATACGACTTCGATCTCAGGTACAAGCCGGGCAAGGAGATGTTCCTAGCTGACGCACTGTCGCGTCTCTCCCCAGTAGAGAAGCATGAGATCCCTGAGATGCAAGTCCGCATACACAACCTGGTTAGCATAACACCTGTGAAGTTGGCAGAAATCAAAGAGAAAACTACCACAGATGCAACCCTTCAACTTCTTACGCAGCAAGTTGTACAAGGTTGGCCAGACAGTATCAAGCAAGTCCAAGCTGACATCAGAAGATACTGGTCAGTCCGAGATGACATATCCGTTGAGGATGGGGTTCTTCTGATGGGTAGCCGACTTCTTATTCCGGAGACACTAAGAGACAACATCCTACAACAGATCCACAATGGCCATCTAGGGATGGAGAAGTGTAAACTCCGAGCGAAGTCCTGTGTGTACTGGCCAGGCATTTACACAGACATAGAAAAGCTAGTAGCCTCATGCAGTGCATGCCAAAGGTTCCAGAACTCTCAACAGAAAGAACCAATGATCCCCACAGAAACCCCGCCAAGACCCTGGCATACCGTGGGTGCAGATCTCTTCTTCCAAGACCAGACATGGTATCTAATCATTGCAGACTACTACTCGAAATTCCCCTTCATCAGGAAGCTTGACAATCTCACAGCCAATAAGATTGTCAAGGTCACCAGGGTCCTGCTTGCAGAACAAGGGGTACCTGAAGTTCTCATCTGCGACAACGGCACGCAGTTTACCTCGAGAGAGTTCAAGACGCTAGCGGATCAGTATGGATTCAGAGTCGTGACATCATCACCTCACTACCCAAAGGGCCACGGGTTCATCGAACGACACATCCAAACTGTGAAGAGAGTTCTCAACAAATGCAGAGAGACTGGAGACGATCCGAACCTAGCTCTACTCTCACTTCGTGCAACGCCCCTCAAATCCGACGTAGGATCTCCAGCTGAACTACTCAATGGCAGAATCTACAAAACCACTCTACCAGTGAAGATACATCCCCCACTGAACCAGAGGGATGTCCGCAAAAGCCTAACCTCAAAGCAGGATACGCAAACTCGTCGCTACAACCAACACTCAAAATCACTACCCGAACTACTCAGAAACCAACATGTCCAAGTTCAGGATCCGCTCCACAGAACATGGAGTCCTGCCACAATCTTGAGAAAAGCAAACACACCCAGGTCATACATTATTGAAACTGACATGGGTAACCAGCTGCGAAGAAACAGGATTCACCTGAAACCATCCCAAACCGCACCACCTCCCGCGATACCCGCTACACCGACCAATCACAGGATCGCTACTCAGGCTGCAGCAGGAAGTGCAGCACCAAAAGACTCAGACCAAACTGTCACTCGCTCAGGCCGTGCGATTAAGAAGCCCGAGAGACTTGATCTGTAAACTATCAGCGAAACTATAACTAAAACCAGATTTCAAATCAAAAGGACTGTTCTTAAAATAATGATCACAGAAACGCATCATTAAGTTACACTTGATTTACTTTATTCAAAATCATTTCCACACTCTGTATGAAAATCTTAAACAGGGGAGGATGTAGCATACAGCACTTCGGAAGTGCGCCCTCTATAGTAAGTTCGTTCGCTAAACACACTCCGTTGTACATGGTCAAACATGTCCATCCAGTTGATTGTTAATTGTCAATAAACAACGTGTTCCTTGAAACAGAAGTCTTCAGTGTCCATGTCATGAGAACACAACACAGACGAAACTAGCATGTCTTTGATTCGCTGGAACGACTTCTGTTGCATCTCGCCCCAATACCAGCAATTGTCTTTCCGTAGTAGTTGTCTCAGTGGTTCGTTGAACTCAGCTAGGGATGGAATGAATTTACCCAACTGATTTACCATACCCATAAAGCGTTGTAGCTCTGTAATGTTAGTGGGTACCGGGAACTGAGCGATTGCTGTTGTCTTGCGTGTGTCCACACTAAGTCCAGATGCATTGACAATGTGGCCAAGGAACTTGATTGTTCCTTTTGAAAACTCGCATTTGTCATTAAGTGTCAGTCCCGCGTCCTGTAAACGTTGTAGGGTTGCTCTCACCCGACTATCGTGTTCTGTCTGATTGGTACTGTGGATGAGGACATCATCCATATGACAGATGACTCCATCCAGTCCCTCGAGGATTAATGACATTGTGCGTTGACAAATTTCTGGCGCTGAGCTTATACCGAATGGCAGTCTGTTGAAACAGTATCGACCGAATGGTGTAATGAATGTCGTCAACAGTTTTGAGTCGTCATCCAGTGGAAGTTGCCAGAAACCGCTATTAGCATCGAGCTTGGTGAAAATCTTGCTTTTGCCGAGTTTAGCAAGACTTTCGTCGACCGAAGACATAGGATGTAGCTCGCGTTCCACTCCTTTGTTCAGCTGTGTGAGGTCAACGCATATCCGTATGTTACCGTTAGACTTGGGTACAGGGACGATTCCAGAGCACCACGCAGTGGGCACTGTCACTGGAGAAATTACTCCCTGCGTGATCATTTTGTCAATTTCGGATTTCACCTTTGGAAGTAGTGGATGTGGAATTTTCCGTGGTGAACACAGTCGAACAGGCTTTACATCTTGGCGTAGCGTTATATGGTACTCATTCATTAATCTTCCCAAACCTGTGAAAAGCTTTGGAAATTCTGCACGGAAATCGGCTGATGTAGACCCGGTTTGTACCTCATTGATGCGTTGTATGAGGCCAAGTTCAACGCATGCTGTTTTACTTAGCAATGAGCATTTCTGGTCCTTGATGATGAATACGCGTTCTCTGATTTGTTTGCGACGATACTGAAGTGTGGCGTTGAGCATGCCTAGCACTGGAAGCGGAGTGTTGCCTGGCCCACGAAGGGATTGGCTTGTCGAGATAAGTGTTAGTCCAGATAACCATGGCTCATTGTCGCTAACAACGGAAACTGTCGCTCCTGTGTCCAACTTGAAGCGTGTGTTGTGTCCATTGACAGATATGTCGGCATTCCAGTAATCCTTATTACTGGAGATTTCACCAAGGAATGGCAAGTCATCATCATATTCGTGATCCTGCACTTCATGGTCATATTCGTGATCCTGCACTTCATGTACTCTTGTCGATGTGTACATTGGACTGCGGCAAACAGCCTTGTAATGTCCCTGTTTTTTACAATTAGCACAAATTGTATCTTTGGCTGGGCAATTTGAGCGCTTGTGTCGTTCTTTCCCACACCATTGACACGCAGTGTCCTGGCTGGGATGTGGATTAGACTGTGCACTTTTTGATTTTCCAGTTGTACTCGTTCCCTTTTTCTCGCGATAGGATGCAGTGGACCGGAGGTGATCAACTTGTGTCTGTTGTGTTTCGCCTCTCACAATATCTCGGTTCTGTTTACGAGACTCAGCTTGCCGGCAAAACTGTACAGCTCTGTCAAAAGTGAGGTCAGATTTGGATTGGAGATTATCAGAAAGTTTATCATCGGTGACACCAACGACAATCCTGTCTCTGATTAAGCTATCTTTGAGTTCAGCATACTCACAGTGGTCTGCGAGCCTGTATAGGTCTTGAATAAATACATCCATCGGTTCCCCTGGCTGTTGCTTGCGTTTATTGAAGCGAGCCCTCTCCACAATAATGTTTCGGCGACCTTCATAGTGTTTGTTCAATGCTTGTACCACTTCATCATATTTTGCGGTGTCTTCCGAGATCCTTAAAGTTATTAATATATCATCGGCACAATCTCCCATAGCATACAGAAGAGTGCTAACCTGTTCGTGGTCCGGTTTCTTTGTAAGACCCGAAGCAACACGATACCGCTCGAAGCGTCTGATCCATTTTGGCCACAGTTCGCTTTGTTGAGGTCCGTTTCCGCCGTCAAATTCAGTCGGAAGTGGGAGTTGAGTTGTGACCTGTGGCTGGCCAGCTTGTTGTGGAGTTGTTGGCATGTTTTAGGTTGAGATCACCGCTGCCACCATGTAATAATAGGCAAGAGACTCTGACTGAGAGTACGAGTACGATGTTTATTGTATCATGACTAAATCCAAGATGGCAACTTACACCAAGTGTTTACATGTGACACCTAACCAATACTAGTCACAAGAGGGCGATATGACAATATACAATAGATGTGTATATGCTCATTCTACAGATCCTGCCTCCACTTTAGCACTTTAGACTTTGTTCAGGGCGAAGTTTATAACACGTCCTCAGTGTTTGTGGTTCTGAAAAAGATTCTGATGCTCTTAAATGACATTTACGACAACAGGCCATATTCTCTTAACTATGATATATTGACCTTATATACGGGGCCACACATTCGAACACGCTTTATGTTTATTATACTACATGTAGTTCTGTAGGTTCCTCTATCTTTTGCCAATGTAGAATATGTTATGGAATGGATGTGCTGTCGGTGCTGTGCATGTTGTCGGGGGTCATACTAATAACCGAAAACACGCACAGCACCGACAACACATCAAAAACATATTTGATATTGACAAAAGAGGAAGAGAACTGCAATAATACAATACAAAAAGTCAAAAGATTGTCATTCAACTCGAGGTTGCATTTCATTTTTTAAAATGGATATCTTTTTTCACGCGAATTTGTCTATATCCAGCATGAACGTTGGTCGCTATTTTGCCTTCTGGCTGAAGTTTGACATTATGCACGAGTCTATAAGATGTGGTTGTACCGGTACTTGTAGCTGCTACCATAGACTCATGCGTAATTTCAAGCCGCAGCCGAGTAATCCGGACACAGCCTACAGCAACTCCGTGTGCTAATTTAATAAATGAAATTGTTGGGTTCACGACAACTTAGCTACACATACATGTAGCTCGTCAAATCTCGTTTATGTCAAATTACGTTCACTTAAATTTAGCCAGCTCTGAATAAGTACATGTACTGTACATGTACATGTACTGGGTGTTTGAGAAAACATTAGGTGTGAGTTTTTACAAGGTTACAAATAAGACTATACCGGTATCTCAGGCAAATGCAGTGTATGGCAAATTTGCTTTTCAAATCGTAAATATTCCATTCAACTATAGATGCTATGTTTTAAGGAACCACATAATTGTGACTTTTGTACAAAAAGATGCATAAAGATATCGTACATTTTGATGCTGTAAAATATTTATTCGGACACAATTATCTATATTTGTTTAATAGGGGACCTTTTATGAGTGGGGGAGGGGGCCGGCTTGGCAACATATTTGGATACACAGGTGGAAAGGGGGGGGAGGGAAGGGAAGGGAAGGGGGGGGGGGGGGGGGCTGTAGGTACACTGCCAAAAGGCATACAATTGGAGAAGCTGGACATTTTGACAATTATACATTTTATTTCAATTTATAATTTTGTGGGGGGTTGGGGGGGGGGGGGGGAGGGGGGAGCATGTGCAACTTTGGCTCCATATTTGTGTGTAGAACATTTTCAAATTTCCAAATTCCATCATTTATTGTTTTTTTCCCTTTTTTTGTGTCTTTAGATTCAACCATATGCAGTTGCTAATCAGGAGACGAGCATTGATGATGACAGACCTCCAAAGAAGACTTGTGTTTACTCAGATCAAGTGCCAGCCTACCATCTAAGCCCCAACGTTGGAAGCATGTCCTACCGGCCATCTACATTGTCTGCCAAAAATCGCATGGGTTGTGAATATTGTAACATTAATGTGCTCACTTTTGTGATTGTTATAATTCTTAATTTTAGAGGGAAAGGTTGAGAGAATTATGCTCGAACTGGTTTTTGTGTACTAAATTACTAAATATTTAAGACAAGTCAGAAGCATTTTTTGGACACTTTTCATTCAGTTAACTTCCACTATCCCTGTTCCACAGGGCAACTTTTTTCAAGGCTCTTTCTAATTGAAAAGCGTAACCTAGTTGAAACTTATTTGAACTACATACTGAAACATCCATTATGGAGTATGAATATCCCTCTTATTGAGAAAACATGGTACTCAAATAGGCGTTTACCCAAATTTAAATGTAATTATTATTTGCAAATTGTGCATACAATTCACCATTTCTGTAATTTCAAATGTTATTACAACATTGACTTTAATCACAAACAATTCAGATTCCAGGAATGTTACAGGTCCAGTGTAAAATAAAACTATAGGGTTGGGGCGGGCACTATTACTCGTGGACCACATCAACCAAAACGTGGGTACAGGACCACAAATTGTGAACATTTATTTGTTAATTCTCAATTTTCATGTGATTCTATTTATTTTAATGTCACTTTGCAATGTTAAAATGAGTGAGTACTGAAGTTTATGTACCAGTGCTGTCAAGAATAAAATGACAAACAATAGATATTGTGTGGATCTTATCTTTTGATGTATTTCTTTATTATGTACCGGTATCTCATTACAAGCTCGCCTTGCATGAAACCCATTAAAATTCCCCTTAAAAAAAACCACTGAGCTGATTGACCCCCCTCCCCCCAAAAATAGATAAAAAATATTGCAGATTGAAATTGAATAAGCCATTTTATTTATCAATCAATTATCTAATAACACACTTAATTAGATCAATCTGGGTACCCATCAACCCAAAGAGAGTTGCACGTAAATGGGGGTAAACGGAAACAGTTCATATTTGTCACCAGCAACTTTGTCCTGTCGAGTTGGCTTGAGTCGTGTTGTGCTAGTCGAATTGACATAATTTTTAACCTACAAAAACGTGCATTGAGAGTGATTAATTCAGTTGGTATGCTTGAACATTCAAAACCACTTTTTTATAAGCATAAAACTCTTAAAGGAAACATGTAATAAGGTTTTTTTTTGCTTAAATCAATAAAGTATCATATTGACAACAACATTATGTGTGAGGTTGTGTTTATTTTCTGTGATAAATGGGAGAAAATAATTTTTGAAAATGTTTAGTCATACCACTCCGCCCCTCAAAGGGAAGCCTCATTAACATAAAACTTCGCGTGGGGTATGACAAAAATCGAGGCAGAGAATTGCCTCACTGCGGGGGTGCGCTACCCGGGCCTGGCTTGCATTATGCGCGCATTGCATGCAACAAGAGTCTTTGTCTACGAGTTTACCATGCCGTTTTTTTATTCTAAATCAGGGTAAAAATACAACTGTTTTCAGTCATGCCGACTAGATGTGTAGCTGCTGGGTGTAGCAAAACTACCAAGGATAGAGTAAGCCTTCATTTGTTTCCGGCTGATCCTAAATATCGGAGGATTTGGACAGCCAAAGTAAAGCTTACCAGAGCGAAGTGGTCCCGCCGGGCCTAGTGATTTTTCGGCCCGACCTGCAGCGACCATTTTGAGCGGTCGTGCTTCGACACTGGTCTGTACAGCAACTTTGGCATGCCCTTAAAAAACATGCTGAAGTCAGATGCTGTCCCAATGATATTACAATCAGACGAATCTGTACTGTTTTTGTCAGATTCACTAAAAACCGACGAAGAACTTTCACGATCGTCCATGTTTAGTCCGCGCCGATTACTGTACATGTACTTGTACTTTGTACGGTATCCTTTGCTTTGGACAGCGTGCGTGTGGGTGATCGCGTTTACATGTACATGTACGTACGTGTGCACAAGGCGTACGGGATTCGTTCACTCTCGTACACACAACAATGTGTGCGTACGTGGCCATGCGAACCCGTCTCGTACCTAGACGTTGCGTACCGACTATCGATAATTTGTCCGGGTTCTGACTCGATTTACGTCACTCATTTTGAGTGGCCGCGAAATTTAAAAAGGGGGGGTCAATTTCTGGACGGCAAATTACCACACTAAACGTACACTAGAACCAATTTTGCTTTTTATTCACATTTTATACACATAAATCTATTGATTTAAAACAAAAAATGCGTAATGAAGATGTTAGACTACATGTTTCCTTTAATGTTGGTGACATTTACAAATTTCAGCTTGGAGTCTTCATGCACCGTTTAAGCAAAAATTCACCATCATCACCATTTTACTCGACAACATGGTGAATTTTACCGTTCATTTGCTAGGACAACTGTCTTTAAAAACAAAATTAGACATGAATGCCCTAAGCTATGTAATTCCTTGCATAACTCACTGAAAGGTATTCGTAGCCTCTCATTGTTTAAATATAAATTTAAATCTAATCTTTTGTCCATTTACTTAAATTCTGATTGAATTTCTTAGACGAGAAATCCTTGATGGGTTACCACACATACACATGTACCCTGTACCACACCTACTGTACTCTGTTATCTCTGTTATTTGTATTTATCCTGAGCATTATCTTAAACTTGGTTTTGTCTTATGTATTCTTTCTTTTTCACTAAACTTGACTTGTGTCATAGGGGATTCCTACTCGACAAGCTTTGCTTCTTGGGGATCTCCTCCCGCATGTATCTATACTATTTAAAAGAATGTACATGATCAGCTCTCAAATTTACACCTGATTATTTATTGATGAATTGCATTCTCTTGTAACCTTTATGATATGTGGTTGAAATAATAAAGAAAGAAAGAAAGAAAGAATACAATATTAAGTGAAAAAAAGTATGGGGCGAACTGGCTTTAGGGTCAAATTTGTTATGAAAACAAGAACAAAAAAAACCAACTCGCCCCATGTTATTTTCGCCCCATCAAATTGTTAACGTGAAATAACTCTCAAAAGTGCCACTTTGGCAAAAATGAACACCCCAAATGTTGTTAGGTATACCCTCGTGATTAATTTGTAAAAGTGTTTTTATCTACCAAGTTGGGAATCACGAAAATGTCTTTCTGAAACGATTTTGTGACGTCGTCCCATAATCTATATGTACGTATGGTATTTAAATTCATGAGCGCGAGCCATTGAAAAAGCACGTAAGTGACGTAGGAGCCCAACTGGGATGTGAATAAACCATGGAGCAATAAACTAATTTCTTTGATTCTTTACAGATATATATACTCACCCACACTTAAAATAACAGTGTCTTGAACTTATTAAGCATGTTCTAAGCTTTACAATGATACCAAGTCCAAGTTTTTAAAAAATGACCCAGCAGGTGCGGATCAAGGGGAGGGGCCCTGGGGTCTGGACCCCACATTTTTTGATTTGTTTCTTTTTTTTTAATGTATTTTTTTATCAGAGCAAAATAGCAGCGTGGTGCTTTCTGTAAAAGATTTCCAATACAGTAGATCAAAACGATCGAAATATATAAGAAAAATAGGCTCATAATGTCCAGAATGCACCTCTGAGCTTCTACTGTAAAAATGTTTCGGGGGGAAAGCCCCCACACCCCCCGCCTATTGCTAGGACCCCACATTCATAAATTCCTGCATCCGCCACTGCCCAGAAGGAAAGAAAGTTAAGGTTTTTAGACTTCGGCATGAAAATGGAACGGGTCAACGCGGTCACAATTCAAATTCCATGCCCTATATTTTTCTATATATTTTACCATTAAGACAATGGCCGCTAAAAATAAATGCCAAATTAGACGACACTTAAAATGCCATAACTTTGTTATTAAGGGTCCTAGAAGGAAGTTCTTGGTATCATTGGAAAGGTATTGTAAAGGGCTTTCTAGATATACTACATGTGTAAATGTAATGGTTATTTTAAACATAGCTGTTAAAGGTAGAATACACAGAATTTGCAGATTTCGAAACAATTTACTACCGAATTATGAAATGACGAAGGACGAATGACTAATAAGAAATATCTTACTCATCTGAAGTAAAGAATGATTCTAGGCATCCAGCAAAATGGTTGCGCTATTCTGAAAAGTATAATTTTATAAAGACAAATTTGCGATCGCCGGACAGCGATCGCGAAAAAACACAAATAACATAAGAATAAATGCTCGGTATCGGCTAAAAACAAACGCTGTTTTTCGTGCTTTTCTCGGCATCCATGATTATAAAACTTAGGACAGGTTAGCTAAACGATATTTACTAAGGGAATAAATGTGTGTTCGAGAGGTTTTAATCACTCTGTTTAAAGGTAGTATACACCATTTGCAGATATCGAAAAAATTTACTACCAAATTTTTAAGAAATATCTTACTCATCAGAAAGTAAATAATGATTCTAGGCATCCAGCAAAATTATTGAGCTAGATATCCTGCAATTATTCTGAAAAAATGAATTATGTAAAGGACAATTCGCGATCGCCGTCCGGCGGACGGCTATCGCGAAAAACCCTACAAATAACATAAGAATAACTGCTCGACGCCGGTTGAAAAAAAACGTTGTTTTTCGTGCTTTTCGTGCATTCCGTGATTGTAAAACTTCTAACAGGTTAGTTAAACGATATTTACTATAAAATACAACCCCCCCAAATCCACCCATTCATTATAAGCAATTAGTATTCTACCTTTAAGACCGGTTGGAGTCTGGGTGCTGATAATTACCCGAGCCGAAGGCGTGGGTAATTATCAGCACCCAGACTCCAACCGGTCTTAAACAGAGTGACTAATACCGACCGAACACACATTCTTTCCCATTCGTAAATACCTTTTTTGTAAAATTCAGCCAAAAAAGCCCAGAAAATCCCGGAAAATTGTCGTAAGTAAATTAAGGTGTTTCGCCATTCTGTGTTTTTCCCTATCCATGTTCACGGGCCACTGTCAAATGACAAGTTTCCGCCTCTGTCGCTCTACACAATACATGCAATATAGCATAAACCAGACTAAATGGCCATTACTGCCATTGGCAACCTTGTTCCCAGGGTGTCGAGCTGTACGCGCCCAATACTACCCGCTCTTACTATTGGAGACGAGGTACGGTTAGAAATAAAGTAAGCCCTGGGAACGAGGCTGTGCCATTGGCACTCCGGTGGGTCGTGTAGCAAGAAAAAGAAAACACATTTGGCAATTTGTTAAATCAAGTTACATGTACTTAACCCTGAAACAGGGGAGGGGGGTGGCGGAGGGGGGTGGCGGAGGGGGGTGGCGGAGGGGGGTGGCGGAGGGGGGTGGCGGAGGAGGGTGGCGGAGGAGGGTGGCGGAGGGGGGGCCCAACAAAGTGCGCCACCAACGTTGAAATGTATCTCATTCATTCTTCCACGCTCATGAGCCACACATCTCCCACAGTAAATATGTACGTATAGATCGCTACCGTACCTCGAAGCGCACCATTGAAACACGTACAGATTTGCTCTGTGCGCGCTCCCTGAATTCAGTGATTTATACAACGTCCGCAAAGCCAGGTACACAGGCACGATCTACACATAATTTTTTTGGGGAGGTGTCATTTTCTGCCATTTTCGTTCACAGGCAGATTTTTTCAAAAAAATCAGTATATCACTGCTACATCCTTTTTTAACGTTTTCATGGAAAAAAATTAGTGGGTTCGAAGCACGATTTTTCGCAATTTATCGATTATTATTGCCCCTTTTAGGGGAGGTATTTGTTAACGTCGTTTGAGTATTTGTGCACAATCTCCACGCGCATCAACGGTACGTCAACGCTTAATTTTGTCAAACCCTGCTTTTTTCATTTTCAATACAATTGTTGTCATTGGATGATAAAAATTAAGGTAAATAACAACCTTTTACAACTACAAAAGACAATGTTAAGATTGGATGCCAAAAACTCTTTATTTTTCGCGTGAGAAAATTGTCCCCCCTATTTTGAGAATGGACGGTACCACAGCTATTCGCAATCACAGCCTCGAAGGGCCCCCCCCCCCTCCGCCCCCCCCCCCCTGCCCTGAAAATTGTATTTCTCAATAACAATAAACTCAACTTGACAATGATTGTGAACTTTAACAATGAAATTTACTTTGATAATTTCGGTAATTTACAGTAAACTGGACATTAAACAGACGTATGTAATGCACGATCGCGTGACCGTACACGTACACGAGCGCAAATTAATCGGAAAGCAGCAAGCTTGCCGCGCTAGACACTTACATGTATGTACTCACGACTGATTG
This sequence comes from Crossaster papposus, assembly GCA_037893245.1. Classification (NCBI taxonomy): domain Eukaryota; kingdom Metazoa; phylum Echinodermata; class Asteroidea; order Velatida; family Solasteridae; genus Crossaster; species Crossaster papposus. Next base: position 1,063,257 of record JBAIAA010000259.1, on the reverse strand, counting down.
GCAAATTACACTCATTTTTTGACTACATGTGTAAATCATTGATAAATATTGGCAAATTATTGCTAAGTATCATGTGTCAGTGTTTTAAGTTGATGATGGTGATGCCCGTGGTGCCATATTCACGACGACATTGCCAGTGAATGAGCAGTTAGCAAAGAGGGCCTGTGCCGACATCGACGTCAGATTGATGGCCACGTTGTCATTGCAGTCGACTGACTCACGGGGCCCATGTGCAGGGGCCACCTTTGTTGCCAGCTTGCCTTAAACACTTCCAGCCATGTCTTTATCATCCGTTTAATACCGGCCACGTGACGGGCTCTCGACCAATAGGAATGCCTAAACTGTCCCAGGTATTTATGAATATAAAATACAACACTTAAATCCACCCATTCATGACAATTCAAGTAGTTACCAATGGTGTATCCTACCTTTAACCCTAACTCCCTACCCATTTTTACTTACACATAACCTGAATCCTGCAAAATCCTCCAATTCCTAAATTGTTAAAACTCCAAGTAACCTGAATCCTGCAAAATCCTCCAATATTGGTCACTGGTGACCATACAGCCTGTATCCTGCAAAATCCTGCAGTCTTGCCCTGGCTGCAGTCAGTAAAAACCCAAGTAACCTCAATCCTGCAAAATCCTGCAATGCATCAAACTCCAAGTGACCTCAATCCTGCAAAATCCTGCATTTTGCAATGAGGAATTTGGAGGATTTGGGAGGGTTAGGGTTAATAGACCTGAGAAGTAATAACGTCCTGTCATGATTTACATACCGGTATGCGCTTCTGATGGGAGCAAAGATGTGACGCCAGACGACACAGGTTCAGACTCGCCCACAGAAAGGCGCACATGTAAACAAAGTGTGTCATCATTACGTCTTGGGCTTATTACAATCAAGAGAGTGCCGGTATAGGAAGCAAATTATTTAAGTACAATGTAAGGTGCGGCTTTGGGTAATTGTCTGGGATGCCTGGATGCACGAATGCGCAGATTCGAGGTCGGCATGGGCATAAAGTTAATAGCTCTGAGATGTAATATCGTCCTGTCTTTGTTAACATATGCGCTTCTTATGGGAGCAAAGTCGGGACGCCAGGCGACACAGGTTCAGACTTGGCGCCCATACGTACTATTAGGCTTATTGCAATCAACAGAGGGCGGTATATGAAGTTGATTATTGATGTAACGGCTTTAGGTTGTCTGGGATGCCGGGATGCCTGGACCTACCGTACTCGCTCCTCTCTATCATACGGCTGATCTGTTTGATGCGTGGCTTTATTTACCCTAGGACTCTCGGCTGTAATCCCAATGTAAAAAAATACCACCAGTACCATTCTAAAACAATAATACATCAGTGTAGCTCTTTCGAAGTACGTCTTTCACAAATTTTACAGACATGCCAGGATTAGGAGGTTTGTTTTAAAAATAGATTGAGACCTCAAATAGAGGCTGCTCAAACTAACCTTTTTCAAATTGCTTTTGATCGATAGGTTGTACAAATTGTATTTCTTTCTTGATGTAATAGTAGTTTGTGATGTACCGTACATGGATTTTTGCCTTTTAATATTTTATAGAATCTGGTTTTATCATGATGCATTTGAATATGTAAATAAGGTTTGCACTTAATAAATAACATTTGTATTGTTAGGCCTACATTTTATACTTCAAGACTTTCTACTGCTGACAATTGATTATTTGAAATATAATTTTCCCCAGCATAGAACAAAAATACAAACTGCCATGATGTGTTATTGTAATGCAGGCATAGGCATCATAAATAAGAAAGTTGAGTTGACCAGGACCTGTTTCGAACATTTCATGCTCTTTCAGTGTAAACAACTTATAATAGGGAGTGTAATTTGTTTTTCAAAATTGGAGGATTAAGGTGAGCAAATTTGTTAGCACAGATTTTTAGTTTTGATTGTTCAGAAGATGCCTGTGCAATTATTGTCGAAGATCATTCATGACAACACGGCTGGCAAACAGAAATTGAGATACTCTTCTTCTTCTTTTGGCTGATGGACTTGGAGAGGCTTGGAGAATGAACCTTTCTCCACTGCTACATGTAATATACATGTAGAAATAAGTAGTGGGGAGAAAATGAGTGGCTCATCTCTCCTAGTGTGCACAAACAATTCAAAGAATCTGTGGATGATGTGTTATAAATCATGTATCCCACTTACTCGTACACATTCTGATAGCATCTCCTTACCTTCTGGATCCTATTTGTTATCTCAAGCCCACATGAACTTTTCTCAATAAAGTTCCTCCTTCCCTGTTTACAGAATTGAGTTGGGAAAAAAATAATGTATCAAGTTGTTTTAAAACTACAGTATGCTTATGTATATGGTTCACTCATTTGCAATAAATATTTCAAAAGAAGCCAGAAGGCCGCCTGCCGTAACAATAGCCACTACCCCCCACTGCATTAACCAGACAGCTTGACCAGTGCGGAATTGCATTTGGAACTTTTGAAACTTTCGTCGTAAAATAAAAACGGTAGCCTAACAGTAACATTAGCGTTGGAAATGTTTCTTTTTGACATTAGGCCCTATAAATAGTATGATGGTTACACAAACAATTTGCACTCGAGTTGGTAAATTTCTTTAAAAAAACCCATTAAACTTACAGTGAATTGTCGGTGAAAACTTCCTTGCAAATGAGCAGACACCGGGCCGCCAGCCAAACAAAACAATGGCGGCCGTCGCCGACTTTTATTTTGTGGCTTGTATCATGTGACATTACGTCACGAAGCCTCCTCGAAGTCACCTCCTCGGCCAAGACGAAGCCAAAACTGGGGGTTTGGAAAACAGCCCTGGTTTATAAAGACTTTATTGCGCAGCCACGCAGGCGGATGCGGGGAGAATATGTTGCCCATTTGTATAACTGCAGCTTTTTGTTCTGTTTCCTTTGTTAAAACAGTAATCAATGAAAAAGGGGTCCTCACCAGATGATGTCAACTACTGTCAAAATGCAGAAACCCATTAGGAATTTCTCGGATCATAACACTGGAGTGACAGACTTTGAAAAGGAGAAAAGAGGGACTCTCCTATCAATTAAGACTGGGCAGGCAATGCTGATTCCTAACACAGACAGAGTAGGTACCGGTATTATCGCGGAAAGTGTAAAGCCATTTTAATTCTTTTTAATTAATAATAATAATGATCGTGCTTATACAGCGCTTCACATCGTATCAACGATCTCAAAGCGCTTTACAATTATATACCATTGTATGAATTGTGATTTGGGCAGAGCAAGTTACAAAGGCGAGTGGATTGATTGTCTAAAGTGTTTGTTTAGCCAAGCTACTTTTACATACTGTAGTACATGTATGCATACAAAATTAGGCAGCAGGTACTGGTACATCATGTCGTTCTTATTGCTCTGCATTTGTGCCATGCTCATGTGGTTTTCTTTGCAGTTTCTACAAAGCTGTATGGTTAGAAAAAAAATTGGTCGGTCGGTTGGCATGGCGCAGCAATACATAATTCATACGTGTACATGACATGTATTGCTGGTATCCATGCATGAAGTCAACGGAAAGTACATGTAGGGGTAATTGTATACCGTATGGTACACAGTATACTCTACTAGAACTGCCCACTCTCACAATCTCACATTCAACACATTTTCCATTAAATGCATTGTCAGCGTACCAGGCAATTGTGGTAATTATGCAAGTACCGGTAGCTAGGCTACGCCTGAAAATAAAACAATAACATGGAAGCGTCTGTACAAGTGCTGGTACCAATATCCATTGACTTGCATGTTATTCTCAGACGTAGCAAAGTATTTCGGTTGCAACCGTGTTTGCCGAGTAGACATTAGTGCCAACTTTAGCACAGCATGCACTGGTATTTTGTGCCTCAGTTGAAACCGATGGATCGGACAAAAGCCCTGTTCGCACTGGCCTTTTGTTGATAAAACGTACCGAGACGATGGGTACTTTTCCCATTTTAGGTCCAGTGCGGACAGCCTAGGACGTTTTCCTCTCAGGTACTTCTCCCGAGTCAAGTGGCTACTTCTACCGGCCAACTGCTGCCCGGTTAAACTTCCCAGGTCACTTTTCCCGAAATGATAAGTCCAGTGCGAACAGTGCGTGTCGGTAAAAGCGGCCCAGGAAAACGTCCATCCGGCCTCCCAGTGCAAGGCCACTCTACACAAGACACCGCGCATGTGCTCACGAATCATTATAATGACAGCTCGGTTTCTCCCACGGTTTAGGTAAAACTTTCCCATGTCAAAAGTCCAAGTGCGAACAGTGGTAAAATTTGACCATTTTTTATTTTACCATCGTCTCAGTAAAACCTTCCCCCCAAAAAGTCCAGTGCGAACACGGCTAAACACACACGCAATAAAGCACATGCAAACTTGGCTGATAAATGCCCATAAACTGGTTCAATTGGCAGTCAGGGATTTTTACCAGTTATGATCGGTAATATATTTTTGTTCTTTAAAAAAAGCAATATAATTTTTGTGGGGTTGCATTTTATTGCTTTCAAAAATAGGGTCGGTCGGGTACGGAAGCTTAAAGTGACCATCCACGTTTCCGCGTTTCTGAGATAATTTATCTCGGAAAGACGGAATACTGAGATAAAAATATGGCTTTCCGTGATATCGTATCTCGGAAAGACGTCTTTCCGTAATATCGTATCTCAGAAAGACGTCTTCCTGTGATGATCGTATCTCAAAAAGACGCCTTTCCATAATAATAATAATAATAACAGGCATTTATACTGCGCTTTTCCAAAACATGATCAAAGCGCATAACAAAAGAAAGGATAAATTAAAACAAACTAGAACAAAACTTAAATCTACTATTTAGGAAAAAGATAAGTTTTAAGTTTACTCTTAAATGTAACAACACAAGTAGAGTCACGGACACTAATTGGGAGACTGTTCCAAAGTTCAGCAGCAGAGTGTGAGAAGGCGTGTTTGCCATAAGATAAACTTGAGTTGTGAGTGTTAAGCCGAGTTCTATCGGAAGAAGAACGGAGTCCTTGACGATTGCTTTGGTGAAGATGAAACATATCAGAGAGATAAGGTGGGGCAATGTCCTTCAAACATTTAAAAACATATAGAAGAGTTTTGAACTGGATGCGTTTCTCCATGGGTAGCCAGTGTAGTTTAGCAAGTAAGGGGGATCCATGAGCTCTCCAACAGTTAACAGTGAGAACAAGTTTGGCAGCTCTGTATTGGATACTGGTGAGGCGTTTGAGATGTGCTTTGGTGATTCCAGATAACAGGGAGTTACAATAGTCGAGACGAGAAGTGACAAGACAGCGAACCACATGGTGACAAGTATCATGATCAATGTATTTTCGAATCCTTGCAATGTTGCGCAGATGGAAGTTAGTAGAGCTACATACTGAATTAACTTGAGATGACATTGACATGACAGGGTCAAACATAACACCCAAATTCCGAATATTAGTTGAGGGGGTTACCGTAGAATTTCCAATGTTAAGAGAAACATCTTTAAAATGTGACAAGTTGTTCTTAGAGGCAGCAACAAAGAACTCTGTTTTCTCAGCATTCAGTTTTAATTTGTTTGTGTGCATCCAGACTATGATGTCATCTATGCATGACGTTAGTTTATCCAAGGCTTTCTCTTTTTCACCTGGCACGGTTGGATTGAAGTCAACATACAATTGTGTGTCATCGGCATACATGTGGTAATTGACATTGTGCCGACGAATAACTTTGCCAACAGGATGAGTGTAAAGTGAAAACCCCATAGGTCCAATGACCAAACCTTGGGGTAGTCCGTAATCCATAGTATGTACACAAGAATACGATCCAGAGACTACGACACGATTTCGTCGACCTTGGAGATATGAGGAGAACCAATTGAGGGCCGTATCCTTGATGCAAAAAGTGTCCGAAAGACGATTTAAGAAAATCTTATAATCAACAGTGTCAAAAGCTGCACTAAGGTCAAGGAGTACAACGAACACAGCTCTCCTTTGATCCAAAGCACACAGCTCTCCTTTGATCCAAAGCACACATAATGTCATTCTTAACTTTAAGCAAAGCTGTCTCTGTACTATGATATCGTATTATAGAAAAACGTCTTTCCGTGATATTATATCTCGGAAAGACGTCTTTTCGTAATATCGTATCTCAGAAAGACGTCTTTCATCATGGAAAGGCGTCTTTCCGATATACGATTATTACGGTGGCCCACAACTGTCACGGCAAAAGCCTTGCAGCAAAAACAAAAGCACTGTGGCAAAAGCCAAGTGCCACAGTATTTCAAGAAGACGATGACGTCATCGAGTGTCATGTAACGTCAAGTTATAGGTTCAATTTTCAAGGCCTTGTATCTTCGGAAGTATCAGATTGGGTTTAAAATTGGTATGTTGGTATTCCGGGATGTGTTATGTAACAAATAAGGTGTCGACATAATGACGACCTCATCGTGAATATGAACTTTTGAGTTGAATTGGACTTTCAAGCCATATCTCATCAACACAATATGTTAAATTAAAAATTTTATAATAAATTTGTCACACAAATACACAACTAATGTGCGACACCGTGATGATGTCATCAACAACCCAATTTGTTTTAAATGACAGAGGATAGGTCTGATCGTCATGAAACATTTAAATACATGTAGGTCCAGGCAGAGGCGTAGTGAGGACATTTTCATTGGGGGGTGTGGAAGTGAATTTGCCGACTCCGAGCCTAGCGAGTGCGAAGCCATTTATGGCGTGGGGTCCGGGGCCCGCTTAAGGGCCCCGTGAACAAAATTGGATTCTAGATGCTCTGTGGTGCAATCTAAGGCATTTCCTTGCTACTTTCCTCTGACTCTTTGAATCAAATTTGCAAATTTTTTCTTGGCATTTTTTATTGCATAATTTGTCTTCTGAGCAGAACTCATAAAAGGAGCGGGGATGACTGGCGTCATGATCAAAAGGTGATCCCAAGACATCATCGCCTTAAACAGTTCACTGCAAAATCGCCTACTTTTATCAATTCAGTGTAGTGTACACATTGTGTAGGCCTATTTCACCAATCAAGGTTAAGATTTCAGATTTATAGTCTGTGGAAACTTGAACTGTATTAACTTTGAACTTTCAGTGACCTGCCTAATGTTCACTTGGTCTCAAGTCTCACAGTAACTTAGCGTCAAATGGGGGTCAATGTACACCTGACGATAGACGATGAATAAAATATGCTAGAGAAATGCTAGTAAAAGGGCTTTCTGTGTTATTTTCCTCAGTCGGCATTTGGAGCATCTTTATTGGGGGGGTGTGACACCCCCCCCCTTGCTACACAACTCGGGGGATTTCATGGGTTATCTATTGGGATCAATAATTGTAGGCATTTAGTTGGACCGTAACTGCGCGTCCGCAGTAATGATTTGGTTTAAAATTATATTAAAAGAATAATAATGTTGATAATTCAGTTGACCGGTTTTGTCTGAAACCAAATTTGGACTCAAAAAAAATATCATTCTTATTAATAAAAGATATTAATCGATTGTATATTATCCTTTCAAATAACTTGGCGAATGTCGAGAGAACCGATATTGGTCTATAATTAGTAATATCATGCCTACAACTTTGTTTGTAAATTGATATAACTTTTTTTTTATCCATCGGGAAATACTCCTGGTGTTAAACATTTGTTGAAGATAATCGCTAAAAGGTTTTGCTAACAAATACCTTGCCTGTTTGATTACAAAATAATTCAACCCGTCGAAACCAGGGGCCTTGCCTTGTTAAGATTGTCCACAATCTCCTCTTGGGTAACAGTGTCTTTATGGGTGCATGCCACTAAATCTCTGAAAATCACTGCGCGCGAGCTCAGATTAATATTTTGTGATTCCTCCGGTAATTTTTAATAAGAGGTCCCTGGGGCCTATAAATTGTACTGATTGTAGAAATATTTGTGTAAATCAAGAATTGGGGACCCGTGGCTTCCAACTCGGGGGATCCCGTTCACAAACAAGACCAATACGTGGGTCTATTTGGCATAGAGGCGGGGGGTTACATTTAGACCTGGGGCCAGAGATGGGCCACCATTTTAGGTGTGGTTTCCAGTCAAAAGATATTGCCACCCTACTCCTGAGCGTCACCAGGCGGCGCTCTTTCTTTCTATTTTTGTGTTGGCTACAATGAGATTTAAATGTTCGCCTGGTGAAAAAGCAATAATACCAGTAGTTTGCGGTAACTCCACGATAATAGTCTGAGAAAGTGTCTTTAGTAAAGTCAATAAGAAAAGTGCACTGCTTGTTAGTGTTTAAAACGTTGCGTTTTCGTTCGTGATATAGCCTAGACCTTACTGTAGTTTAGAGTTTTGTTGCACTTCAAGATGCTACAGCTCTCACCAGCGATAATGTTGACTTGTGTGTGGAAAAGTTGTCATTCTTTTAATATAATTTTAAACCAAATCATTACTGCGGACGTGCAGTTACGGTCCAACTAAATGCCTACAATTATTGATCCCGATAGATTACCCATGGTGCATTGCAACACAATTGTGCTTGTGTACAGAACACAATAATTTTTGGCCAGTACTAATGACGTCACGATTTGTTTCAACTTCGAATACACCAGACAACCCAATACGAAAGCGCACGTCGACGTAACTTTGACGTCAGGAGTACCAGGGTCTATTGAAATGTAAATTGGTGGGAACCTGTTTTACCAATTTGCCACATTCAACTTTTCCATGGTTTACCGCGACCAAATTCGGCCTTTAGTCAATCCGTATGGTAGGCTTTTTCTTTTTCCGTGACGCTTTTGCTTTGGCCACGACGCTTTTACTTTGGCCACGACGCTTTTACTTTGGCCACGACGCTTTTACTTTGGCCGTGACAGTTATGGGCCACCGTAGTATATCGTTGAAAGACGTCTTCTTGAGAGATACAATTATCATGGAAAGACGTCTTTCTGAAAAGACGTCTTTCCGAGATATCAATATCACAGAAAGACGTCTTTCTAAGATACGATATCATGGAAAGACGTTTTTTTGAGATACGATTATCACATGAAGACGTCATTCTGAGATACGATATCACGGAAAAACATATTTTTATCTCAGTATTTCGTCTTTCCGAGATAAATTATCTCAGAAACGCGGAAACGCGGATGGTCACTTTAAGCTTCTGTAGTCGAGTGACCCGAATCAAAGGTATATTTTTTTTTTGCTGAAATGCTAGCATTACTCTAAATGTACACTAGCTACCGGTACACTAGCTACCGGTACACTAGCTACCGGTACACTAGCTACCGGTACACTAGCTACCGGTACACTAGCTACCGGTACACTAGCTACCGGTACACTAGCTACCGGTACACTAGCTACCGGTACACTAGCTACCGGTACACTAGCTACCGGTACACTAGCTACCGGTACACTAGCTACCGGTACACTAGCTACCGGTACACTAGCTACCGGTACACTAGCTACCGGTACACTAGCTACCGGTACACTAGCTACCGGTACACTAGCTACCGGTACACTAGCTACCGGTACACTAGCTACCGGTACACTACATGTAGAGCCGGTACACTAGCTACCGGTAGCTGTACTTTGCTGACGCTCTAGATCCACGTATAAAGCTAAACATGTACATATGTACCTACCTCGACATGAATTCAAATCCATTACCTGTTTTGGAGGAGTTCGGTAGATTCAGGATATCTCCACATTGCGAAAATGGGGGGACTTTGATGGATTCAGGATTTGTAAGCCTAACAACACTGTACAGAATTTTGCAGTTACTGCAAAATCGATTTTCGGATGTGATGGATTTTGAGATGATGAATTACGAGGTGATGGATTGAGGCGTTATTGAGACACACAACAAACTATTTTTCAAGCATGGTATCCTGAATCTATCAGAATTCATCATACTTTTGCCGGTAGATTTTTAATGGATTCATGATATCTCCAGAATTTATAGTGGCGGATTCTGATGGACTCGGAACACAAGCAGTTTTTGCATGAGGTTAGGGTTAGGGTTAATAAAGGTGGAATATTATCTTTCACAGCTATCCAAGTAAAGATATTGATGACACTGAACTCCCTGTAAAATTATTCCTTAACCCTTTCAATACTGCATTGTTTTATGGGGTCACACTGCCCTGTACCGCATTCTTTCACACAACGCACTGTTTTATGCAACTTGCAGCGTTTACTATTTGTAAACCTCAATTTTCCATTTGAAGACTTCGTTTTACCGAAAATCATTCTGTATATTATTTGTAGGCAATGAAATGGTCTTTCATATATGTTAGTTGTTATACAAATAGAACAAAATGTAGTTATATAAAAATACACCAGCGACACCAGCTACCCAAGGCCCGGCGCGTCAAACGGCACCCCGTCCACCACCGGCACCCCGTCCACGGCGGGCCGTTGTAGTAGCACTATGACCAGGCATATCAAAGTCAAACGACGACGTAGACATGGAAGAAACTTCACTAGATTCATTGGAATCCTCACTAAGTTCCTCTTCAGAAATTTCCAAATCTATATCGGAGTCACTATCAGCAAATAACTATGCTAGTATTTCCGCGTTACGATCAGCCATAATGGTGATATTTTGTCCAACAAAAAAAGAACATTTGTTGCGTGTTGTTTTTCTCGGAAAATCGTAATGGAAACCCCACACGCGTTATACACCATTGTAAAGCTAGCTCAATTGACTTCCTGACTATATAAAATTCAACAACAGAGGGCAGCAAACGAAAATAATGCAGCTTCTCAAAAACAGAGGCACTCTGTTGTCGAGTAAACTCGACATTGGTACGGAAGCACACTGCGTTGCGCTGTCGAGTAAACTCGACATTGGTATTGATAGAGTTAACGCATGCTATCATTTTAAGGAAAATCACAAAACAAATTTAATTTCTAAAGAATCGTCTTTGAAAATTACCGCAAATAGTGTGTGAATGGTGGACGCAAGCGTTTGAACAACGCATGCGTGGTTGCTTTTATTAGTCAGTTCAGTGTTTAGTCGGCTGAATTGTTCCATCTACTTTTTTATGGTTGAAATGTATGCTACAGTACATTACCCTGGGCCCTTCTGGCAAGGAACCATGCATCCTCAAACCTGCAAAATCCTCCAAGTGCCCACCTTGTAAAAATTGGTGTCATCCTCAATCCTCTAAAATCATCGGTTATTTTTTGAATTTGTTCAGTAGATGGGTAACCACTGCCTCAATCCTCAAATGCTCTGCCAATCACTGATATGGGTTGAGTGAGTAACGATAACATTCAGATGATATCAAGCATATGCTGGGTTACATTATACGGTACATGCCTGTACCTGTATCTGAACATAAATGAGTAAGGCCTCCGACTTCAACCCAAATCTTCCAACATTAACTGGCATTTTTTGACATTCATCCTCAATCATCAAAAAAAATAAAAATGCAAAGAGAATTTTGGAGGAGTGAGGTGGGTTAGGGTTAAAAGTGGCATTTGCTGAAATAACTGCAAGTTTTTATTGTTTATTAAATATTTTTTGTGTGTTTTTCTTTCTGGGAATCAGCTTGGTTTATGTCGAAGTGTGTCTGAGTTTGAAAAGCTGAACAGGATTGGAGAAGGCACATATGGAATTGTGTGTAAGTACATTACATGTATGCAAGGCCATTTATAATTGATTTTAGGTTTTCATCACCGCCTGCCTTGATTTTAACTCACAACTGAATTGTTTTAATATGTTTTATGGTTTGGGATTAATGTCCTCGGGGGGACGCTTTTAGTGAATTAACTGTACAAGGGCTTTGCTGCAGGAGAGATGGCATACTGTGGAATTTCGCGCCACTCTTTTGTTAATTGAGTGGATCCAGGTGCAGGATTGTTTTTCATCATTTTTTTTTTTTTATTCAGTAAATTATCCTGAGACTACCGTATGCCAACACTAGACAAAAGTTTGAGACTCCTCCCCCCTGTATAACTGTGCCTGCCTGTGGTGCGAACTGGTTAATGAGCCCCTGGGCCAGGATGACCTCTTATATCGTAGGATCATGGAAGCCTGTCGTTTACTCAGCAGTATGTAGATAGACCTGTTTCCTTATTCGGTGCACCACACATCATCATCTACGTTCAGCGCAGTAAAAAGATAGCATTTTCCCTTCCCAAAATGGTCGAGTTCATAGATGCCATTACCTCTCATCGTACAAAATTTGATTGTCACGAACGTGTTCGTCGCATTGCCAGATCACGTCGGTTGGTGAGAGAAAACCTCTAAGTTTTCAGTAAAACTGCTAGTGCCATGGTCCACAAATAACGTCACAACTGTCTTCAAGAACTGTAGAAAGCTCTCATGGCCACAATATATTTGACTATTCTAAAAAAAATCCGCTGCTTCTAAAAAATACAAAAATATGGCACAGTTAACCTTTAAAATCTTTTTTTTTATTTCTTGAGTGCCATTTCTATTAAAAATATTCAAAAGTGCTGTACATTATAAACACTAATTATACAAAGATTAAGTACCGGTAGGGTACCGGTACACAAAATTGTATTAAAAACTATTAAACATTACAAAAAGACAAGAATTATACACAACAGACCAGGCCTCGAAATAGTACTAGCCCGGCGTACAAAGTCTAGCGAAAACTGCTCCGGGCTACCCAGACCCACTTCCTTGGTTGCCCGTTGGGCTAGTGAAAAATTCTGTAACCTACCTTCACAGGTTTAGATCAAAATACATGTTAAAATTGCTATTGTCTTTTTGTGTATTAAATAAATATCGGATCAAAATAAACTGAGTATAAACTGTCTTTTGTTTGTGTTTTTCGGCATGATTGTCGATAGCCTGGGAGCGCTCGATCCACGCGTGCATGCAGTGCACTGCGATCTCACGAACAGAGTAGACTGGTGGGCTTCAGTGAGATTAGTATAGTATAAACTACGGCGCAGGGTACCGCACATATGTGCACTATTCTCTTTCACATCGTTCAGCCTTTCTTACCATAACGGCCCACTGCGTAGCTGTATAGTACATGAGCGTTTTGCCGTGTCACTAGTAGTAGCGTCTGATAAAGAGTCTGTTCAGAACAGCGCCCTCTGTGTACTTTACTATGGATGTACGTACGTCCGTGTACGTGCACGCGACGAACGAATAGTTTTGTGCATTGTGCATACGGGCTAGCAAAAATGTAAACGGGCTAGTAAAATCTGCAGTTTGCTAGCCCGCTGGGCTACCCAGGAAAAAAAGTTAGCGCAAGGCCTGCAGACACAGCAAACAACTAAAAATTACAAGGACAGCAATGATTATACATGTACTAGCAGTTCACACAAGAACTGATGTACAGTAAAACCTAACTAATGCATGTCATGTACAGTAGATTTTTGGGAATCAATTATTTTGATACAATGTACATGTAGGCCCTAAATAGTAACTAATTTTAAATGGAATCTTTACATGGAATTAAGCATAGGAGAGCTTTATCTTTTTGCAGATAGGGCAAGAGACACACAGTCGGATGAAATAGTAGCTCTGAAGAAGGTCCGAATGGAAAAAGAGAAAGACGGTATGTATACAAATATTGACGTCTTCAAGTGGTAGAGTAATAGTAGTACATGTACATGTAGTTGGTTGAACATTTACTTGAACTTTTCTATACGACCTCTTCACAATATCTTTAAATCCAACCCTGCACCAGCACTTTTAGACCATGGGACGAAGTCACAAAATCCTTTCAGAAAGACATTTTCGTGATCCCCAACTTGGTACATAATAAAACTTCCACAAATTGATCTTGAGGGCATACCTAACAACATTTGGGGTGTTCATTTTTGCAAAAGTGACACTTTGGAGAGTTATTTCACGTTAAAAATTTGATGGGGCGAAAATAATATGGGGCGAGTTGGTTTTTCTCGCCTTGTTTTCATAACAAATTCGCCCCAAAGCCAGTTCGCCCCATACTTTTGTTCACCTAATATTGTATTGACTCAAGCCAACTCGCCTCATGAAGCATGTACATGTACACGACAGGAAAAAGTTGATGGTGACAAATATGAACTATTTGTAAATCACTCTCTTTGGGTTGATGGGTGCCCAGATTGATCCATTTAAGTGTGTTATTAGATAATTGATTGATAAATAAAATGGCTTATATTCAATTTCAATCTGCAATATTTTGTATCTATTTGGGGGGGGGGGGAGTCAATCAGCTCAGTGTTCTGTTTAAAGGGGAATTTTAATAGGATTTCATGCAAGGCGAGCTTGTAATGAAATACATAATAATAAAATACATCAAAAGATAAGATCCACACAATATCTATTGTTTGTCATTTTATTCTTGTCAGCACTAGTACATATACTTCAGTACTCACTAATTTTTTTTTATGGAACATAACATTGCAAAATTGTTATTAAAGTCAATGTTGTAATAACATTTGAAATTACAGAAATGGTGAATTGTATGCACCATTTGCAAATAATAATTACATTTAAATTTGTGTAAATGCCTATTTGAGTACCATCTTTTCTCAGTAAGAGGGATATTCATACTCCATAATGGATGTTTCACTGATAAGTTTCAACTAGGTTACACTTTTCAATTAGAAAGCGCCTTGAAAATAGTTGCCCTCATTGGAACAGGGATAGTGGAAGTTAACTGCGTGAAAAGAATGAAAAGTGTCAGAAAAATGCTTCTGACTTGTCTTAAATATTTAGTCATTTAGTAAACAAAAACCAGTTCGAGCATAATTCTCTCAGCTTTTTCCTCTAAAATTAAGAATTATAACAATCACAAAATCACTGAAGTGAGCACATTAATGTTGCAATATTCACAACCCATGCGATTTTTGGCAGATAATGCACATAGCCGGTAGGACATGCTTCTAACGTTGGGGCTTAGATGGTAGGCTGGAATTGGATCTGAGTAAACACAAGTCTTCTTTAGAGGTCTGTCATCATCACTGCTCATCTCCTGATTAGCAACTGCATATAAGGTTAAGTCTAAAAAGAAAACAGAAGAGAAAAATAAAATCAATGATGGAATTTGGAAATGACTTGTTACAAGAAAATAAATTTAGTTTGTCACTTGTCTCTATTTTTCTTTCTTTTTAAAATGTTCTACACAAAAATATGAAGCCAAAGTTGCACACGCTTCACACCTAATGTTTTCTCAAACACACACCCCCCCCCCCCCCCCCCCCCCCACTTGATAAAAAAGGGGATAACAGATAGGTGTATATATGTACTTAGCCAAAGCTGGCTAAATTTAAGTACACGTAATTTGACATAAACAAGATTTGACGAGCTACATGTATGTGTAGCTAAGTTGTCGTGAATCCAACAATTTCATTTATTAAATTAGCACGCGGAGTTGCTGTAGGCTGTGTCCGGATTACTTGGCTGCGGCTTGAAATTATGCAGGAGTCTATGGTAGCAGCTACAACCACATCTTATAGACTCGTGCATAATGTCAAACTGCAGCCAGAAAGCAAAATAGCGGCCAACGTTCATGCTGGATATAGAAATAAAAACGCATGAAAAAAGATATCCATTTAACAAATTAATTGCAACCTCGAGTTGAATGACAATCTTTTGACTTTTTGTATTGTTATTATAGTTATCTTCTTCTTTGTTCACTTCAAATGTTTTTGATGTGTTGTCGGTGCTGTGCGTGTTGTCGGTTATTAGTATGACCCCCGACAACACATTCACTCCATAACATATTCTACATTGACAAATGACAAAAGAAAGAGGTACAATGTACATAACTATAATAACATAAAGCGTGTTCGAATGTGTGGCCCCATATATAAGGTCAATATCATAGTTAAGAGAATATGGCCTGTTATCTTAAATGTCATTTAGGAGCATCAAAATCTTTTTCGGAACCACAAACAAACACTGAGGTGTTCGCCCTGATTAAAGTCTAAAGTGCTAAAGTGGACGGAGGCAGGATCATGCGCATTCATTCGACAACAGACAACAAATATCATGGGCTAGGCCTGAACGTTACTGCAACACCTACCGGTTCCAAAGATTTCCCTTTGTCGTTTCTCTTGGACAGCATGACTTGCTCTATCTTATTGATGTCCGTAAACCGGGCGTAGCAAGGTTTCGGTGGTCCGCCTGCCGATGCTAACCGGCCATCCGCTCTCTGCAACGCGGAGTCATGTTTATCCAGAAATTCTCTCGCTATATCTGACTGTTTTCCCTTCAAACTCTTTCATTTGTCAGCAAACTCGAGGAAGCGAGACCAGCTTTGAATAGAAAAAGGTGAAACCCTGCCTTTGGCTCTAGATCACGGTGCAAAATGCACGTAAATAAAGGCTCGGCGTCGTCTTTAGAAGCCGCCATGTTGGATTGCTGTATACACCGGGTCAGAAACTGTGCGTAACGATAGCGCTGATTGGATGCCGACGGAGACTCGTAACACAGTATTTCCGATTGGTCACAATTTAGGTTTAGTCACGTGAGTGCAGTTTTGTTAAATGAAACTGGGTTTCAGTTTTGGCTTCAGTTATGCAGTTTGGCAATTACGCTGGAGCCAAACACGGGCCAAAGCCTAGGTTCAAGTAACGGCAAGTTTTGTAAAAAAAATAAAATCGGTCCATATTTTCGCCAAAAATACACCAAAAGTGCCACTTTTGCAAAAATGAACAGTCATTTTTGTATTTAGCAACAACAACTTGAATGAACTTCAATGTTTTCATTTTGTACCAAAATGGGGATCACGAACGAACACAATAATCGCACTCGTCCCATGGTCTATTTGGCGCTATGCGTATTAAAGGTACTTTTGTTGTTTTGTATTGGCTGTGCATAGCAAGATACATTGTAATCATTGTTCCCATTGTTCCCAAAGCTAGGAAACAAATCTTTAGTATGCAATAAAGACATGCATTTATTTTATGGTACACTGTACACATAGATTGTAAAAATGCTAAATAGAAATAAAAACATTACAATGCAAAAAATGGTGCGAGTCACCGCCTTGACAATTTCTTGTTCAATTTTAAATGTATGCAAATTTACCTACACTGTACATGTAGTCAGTTGTTCTGTCAATCAGTTTATTTGTGTATTATAAGATAAAAGGTCGTACATGTAGGGGAATCCCAGGCTCAATAATATTTTACCTAGTCTAAAAGAATATGGTGACTCCGCAGAGAATTTGTTTTGATTTGTTATCGAGAACGACTCACGCGCCTATTATATATTCACGATTTCTTGCAATTCAGGAGTACAAGAGCGCGTTCATATTGTTCAAATTTCCCGTCATCCGGGACATTATTACGTAGTGTCTTCACCTTAATACACATTGCTTTATTGCGTGTTGTTCGCATGTACCTTGACGTGGCCAAAGTTGTACCGGTACATTATGCATACGTACATGTTGTACGGCGCCTGAATATTGTATATATAGTATGTATAGTATGTATGTATTGCATTTCTGTGCAGAATATTGACTTGACGTGCCACAAAATATCCTTAATTTTTATATTTTCTGAGAAGAATCCCCTCCCCCTCCCCCCCCCCCTCCCCCTCCCCCCCCCCCTCCCCCTCCCCCCCCCCCCTCCTCCCTCCCTCCTCCTCCCTCCCTCCCCCTCCCTCCCCCCTCCTCCCCCTCCTCCCCCTCCCCTCCCCTCCCCCTTTCCTGTACATGTATACCGTATATACCGGCTTTCAGCTGCTTCTGTTTCGTTTTGTTCAAAGTACAAATTCAATAGCAAAGCTCTAAATCTACAAATGTAAACATTAATTGTATCACAATTGTTGTTTTCAATATTCTTTTGGATTTGTTGCAGGCCTTCCCGTTAGTGGTTTACGTGAGATAAATTTGTTGATCAACTTGCGTCAAAAGAATGTGGTTGAGCTAAAGGAGGTTGTAGTTGGCAGCCATCTTGACAGGTAAGCTTTTCAGTGCCATAGTTACATGTACATGTATGTAGCTAATGTGTACAATTGCCCACGTCAATTGCCAAACTCAAATTAATGAGAGATTTTAAAGATCAATTTTACGTAAAAGTTTAAACAAATTTGCTCATCGTGAAACATCTGTTACATGTACATGTACATGTACATGTACATGTACATGTACATGTACATGTACATGTACATGTACATGTACATGTACATGTACATGCACATGTAGCAATGAATACATGTACCGTATCTTGCACCTTGCAGTCTGCTAATACAAGTATATTCTTCACTAAAATGTTAAATTCTGACACTACCGGTATCTGGCATAGAAAAACTTGGTCATTGTGTGAATACCATGGTACTTTATACCACTTTATAAAGACTACTAAAACTTCTTACAAACAGCTTACTGGCTGGAATGACCTACATGTAAAATACAAATCAAATAAATTAAGAGGGCGTGATATTTTGACAGGCAAAATTACTGTGTACAGGAGCATTACAGGGTTGGTGAGGAGAAACACAAAGGAGAATAGCAGGGGGAGTGGAAGAACCAACAAAGGGAGGATTAGGCGGAGATGAAATAAAATAGTGTGCTGGAGTGTATGTTGGTACAGGTACATAGGATTATTGGTACATTGCATGAAACATGTCACTCCAATTCCTTGAGAAAATGTCATGATTTCAATGGGCTTCATTGTAATTTAATTTCAAATTTCTATAAAGCCATTTCTGCATGGTGCTGTGTACATGTATGTAAGTCATGCATGTGTCACAGGGTGTATTTCAGTTAGAAAAACCCCAAATCCATAAAACTCAACCGGTTCATATCGATCGACAAAATAATCAAATAAATTCAAATTACAGAAATAGGTCGATTTACAGCTCGAATTAAAAAAGGACTTTCAATTCAGTTACACTCAACAAGATAATCAAATACATTCAAAGAGATATCAAAATTAAACAGTGGGGTAATGCCTCACAAAAAGAAAAGAAAAAGAAGATTACAGTGAATTTCAAATTGTACAAAGGATAAATTATTGTAGATGATGCGCAGATCCCGAGTCTTGCGAAAGTCCAGATTGAATCCCGTCCGCGAACATCACAAGTACACGCGCGAGCACAAAGTTCACGAAACGCGAATTAACGGAACCGTAAGGAGCGACAGGGGACATTAGAAAAACAGGAACGATGAAACGACTCCAGCAATCGTCAAGAAGAGAACACCAGGGAGATGAAGAGTTGAGTAGAGATTATTAGAGATGAAAGGGTACAAACAGCACAAACAGTAGTGGTCAGAACACAGTTCAGTCCTCGTCTTAATCCAAACTGATAAACAGCAGGAGAACCTGTGCCGAGAATGATGGGCTAACCAAATGAGCATTGAGCAGTCTTAGGCTAGGAGAGTGGTCTTCTCTACACTGAAGCTAGTCTTGGTCAAGACCAAGCTAGCCCGTTCATTTGTTCTGCGGCGCGCCGTCCGTATTATCTGGGCTTATTGAGGGCGCCCTTAATTATCGCCAGATTCCTGGATTTCTTCCACTAACTTGGTCTTGGCGCAAGCGTCACGTGAACCCGGAAAATTCCGAGGACATTCCAAGCATAGCTCAAATAGCTACTCGCCCCAGCATGCGCGCTAAGTCGTTTTTGTTTAATGTAGTGTTCGATTATTATAGTCTGGTTCCCAGACCAAATATTTCTGACTATTTGTGGTTTTTCATTTATTATTTAGCCGTTAATGTTACGTGACCAAAAACTGGAGGAATTGCTTAACGTTCGCGATGTTCGAGTGTTTCCAGGTTTTTATAAAATAAAACTCACATTAGCAAAGGTCAACACCAGACGAAATGCCTAAGACTATCACAGTCATTGTAGTCATTGTGCTATTTTTTGGTAAGAGCCGTTAGAATTTGAATTGTTGCGTCGTTATAGCTACGCTGCTTGTATCGCGTCATTATCTATTTTTTGTCGCCGGCGGCTACCTGACCGGACGGGTAAGAAACCACATTTGGCTATACGTCTAAATTGTAGTGTAGGTCAGGTAGCCGCCGGCGACAAAAGATAGATAATGACGCGATACAAGCAGCGTAGCTACATGTATGACGACGCAACAATTCAAATTCTAACGGCTCTTACCAAAAAATAGCACAATGACTACAATGACTGTGATAGTCTTAGGCATTTCGTCTGGTGTTGACGGGGGCGAGTAGCTACCGGTACATGTATTTGAGCTATGCCTGGAATGTCCTCGGAATTTTCCGGGTTCACGTGACGCTTGCGCCAAGACCAAGTTAGTGGAAGAAATCCAGGAATCTGGCGATAATTAAGGGCGCCCTCAATAAGCCCAGATAATACGGACGGCGCGCCGCGGAACAAATGAACGGGCTAGCTTGGTCTTGACCAAGACTACACTGAAGCCAGAAAAGGAATGCTTTAACTAAATTACATGTACATACATACAGTATATTACAACTAATTCTATAAAAAATAACTAAAGGATTTAATTTATATAATACTTATTAAAACAACTACAATGATTTCAATGTTCATCCCCGTTTGTACAATATGTCAAATAAACCATTGCAGTTATTCGATCTACAGTTCAATTTGTACAGCTTTCCTCTACTTTAATAAACTGTCTAGATCATGTACCGGTACATGTTATGTCAAATACCATCGAAGTTATTCGATCTACACTGTGACCTGTTCGCAGATCTGCCTTTTAAGGAACCTTTTACCCAAAAAAATCACAATATCACAACAGTTTTTGGGTCTTTTGCAGAATTTGCAGTCTGCACTTGATTTTCCATGTGCATTTCTCCTTAATTTCACATGTGCATTTCTCCTTAATTTCACAAACCCGAAATTCACAACTCTTGGGCAGGAAGCCATGACTGCGAATGTCTACTTTAAGTACTTCTTTCACAGCGTTTTACTTTACATGAACAGCAGGACAAGCATCATTACTGATATGAGTGCGTGCAAAGTATACTGTAAAGTATAAATGAGGGTAACCAGCTGCGACTCGAATGCTTCATATAACAACACACAGGATTCAAAGCTATTGCCTGGAACAGCACCAGTCTAGCAGGCTGTTCCCGAACGGATAATCAGGACAATCTCAAGTAGTATTACGCAGTATCACCGTACATGTACATGTATGTGGACGCCGGGATACATGTTTCGATACATTGAATTCGCTAGTCAATATATCGGAAGCAGCGGGTTATCGTGTATATGACACAAAACACAGTAAAGGGGGCCACCAATCAGTACCTGTCACGTTAGCACAATTTCTTTGTGTTTATTAACTTAATTAACCATCCCACTGCTCCAGTTTTTGTTTCCTTGCTAGCCCTATGAGGTCAAAAGACTATGAGGTGCAGAGATTGGTGTATCCTTTTTTAAATAAAATTAACTGATAAATATTTTGTACAAAATTGACGGAAAATGCAGGTAGATTTTTCCGTCAAATATGTTGAACAAAAGCGGGCCCATATCTTTGTTTATTTTTATTTCTTTTTTACATAGTTTGCTTTTTTCAGTTCTGTGATAGTATGCATATCGATTCACTTCTTAAAAAAATTCTGGAAGCTTTGTGTAATACATGTAGGTTGAGTTTATAAGTGATAAAGAAACACTGCTAACGTGACAAAACTCTGCCTGGCCCCCTTTACTGTGTTTTGCGTCATATCTAATCTATATGTATATATCTAAAGTAACAATGTCTTGCCCAAAGACTAATCGGAAATAAGCCAACCGCCCACCTGTGCATTGTTAGAGATGCGTTGCGTCGCATCGGATCTGCGTAAACAATCTTTATTCCCTCTTGCTCAAACAAAATGTGAGTTTCTTGTTAAAAATAGTTGTTAATGGTATTTTTTGGTCAAGTCACAAGTCACACAGGTCGAGTCCGAGTCCACAAGATCAAGTCCGAGTTCAAGTCACTCGAGTCACGGGTCGGACTTGAGTCGGACTCGAGCTCGAGTCACACAACTCTGGTGCATACACATAGCCCTAAACACTGTACACAAGATCACTTAAACTTTCCCACCAGCCCACCTATTCTGGACAGAGTCTGAACCCACAATTTATGAGCCAATTAATAAGATAAGAACAGTGGCTGGACAGTACTGACATGGACTGTACAATGTGGACTGTACACTACAGGTGGTCTGTAGAGTGGATACAGACCATGGGACAAAAGCCCTGTTCGCACTGGACTTAAAATGATAAAACATACCTAGACGATGGGTCCTTTTACCATTTTAAGTCCAGTGCGGACAGCCTAGTACGTTTTCCTCTCGGGTACTTCTCCCGAGTCCAGTGGGTACTTCTACCGGCCAACTGCTGCCCGGGAAAACGTCCCTGGTCACTTTTTCCTAGACGAGAAGTCCAGTGCGAACAGCGCGACTCGGTAAAAGCGTCCCAGGAAAACGTTAATTCGGCCCCCCAGTACGTGCGAGGTCATGCTACACAAGACACCGCGCATGCGCTCTTTGCATTGTTTACGTGCGGGCACGCTGCATGCATGCAAATCGCATCGTGATCACATTCGCATGTGGTTCTTCAAAAAGATTACGTAGAGTTGGGGTTCCTTTGGTCAATGGCAGATATTATTATTGATACAGTCGGAAGTGTGATTGGTGCTACCAGTGCATCATTTCCAAATGATAATAAAGAACGTCAACGTGTCTTACGACGAAAGAAAGCACGACAACGGATGCATCGGCTAAAACGCGACGATGGCGTCAATAATGCGATCGGACAAAAAATCGGGTTAATGCAGAAAGGTCACGCAAAGCGCCCTCACGAGTCATTATAAAGACAGCTAGGCTACTTCTCCCGCGGTTTTATTTTATAAAATTTTCCCGTGTCGAAAGTCCAAGTGCGAACAGCGGTAACATTTGACCATTTTTCATTTTACCATCGTCTCAGTAAAACCTTCCCCCCAAAAAGTCCAGTGCGATCACGGCTAAAGCCACACAAAAAATTCTTGATCCTGAACTTGGTACATGTTGTAGATGATAAAACTTTCACAAATTGATCATGAGGGCATACATGTACCGTTCTGCATACATATGTACAGTGTATAAGGTTGAATCTGGAGAGAAAAAAGAAGGGAAAAATACAATCAATGATGGAATTTGGAAATGACTTGTTACAAGAAAAGAAATTTAGTTTGTCACGTGTCCCTATTTTCATTTCTTTTAAAAATGTTCTACACAAAAATATGGAGCCAAAGTTGCACACGCTTCCCCCCCCCCCCCCCCCCCCCCCACAAAATAATAAATTGAAAATAAAAGTAATAATTGTCAAAATGTCCAGCTTCTCCAATTGTACAGTGTACACGTGCATGTGTTTTGGTAGTGTACCTATGTACAGCCCGCCCCCCCCC